>WNGS01005997.1:6370198-6398965 GCA_020271785.1 Procambarus virginalis
TAAATAGAGAGAAGTTTCCTAATCAATAAAACTAAGCTTCAATGATGCATAACACGGAGGAAGAGGGGAACGAGAACACTTTTCTAACAAGAGGATTGTAGGAAAATAAATGAATGTACATGCCACTGGGTATAGGGTGACGGTGGACAGAGGAAGAGAAGCCTCACACAGCGCTGTGAACATGTACATGTAGGACAGGAAGGAGGGAATTACATTCCATTCAACGTTGAAATTCATAGGAGCCAGACTGCTTAAAGAGGAGAGGAAAGGCTGTAAAAGACTAGTCATAAGACCAGAGAGCAAAAATACCATTGGCATAGCGAAGCCAGAGAGAGAGAGAGAGAGAGAGAGAGAGAGAGAGAGAGAGAGAGAGAGAGAGAGAGAGAGACACACACGAGTACTAATAATGGAAAAATAAATTCACAACAATTTCAAAGTACTCCAAAATTAGATGGCAAGAACACGAGAGAAAGGAAATCCCACAACGAGACCGAAAGTTGGAGATAAATATTTCCCATTGAAAGAGGAGTCAACACCGAGTCTGATGAGATCAAGGAAGACGTCTTTTGGAAGTGGGAAATGAAAAAGATCCTTTACAAGTCATTCTCTCGCCTGGGTTATTCATTAAATTTTATCAACTGTGTCTACTACCAAGGTAAAGTAACGTTCTTTTATCCTAAACCTGCTTCCAACCCCAGAAACCCTGTGCTGTGTCTACCCTTTATATCTGAATTCAAACCTTTGTTCTCTTGATATAAAACTCGCTTTTCACCAAACTAACACATTTCGTTGTAATCTGGTTCACACTGCTCGTCCTGCTCCAGTGCTTTGGTGAAACTGACCGGCCTTACTCTTAATGATAGACAAAAATAAGTGCTCTCTTCTGTCATGTTAGCTCTAATCATTATATAGATTGGTCTTTTTCTAAAATAATCTTTCCAGCATCGACTGTTTTTTACACACCGTCTTGTCGAATCGCTTCTCGTCCCCAACATACCCCTACAAGAACTAACTGGCTTTGTTGCTGTTGACTCTTGCCCTTCTCAATACATAGTTAATGTTCTGACTTTCTGTACAAACATAATCTAACTTAGCTTTAATCTCTCAAGGCCTTCGTTCTTTTCTCTTTCTTATATTGCTGTCCCTCTCTTGTTTATGTTTTCACCTCTTTCTCTTTGCCATTGGGCTTTCTGTGGGTTTTTCTTTTTCCTATTAACTTTCTATGATTTATTTCTGATTTTCTCGCCTCTCATCTCACATGTTTACCTTATTTATTGACTTTCTCTACCATTCTTTCTCCACGCGACGGATCGAAACGTCGCCACTTCCTCTATTGTCACATGTGTGTGGACTGGGTGTCTAATATTGCAGCCACGTTATTTTGTCTTGCTGTCTGCAGAGAATGAGAATGAATGAATGGATGGATGGCGGAGTAGGTGTGGGCGGTAGAGAAGTGGGCGGGGAGGGAGGGAGGGAGAGTGAGGGAAGAAGTGGTGGATGAGGAGATTAAGTTAGGAAGTGTGCTCACCCGTGCCAGGATTAGCGGCAAACACTAACAAACACTTAATCATTTACTCTGACGAGAGCGTCTTGCCCCAAGGTCAAGGCGGGCACGTGCCAGGTGTTCCCGCTTTCCTTCACTACAAAGAATATATTGTGTGTTATTATTGTACAGACAAACCTTTGCCTGTGTTCTACTGCACGACGACGACTGTAATGGACAGTCTATAGTCACACGGATAACCCGCCAAGCACACACCCAAACTACGACGTTGCTACAACCTCCGAACAAGTTTTAACACCTCCTAACCAGTTATAACAACCAATATAGCAAGTTGTAACAACGTTCTAATACGCCATAAACACGCTAAGCCAAGATGTAACAACGTTCTAACACGTCATAAACACGTTAAGTCAAGATGTAACAACGTTGTAACACGTCATAAACACGTTAAGCCAAGATGTAACAACGTTCTAACACGTCATAAACACGTTAAGCCAAGATGTAACAACGTTGTAACACGTCATAAACACGTTAAGCCAAGATGTAACAACGTTCTAACACGTCATAAACACGTTAAGCCAAAATGTAACAACTTTATTGCAAGTTGTTACAAGCAGAAAAATAGAGACAGTTAATGTTTGTGTTTCCAGGGAAGGAACCATGTTAAGGTGCTCTTCTTTTAATTAATTTTACTTGTATTAGTTTCACAGGTTTTCATTAATTCTTGATTTAGACCCCTTCCGTTACCTAGTTCCGACACGCAGATGCGTGCAAGCAACGTTAGGCTAGGTACACTATGTTCTTGGTTTGTACTACTGGCTTCCATGACAACTACTGCGATAGCTCCTGAAATCTGGGCTGGATTTAAGGTTTCGCGTTTCAAGTNACGTCTTGAGAATTATCTAAAGTTCTTTTTTCACACAAATAATTTTACTATAACCACTTGATTTTGTATTTCCAAATAACATTTATAGTGTTATGGAATTATCTTTATTGACACAAAAATAAATAAATTTTAACTTGCCTGTCTTTATCACCCTCATATTAGAATATTGTACTGTATTTCACAATACTTTACAAGACAGAAGTGTAGTTTCATCCACATTTTAATACTATACATGTATCTAATCGAAGTTTACTGTAAACGTGCATGGCACACTTGGTCTTGACTGCCACCTGCTGAGGCTTTGTTGCTCGAGGGTATTTGGCTTTCAGACTTTATCAAGGAAGTATCCATTTTGACCACTTTCATTCTTTCCTCTTTTATGATCACTTCTTTGCCCCAAAACTTTATTTTCACTATTGGAAGCACATTTAATTAAATCATCAATGCTTACAGAATTGTACTTTTCTGTTTGTGCTTCGGCTTCTTCCTTGTCCTCACCCGATGCCACCAACACTGGACAATCATATCACAATCTGGAGCAATAACACCTTTAGGTCCATAGCTAATTTCTAATAACAAAGAAGTGACGTCCATATTAAATCACAAATTTTAGTAAAAATCCTTCAGACAGGAATAATCACCTTTAAAAAATGTTGCAATGGTATGATGTAATTAAAGATGCCTATATAATATTTACTAATAAAATTTCAACAAACAATAATGCTATGGCCAATAAACTTAAGTCACTGATTTAAACACCTTTAATTAAATCCTAATACATTTTTAAATCTCAGAATAATACTGGCATTATTTATAAATATCACCCCAATTAATGAATACAAAATTAACATAATACAGTGTACAGAATTTGATCAATTATAAATGGCATGTTAAAATATTAATTTAAAGTATTTATTACCACTTACATAAACTCCAGGGCAGACAGCTGCTTTTATTTAAATAATTATTTCTTATAACTGTACATACACAAGTTCAACTTCTACGTCTTGTCAAACTTGAGACCCTTTCTTATTAAATCAGACTTTGCTTCTTTAATCTGATTTTGTAACTCTTGAGCTGCTTCTTGACAGTCATTGAAGGTGTATACACGGTAAGCAATAATAGCAACTGAAACCAATCCAAATAATGCCACTAACAGGACTGGAAGTAACAAAATTTCCCAGTAGTACTGCTTGGTAAACTCATTCTGGATCTGCAAGAGACAAATGTTTAAGCGAAACAAATTTTTAACCACCACCATCACAAGGTTGGCAATAAGACCCAGTTGCTACTAATGATAAATTACAGCAAGTTTAAAATCCTTAAGTATTATATATGACATTTTTTTCAATAGTAGGGCAATCAAAACTTGATAACTTGACAGTTTTCATGGCAATACCATGAGAAAACTCTGCATTGAATGTAATGAAGGAAGGAACTATCAGGGGGAAAGCGCCAAGCCATTATGACTATATAGCACTGGGAAGGGGTCAGGATAAGGATTTGGGATGGGACGGAGGGGAAAGGAATTGTGCCCAATCACTTGGACGGTCGGGGATTGAACGCCGACCTGCATGAAGCGAGACCGTCGCTCTACCGTCCAGCCCAAGTGGTTGGGTTTGAATGTAATGAAATTACAATTTCTGGGCGAGCCTTGGTGGCTCCCTGAAGCTACCTCATCTAGATGGCTCCCCACTGCTAGGTTGCATCAGTCATGGAATTCTGTTTAGCCTACCGGGAACCAGAGGCAGAACCTGGCCCCCCCACCTCACCAGGGAGGGCAACCAGAAAGTCAGCAAACCAATACAGATCACAGTTGGATTCAAAGAGAGACCAAAGCCTCACTTCCTGCTGAATAAACTCTTCCAACAATGTAAACAAACAATATGTAGTGTGTGCACTCATTCACCTCACCACTCCCACTTGTTTGGGGACAGAGTGGCCAGGGTTCACGCTGTCCACTGGCTAGAGCAATCAGTTCTGGAGCAGATACAAACACAAAATACACTTGATTGATACCCTGGATGGGAAGGGGAGAAATCAGGGAGCCACTGGGGCTCACCCAAAAATTGGCATTTCATTACATTCAACACAGGGTTTCTGGTGGGAGCTCCTTGTGGCTCCCTGAAGTCAACTACCCATGAAGAAGAGAAAACAAGAACACACCTGACCCTTTGTGGAAACTATTTGTGAAACTTCTCACTGGTTGTATTTTGTGAGCACTAAGTGTTTTAACTTCTTAAATCGATTGATTTTTTTTATAATTATATTTTATGATAATTAGCGAGTACAAACAAAATATTGAGTCGTATGACATCTATAAAAACAGGATAAGAAATTACAGGCTTTTGTCAGACACACCAGGGCTCCATCACCTATAAAATTGGTACTACACCCCTGGACACTGCGGACAACCTGAAGCAAGCCTTGGAACAGGGAACCAAGGAACGAGTTCTTTGGCTGTGTTCAGACATAGCTCCCTAGTAGGTTGCAATTTTCACTAGTAAAGGGCTTTTATTGCCTTGCCTACCCTTCTGGGCACTTTCCTTAGTTGATGGCAGAAATGGCATATGTACTCTAAATGTAAGAGTGCTCATATAGCCATTGCTCCCTGTATAGCCCCCCCCCTTTCCCCTCCCCACTGAGGGGGGGCCAGGTTCTGGCTCATGGCCCCCCAGATGGCACTAGAACTCCTGGGACTGATGACACCCAACTATTATGGCACATGTCAGTTTGATAGCTTCAGGGAGCCGACAGGGCTGCCCCAGAAATGTACTGTATATTAATAAACATTACTATTAAAATTAAATTTACTTTATGGCCAAAAATGATTACGTACTAGTTTTAATAGCAAAATTTCAAAAGGCTATTTTCCAAGAAAATATATGGTATACAATACATAATACTTAACCTATGAGTACTTGTCATAGCTACATACTGTGTTTGTGACAACTGCTGACCATGGACCAAGTATAAGCACAGCCCCAGTTAACCATTCCATTAGTTTGGTCATAATGATCTGTAAATTAATAAATGTATGAAATACAAGCAAATATTCATTTCATAATTCTTTGTAGAATACAGTACAGTATCATCTAAGGCTAGATATATTAAATCCTAAATCTGTATCATATTAAATGTGGAATAAAAATGTCTTGCGTGTTCAGGCCACATTGTTCAATGTTTTATTACAATTGTCTCAAGGTAAACATTAATGTTAAACTACACATGAAATACCAACATACTTAGCACCACTGTGCTCAAAATCTAGTTAAATATATCAATTTATTCGTTCAACCATCTTATTTTATCAGGGTTGATTTTATCAGATACTTGCCCATCAGAGTTAAAGTTTTTAAAGTACTGTACCTCGGTCAATAAGCAGCTCCAACGCTGCTCATTGACACCTGTGAGAGCTCCAACGCTGCTCACTGACACCTGTGAGAGCTCCAACGCTGCTCATTGACACCTGTGAGAGCGCCAACGCTGCTCAGTGACACCTGTGATAGCGCCAACGCTGCTCAGTGACACCTGTGAGAGCGCCAACGCTGCTCAGTGACACCTGTGAGAGCTCCAACGCTGCTCATTGACACCTGCGAGAGCTCCAACGCTGCTCAGTGACACACCGGTGAGGGCTCCAACGCTACTTATTGACACCTGTGAGCTCCAACGCTGCTCAGTGATACAACGGTGAGAGGTTTCCAACGCTGCTCAATGACATACCTGTGAAGACTCCAATGCTGATCCGTGAAACACCTGTCAGGACTCGAACGCTGATCTGTGACACACCTGTGAGAGCTCTAACAACAAGCTGACGTTGACCCTCAACACTTTTCCTGGTCGGTGCCGCCATCTGTTGATCGGCTTCAGAAACCGAAGTTGCCCAAAGAAAATGATGAAACGTAAACTAAGTTATTGCTGTCGTAAAATGCTCCTGACACATTCAGCAATTTAATCGTACTGTATATTTAAAATTCACAGTTACATGATGCAGGAAACTGCAGTGGAACTCTAGTTCACCAGGCTGGTGTATGTCTACAATAGGTTCCGACCCACGACGTTATTTACGGCAATGTGGTAGCGGACGCGGCCCCAGGGATAACGCACGGTCTCCATGACATCCTTTTTGGCCTCATTTAACTGAGGGCCACTAATACTAGTGGCCTTGATGATCATGCCTGTTCCTTTGGACATTTCGGAAACTTTTCCGCAGTTCCGGCCGGCCTACTCGCAGGCTGGGAGGCGGAGTTGGCATTGGCCCTTAAGGTACTAGCCCTGGCGAGCCTTCGGGGAAGCACCTCCTCGCGATCGTGGGCCTGACATCGCTCCAAACTCCTGGGCACTTCCCTCACTTGCCTTCAGATTGGATATTCTTGCCTAGCTGCGCATCTCCATCGCCTCCGGTTGGAAAATCCCCCAACTTCTCCGTTGCAATCGGTTCTATAGCGCCCGTGTCAGGCTTCAGAGAGCCATCTGTAGGTTGTTGTTGCTGTTGTTGTGTGTTGATTTAGGAGCAACGACGATTGTGGGATCGGATGCGCCCCGGTGTACCCGTGAAGAGTTAATTGCATATTGAATGTCACTTATCAACGAAAACTAAAGTGCCTCGCGGCAAATAAATACGCAGATGGGCAGATGATTGGGGGATCCCCAAAAGTTCCTCAGGGTGACAAGCACCAGCCCCATCCCACAGAGAGAACAATGGGTAGCAAAACCAAAAACTCGGCCCACAACTAAAACGCAAAAGTCATCCAGTGTCCGTCGGCAGAGCAGAAGCCAGCCGCCCACCACGGCTGAGGGAACACCGGGATCCCACCAAGACCCACCATCTCCGGATCACCTCTCGGCCAAGCCGGCGCCGGACACCGACACCCCCTGGCCGAAAAACACAGCCAGAGAACGCTCAAAATCTATCAGCTATCCTGCGACCCAAGGTGATATGTGCGCCAGGCGTCGTAACAATCCGGACCGTTGAATAGGTACCGTTAATACTGTCAACGGCAGTATCAAAATCCAAAATCGCGAAACAGAATATGATCCGACGGCCCCCAGGGGGAAGGTGTCCAGCTGTCCGCTAGTTGTCAAGGTTGAACTTCCGTAGGTTGTATGTTCGCATCACAGTTCCCGTTCTCCTGGACGGAGCAGGGACGAGAGACTACGACGCCAGGTATGAAATCCTTTGCCTTGCCTTTCGTTTCAGTGGTCATGTCCGTGATCCGAAGAGGTTTTAGGGATCCCATCCCGCTTCACCTTTTCCCGATGTTAGGTTGCCGGGGCGCATCTGATCCCATGATCGTTGTCGCCCCTCAATCAGCTATAACAATATTTAACATCGGATATCTCGTATATTAAGTAGTATTATTATTACATATTATGATTTGCCCGTATTCATAATGTAGGGGTATAAGCCCACATTCAATACATTTTTTTATTTATATATACAAGAGTTCTTACATTCTTGTACAGTCACTAGTACGCGTAGCGTTTCGGGCAAGTCCTTAATCCTATGTTCCCTGGAATATGACCCCAGCGAAGAATCGTTTTTACAACCAACTACCCATTTTAATGTTGAGTTAAATAGAGGCTACAGTTAAGGATTTGAGCCCAGTAAATCCTCCCCGGCCAGAATACGAACCCAGGACAAATCGCTCGCGAAACGCCAGGCAAGTGTCTTAACCACTACGCCACGGAGACATAAATGCAAGACTGATTTGCAAGTCTATCAAGGAGAGTCTGCAGTTGGTTGTCACTGCAATTATGCAAATGCCTCATCGACTTGTGTAGGTATGTCAACTATTAGTCTATGCGAGTGTTTGGTTCCTGTCTGATGAAGTACTCAGCAAAGCCTGATTGTGTACTACTCCCAGGGAGAAAGTCATGCAAGTTAGAAGTTAGTTGACGTTTATGATTTTCAACATTAGCCTACTGAGGACAATCCTCTCAAGGACTTTGCACATGCAAAAAGTAAAGATATAGGTCTAAATTTGTTCGAGTTTGCTTAGGTGTTGGATTATGAGGCTTTGCGTCCAACGATCTGGTAGGACACCTTGGCGTAGACGTTGTCTGTACAGTTTTAGCAGCAAAGTATTAGGTATGTCGGTAAGAAGCCTCAGGGTATTGTAAGTTATGCCATTGTCTCCAGGGAAAGTTGCTCTGCCCTTTTCAAGTGCAGTTTCAAGCTCAAAAGAGAATTGTCATAAGCATCATCTGGGCTCATTTCACTATAGATAATTTCAATATTAAAACCTCTATTTAAACCTCTCTCTCTCTCTCTCTCTCTCTCTCTCTCTCTCTCTCTCTCTCTCTATATATATATATATATATATATATATATATATATATATATATATATATATATATATATATATATATATATATATATATATATATATATATATACATATATATGTATATATATATATATATATATATATATAGAAGTGTATGTAAATATATATATATTCACATACATGAATATATACAAATATATTGATCAGCTAAAAAATATTTAGTCTAGCTTAAGTTTTTAGTATATTGAAAAATTAAAATATTATTAAAAAAGTAAATAAAAGCATAACAATCTAAAAAGAATCAAATAAACACATTTTATACTAAGATTAAAGCTTATGTTGACTCTAAAGGGATATTTTGGTTTACGGCGTTGATGTGGATCTCGTGGAGTGTTGGCGGACGTTGCTACAGCCTCAGTGTGGCTGCGGAGTGAGGAGGGGAGGGACGTATCGAGTTGCTCGTGGGGAGCATTCATGCACATTCAGTTTTTATAAGCGTATCGACTAAATTTTAATTTATTGTCAATGAATATGGACACTAAAGATTACGACCATGTCAGAAATCTCACACTTTTATTCTTCCTTGACCGGCTCATGGACAAGGGTCAACCCCGGACGTTGCATGACCTAAGCTGTCAGTTTGGGACTAAAGGCTTTACGAAGGAGATGCGCCAGATTGCTGGCGGCTCACAATCTGGTTTGAGAAAGTTCCTACAGCAATATCCGTCTCTGTTTACCTTGGAGGATGACTATGTGAGTGTTACGAACTACAGCAATGGCATCTCCAACCCACACGACCCAACTGGTAAACTGCTTGGCAAGCGAGACTATGCCCAGGAAGCTGTGGATTATTTCGTGGGTAAATTACGCCAGTACGGAGCCGGGACGGAGGTGCCTATAAAGTCCCTTCTCGGTCACCGGTCGCAAGCGTCGCCGGAGGTGCGTCATGTGTCCGGACAGCATGTGAAGGAGTTCCGGGACTTCCTTGTGAGATACCCCGAAGTGTTCGTGGTGAGGGAAGAGACCGTCATCCTCAAGGAATATGAGGGAGTCGCGCCCCAACCCTTTAAGGAACTGGAGGTGCCGCAGATCGACCCGATCCTCACACAGCAGGTGGGTGACACGCCTTACGGTGCTCACACAGCAGGTGGGTGGGTGACACGCCTTACGGTGCTCACACAGCAGGTGGGTGGGTGACACGCCTCACGGTGCTCACACAGCAGGTGGGTGACACGCCTTACGTGCTCACACAGCAGGTGGGTGGGTGACACGCCTTACGGTGCTCACACAGCAGGTGGGTGGGTGACACGCCTCACGGTGCTCACACAGCAGGTGGGTGGGTGACACGCCTCACGGTGCTCACACAGCAGGTGGGTGACACGCCTCACGGTGCTCATACAGCAGGTGGGTGACACGCCTTACGGTGCTCACACAGCAGGTGGGTGACACGCCTCACGGTGCTCACACAGCAGGTGGGTGACACGCCTCACGGTGCTCACACAGCAGGTGGGTGACACGCCTCACGGTGCTCATACAGCAGGTGGGTGACACGCCTCACGGTGCTCATACAGCAGGTGGGTGACACGCCTCACGGTGCTCACACAGCAGGTGGGTGACACGCCTCACGGTGCTCATACAGCAGGTGGGTGACACGCCTTACGGTGCTCACACAGCAGGTGGGTGACACGCCTCACGGTGCTCACACAGCAGGTGGGTGACATACCTAGTGGGGCTCACACAATAGGTGGGGGAGGGACACGTTTACAGTGCTCACACAGCAGGTGGGTGACACATCATACACTGCTCACACAATAGGTGAATAGACACTTACCGTACTCACACAGCAGGTGGAGGACACATCTCACGGTACACGCATACAGCAGGTGGGTGACACATTACAGTGCTCATACAGCAGGTGGGTGACACATTACAGTGCTCATACAGCAGGTGGGTGACACATTACAGTGCTCATACAGCAGGTGGGTGACACATTACAGTGCTCATACAGCAGGTGGGTGACACATTACAGTGCTCATACAGTAGGTGGGTGACACATTACAGTGCTCATACAGCAGGTGGGTGACACATTACAGTGCTCATACAGTAGGTGGGTGACACATTACAGTGCTCATACAGCAGGTGGGTGACACATTACAGTGCTCATACAGTAGGTGGGTGACACCTTACGGTACTCACACAGCAGGTGGAGGACACACCTCACGGTACACACATACACCATGTGGGTGACACACCTTACGGTGCTCACACAGCAGGTGGGTGACACATTACAGTGCTCATACAGCAGGTGGGTGACACATTACAGTGCTCATACAGTAGGTGGGTGACACATTACAGTGCTCATACAGCAGGTGGGTGACACCTTACGGTGCTAACACGGTAGGTGAATGGCACACAATATAACATGTTCGTCAAAAACAATAGTTGGTGTAGACTGTGGATAAAATGTACACTACACTTTATTCATTCCGTGCATACAATGAAAAATATAACAAAATCAACTGTTTGTCGTACTTCAAACTCCAAGATGACTAACTTTATTTAAATATTTACCTGAATTTACTCGAGGGCCACTATCTAGTCGACGAGAACAGGAAGCCGGTGGCTTGTCAAAGGTTTGTCCTGATGATCTTATTGAGCTGTGTTTTAAAATTCAATAGTGTTTCATTCATATTTTTACGTTATATTGAAAATTTTGTACTTTCTAGGTAATAAGTTTGGTACACATTAAAATACTTTTGGCAACCCTGCTACCAACATTCATTCCTTTCATCCGAGAGGACAATAATAGTTTTCCCATTGTTGTTCCTCTGGCACCTATCCCAGCCCCAGGAAAACACTCCCTCATCCTATTATGAGTATCCTTTGAACCAAAGGCTTGAACCAACTACGTATCTCGCCGGAGAATCGCCAGAACCAATGTTGTTTACTTTTGTTGAAATGCTAGGCCGTCCTACCTGTTGGGTCCATGCTCGGGGTTTTCCTCTCGCATCACAGAACTGGTTGGTTGTCTCCACTCTTGATTTCCATATTGTTAGCCTGTCGTCCATTACATAAGAACATAAGAACAAGGTAACTGCAGAAGGCCTATTGGCCCATACGAGGCAGTTCCTATTTATAACCACCCAATCCCGCTCATATGCATGTCCAACCCACGTTTGAAACAATCGAGGGACCTCATCTCCACCACGTTACGTGGTAATTGGTTCCACAAATCAACAACCCTGTTACCGAACCAGTATTTACCCAAGTCTTTCCTAAATCTAAACTTAGCCAATTTATACCCATTGTTTCATGTTCTGTCTTCTAACTGTAACCAACAGTCCATTGGCCAGTTGGGAAGATTCAGTCGGTTCTCCCCACTACCATATAGCATTTTTAATGTGTGGCCACGTCTGTGGTAGAAAATAATAATAATAATAATAATAATAATAATAAAAATCTAGCTATCCTGCTTTGAAGTTTGTCAACCACAATTGGCTTTGAGTTTATACTATGAGCTTCGAGTATTTAGTATGTTGTTTAAGATGCCTAGATTTGTAATGGAGCTGGTCAAAGTTGTCCTCAGCAAATAAGTCTTAGTATTGGCTTGTGTGTTAGGTGGCATTAGATAGGTCATTATGGATTATTCACTGATGTAGCCTTCGGAGCAAATTCTGCACGTGGTGAAGAGGACAAGTTGACTAGTTTAGTAGTTACCAAGAAGGAAGCTATTAAGTAGAACAAATAAAGACAAAAAAGACCCCTCGAGACCAGACGGAATGTTTACCAGGGGTTCCTGAAAGAATGTTAATATGAGCTTGCTGAGCCTTTATCCAGGGGTCTCGGTAGTGCAATTGAGTTCGTTCTCAATTCACAATCGGGAATCCCAGGTTCGAATCTTGGGCGGGACAAATGTAGTGCACGTGTCCTATCACCTAATGTCGCTATTCATCTAGCAGTAAATCGGGTGCCCCTGGAGTTAGTTAACTGTTGTGGGATAGCATCCTGGGAGGGGTCAATAGGTCGACCATGGGGGGAACCGCGCCGTATAAATATCTACAGGCTGCCTGTCCCCGACAACGTTAAATCGAATAGAATGCATATTTTTTAAAGAAAGGAAATATATCACTTACGTCGAAGTATTGGTCATTTAACTTAACGGTTATTATAGGAAAACTGTTTTAATTGATAATCGCAAAAGTTACTCTTTTTAAATCATAAAAACCAGATTGAAAAAAGAACTCGCAACATGGTTTTAAAATAGGTCTCTCGTGTTTAACAAATTTAAGCGCATAAGAATCAAGAAAACTGTGGAAGGCCTATTGGCTCGTACGTGGGAGCTCCTATTTATATTCATCCAAAATCACTCAAATGTACGTCTAACCCATGCCTGAAACCATCAAGGGATCCTACGTCTATTATGTTATGCTGTAATCTGTTCCACAAATCGACAACTCTGTTAAGGAACCAGTATTTACCAAGGTTTCCTAAATCTAAACTTATCCAATTTATATCCGGTGCTTCGTTTTCTATTATGTGTTGATATATATAATACCGTATTAATATCTCCCCTGTTATGTCCATTCATCTTTGTTATCCAACAAGTTTTTTGGAAGTTTGCCATAGCAAAGCACATCGTACATACTATAATAATATATGCAGTTAGGAAATTCGCCCAAAAAATGTGTTATGTTTACCATATTTTTCTGGGTTCAAAAATATTGTCAAGACCTTTTGAAACTTTTTAATATATACATATTGTTTAATTAATTACAAAAATTATGTTGAAAAACTATTAGCTAGAAACAGTCCTCATAGAGATTTACAAAATACCTTGTAAAGGCTGTAATAGGTTCTATGTAGGGGAAACATCCAAAGATTTGAAATTTAGAATTTCGCAACACAAATGCTCTGTAAGACATGAACAATTGTCTAATACTTTGTTCATTTGTCACAAAGTTCTCACCAAATTATTGGGAGAGGGCTTCTTCAATAACGAATTGTAAATTCATTTTCAATAGAAACATCATTGAATATGCTCTAATACATATTACAAAATCATATGATTTGAACATTAATAGTGGTTTGTATAATTTAATCTATTTTCGATTGGTCAGTTAAAAAACTATTTGAGTAAGATCATTGATACACATTTATATCACTAATGCCATATTAATATCCTCGTATCTCATTAAAGACATTGTTTCTTACCTCAATTCATTCCTGCCAATATATCCACACCACTGAATTATAAATCCATCCTTCTGAAGGGAAGAGAACTATCAGGGGAAAGCGCCAAGCCATTACGACTATATTGCACTGGGAAGGGGTCAGGATAAGGATTTGGGATGGGACGGGGGGAAGGAATGGTGCCCAACCACTTGTATGGTCGGGGATTGAACCCCAACCTGCATGAAGCGAGACCGTCGCTCTACCGTCCAGCCCAAGTGGTTGGACCCATCCTTCTGAAGATGTATTATTAAATATGAAAATACTTAAGGCAATTCCTATATTAATTATATATATATATATATATATATATATATATATATATATATATATATATATATATGTGTGTGTGTGTGTGTGTTCAGGGTTCGAGTCTCCTGATGGGAAAGTGTTCTAAAGTTGTAAAACTTCACTTGCGTGTTTAGCAAGTTACTGCATTAAGCATAGACACAGTGTTCTCCCATATTAACAGGGACTTGATGAAAAAAACGTGAGTGACCTCACTCTAGCTCTAGTTGCCCTTGGGAGGTGGTGATCTTTTCCATCTCTTTAAGGGTCTGAGTTTGGTGTAGTGGGTTAAAGGCGTACCTGTTATGCCAGTTGCTGTGAGGCTTCTGTGCTGGCTAGGGTTCGAATCTCCTGATGGGAAAGTGTTCTAAAGTTGTAAAACTTCACTTGCGTGTTTAGGGCAAGTTTATATATATATATATATATATATATATATATATATATATATATATATAATGTCAACCACAATACCATGGATAGTAACATTTCATTCACCAGTGCAATAGGAACCTGAAACAGGTGACCTCAGCATGAGAGACGTGTGCTCTGTCAACTAGACCATTTTTCTGTGCTTAAATGGCAACTAAGAGAAAGCTTAAATGTTCAGTTTGGGCAGCAGTTTAGTGCCTCTGAAATCCTTCCTTATTGTGGCTTGCTCGTGGCCCAGTCGATAGACCACCCGTCCCTCATGCTGGAAGTCTCGTGTTCCAGGCTCTTATTGCATTAGGATTACTTGTAAATATTGGATTTGGTACCAGCTTGGTGCCTCCAAGTTTCTAGTGAGTTCTGGCAGACTCCAGGTTGTGTAACTTATAGACTATCCTGGTCTGTTGGTCGACTATCCTGCTCTGTTGGTAGACTATTCTGGTCTGTTAGTAGACTATTCTGCTCTGTTGGTAGACTATCCTGGTCTGTTGGTAGATTATCCTGGCCTGTTGGTAAGGTGTGCGTCTGAGGTGACCCAGGATGCTGGTTTGATCCCGCCGTCCTGCTCCAAAGGTTATATAGTCAGTATGGTAGTATCTACCTTGTATCTAGTAGTATCTAGCACACACTCTTGAGTTACAATACCCTATAATCTGACAGCGGAACAAGGCAGTGTGTGTATAAAGTGTTACTGGCAATAGCGACTTGTTGTTGGGTGTTTAGGGGAGACAGATGAAGAGCTGTTGTGATAATGACTTGGATAATTCATGCCTCGTTGCTAATGGTTCTCTCTCTCGAAGTATGTTGTCGCTAGTCACTTCCTTGTTATGGATTAATTGGTTTGTACAGCGTCTCTGAGGCTTGGGACCTGGTGGTATTAAGGGAAAGTTGACACAGCGGGAGTAGGAGAGTCAACAGTGTTTGATGGGTGGTTGGCGGGTGTGTAAGTGGTGGGTGGAGCATACCTGGAGAAGGTTTCGGGAGTTCTTCTTCTCCCCGATCCCCGCCTGGGGCCACGCTCGACTTGGGATAACTTGGTCCAGCAGGCTGTTACTTGAAGCGGCCCGCAGGCCCACGTAGCCACTACAACCTAGTTAGGTCCGGGACTTCTTGGAAGAACTTGTCTAAAAGCTTCTTGCAGACTTCCACCTTTGTTGCGGCAATATTTCGAATGTTTGCTAGGAGAGTATTGAACAGTGTGGACCTCTGATGTTCAGATAGTGCTCTCTTACTGTGCCTACGGCACCTCTACGGCATCCTCACTGGTGATATTCTGCACTTCCTTCCGCATCTTTCGCTCCAGTATGTTGCTATTCTATTGTGCAAATTTGGGACCTGGCCTTCCAGTATCTTCCATATATATATTATTTGATACCTCTCTCGTCTCCTTTCCAGAGAGTACATTTTGAGTGTTGTGAGTTGTTTTATTGTTTCTTTGCGTGCCGTATATGTTCTCTGTATTCCTTCTATTTTAGAAATTTGTCCAGCTCTGAAAGGGGAAGTAAGTACTGAGCAGTACTCAAGGCGGGACAACACCAGTGATTTAAATAGTATTAGCATTGCTGTGGGATCTCTGGATTTGATCGTTCTCATATTCCATCTTATCATTTTCCTGGCTGCCGCTATATTTGCTCAGTTATGCTCACTAAATGTCATGTCGTCAGACATTATAATTCCCAGATCTTTTACATGTTGTTTTCCTTCTATGAGCAAGTCCGATTGTGTCCTGTACCCTGTGTTTCGTTTTAAGTTCCTCGTCTCCACCATACCTAAGTACCTGGAACTCGTCACTGTTAAACATAATTATATTTTCCGTTGCCCAATCGAAGACTTTATTAATATCGGCTTGTGGTTTATTTTTTCTCTTCCATTTTACTTAATTACTTTATCACATCTATATAAATTATAATTTGGGACCCAGATTTCACTATCCATGTAATCTTTCGTATGAGTTTCTGTGAATGCTCTAACTATTGAATTCAACTTTATTAGAAGGCCATTTATAAACTTAACTTTATTTATTTTGACTTAGGCCCTTGTATGTTTCCAAATATGAACGATTTTCCAAAGCGTGTCACCTTTGGTGGATTTTGGGAGCATCCTGATCCAGGGTGTGCTCTTTTGGCAATAGTTCGTCCAGTTTTGGTAGTGGTACTGGTGTTGTAGAGTGTGGTAGTTTCTGTGGGGTTAAGGTGAGTAGTATATGTGTGTCTGATGCTGAATTCTAATTCAGTCCTCTTTGGCGCAGTGGTAAATCCTTAACTGTAGCCTCTGTTCACCCAGCAGTGAATGGGTACCTGGTTGTTAAACAATTTGGCGGGTCGTATTCCAGGGAAAAATTTGGATTAAGGACCTGCCCGAAACGTTGTGTATGCTAGTGGCTGTACAAGAATGTATGCACTCTTGTACATATAAATAAAATAAAAGTAAAAGCGTGGTGTGTGGGTGGTGGTTGAGTGGTTGGCTGGTTATTGGGTGGTGTTTGGCTGGTGTGTGGCTTGTGTTTGGCTGGTGTGTGGCTTGTGTTTGGCTGGTGTGTGGCGTGTGTTTGGCTGGTGTGTGGCTTGTGTTTGGCTGGTGTGGCGTGTGTTTGGCTGGTGTGTGGCTTGTGTTTGGCTGGTGTGTGGCGTGTGTTTGGCTGGTGTGTGGCTTGTATTTGGCTGGTGTGTGGCTTGTGTTTGGCTGGTGTGTGGCTTGTGTTTGGCTGGTGTGTGGCTTGTGTTGGCTGGTGTGGCGTGTGTTTGGCTGGTGTGTGGCTTGTGTTTGGCTGGTGTGTGGCGTGTGTTTGGCTGATGTGTGGCTTGTGTTTGGCTGGTGTGTGGCGTGTGTTTGGCTGGTGTGTGGCTTGTGTTTGGCTGGTGTGTGGCTTGTGTTTGGCTGGTGTGTGGCTTGTGTTTGGCTGGTGTGTGGCGTGTGTTTGGCTGGTGTGTGGTGGTGCTTGGCTGACCTGAGTGGTTGGCTAGTGTGTTGATGGTGTTTGAAGAGTCGGCTGGTTAGTGGGTGGTTAGCTAATGTGTCGATTATGGTGTGGGGGTAGTTGACTGGTGACTGGATGGTGTTTGGGTGGTTGGCTGGTGTGTGAGTGGTGGCTTGGTGGATTGGTGGACTTTTAGTGGGTGATTCACGAGTGGAAAGGAGACAGATAGACAGACGGACAAACACACACACACACACACACACACACACACACACACACACACACACACACACACACACACACACACACACACACACACACAAGGGGCACACGCACTAGGGGACACACGTGGAAACTGAGTGCCCAAATGAGCCACAGAGATATTAGAAAGAACTTTTTTTAGTGTCACAGTGGTTGACAAATGGAATGCATTATGAAGTGATGTGGTGGAGGCTGACTCCATACACAGTTTCAAGTGTAGATATGATAGAGCCCAATAGGCTCAGGAAACTGTACACCTGTTGATTGACGGTTGAGAGGCGGGACCAAAGAGCCAGAGCTCAACCCCCGCAAGCACAACTGGGTGAGTACAACTAGGTGAGTACACACACACACACACACACACACACACACACACACACACACACACACACACCACACACACACACACACACCACACACACACACACACACACACGGTTGAGAGGCGGGACCAAAGAGCCAGAGCTCAACCCCCGCAAACACAACTAGGTGAGTACACAACCCACACAACCCACACATCTGAAACTAAAGTGACGACGTTTCGGGCCGTCGTGGCCCCGGTATAAACCTATGTAAAGAATGAATGGTAGAGCAAGTTTACATAAAGTAATAATGTGAGGTGGAAGGCTGTAATGTCAAAATTAAACCATATAAATGAATCTGAGTGAAGAAAACTGCAGAAGGCAATGTCAAATGAGAAAGAGGTGAAAACAGAAACACAGAGATAGCAACATAGGAGAAAGAAAAGAGGGGCTAAGACTAAGTTAGATCACGTTCAAGGTTAGAACATTGAACTATGACGATTAGTGTCCTTAACATGACACAAGAGAACACTGTTCATGTCTGTAGACTTGACACTTCTTTTGTGTTCTTTTAGTTTAACATTAGCAAAGACGTAGAAGAGAAGACGAGAGGAACAGGAAATAGACTCAATACCAGCAGTTTTGGAAGCATAAGCAGCAGCGTAATCCAGATTACTACGAAGTGTGTTAATCTGTCGAAAAGCGATTGTTCTATCAAGAGGACAGAGGCGTATTAGTGAGATTTTTAGGTAAGATATGACTAACAAATCCACAAGGGCCGTGACGAGGATTCGAACCTGCGTCCGAGAGCATCCCAGACGCTGCCTTAATCATTTGATGCATCACGCAATTGTGATTTCTGTGTGTTAAGATATGAAGAGAAATCACATCATATGATTTCTGGTATTGGAAACAGGTTTAGGATGAGAGTTGTTGTTATCTTGAGAGTAGCCAGAGTTGATTAATGGTTGTTATCTTGAGAGTAGCCATAGTTGATTAATGTTGTATCTTGAGAGTAGCCAGAGTTGATTAATGGGTGTTATCTTGAGAGTAGCCATAGTTGATTAATGGTTGTTATCTTGAGAGTAGCCATAGTTGATTAATGGGTGTTATCTTGAGAGTAGCCATAGTTGATTAATGGGTGTTATCTTGAGAGTAGCCATAGTTGATTAATGGGTGTTATCTTGAGAGTAGCCATAGTTGATTAATGGGTGTTATCTTGAGAGTAGCCAGAGTTGATTAATGGTTGTTATCTTGAGAGTAGCCAGAGTTGATTAATGCAAATGATAGCTAAGAAACGACTTGCTAATAGAGAGAAGTTTCCTAATCTAAACTAAGCTTCAATGATGCATAACACGAGGAAGAGGGGAACGAGAACACTTTTCTTAACAAAGGATTGTAGGAAAATAATGAATGTACATGCCACTGGGTATAGGGTGACGGTGGACAGAGGAGAGAGAGCCTCACACAGCGCTGTGAACATGTACATGTAGGACAGGAAGGAGGGAATTACATTCCCATTCAACGTTGAAATTCATAGGAGCCAGACTGTTTAAAGAGGAGAGGACAGGCTTTAAAAGACTAGTCATAAGACCAGAGAGCAAAAATACCTTGACATAGCGAAGCCAGAGAGAGAGAGAGAGAGAGAGAGAGAGAGATAGAGAGAGAGAAGAGAGAGGAGAGAGAGAGAGAGAGAGAGAGAGAGAAGGGCGATACTAATAATGGAAAAACAAATTCACAACATTTCAAAGTACTCCAAAATTAGATGGCAAGAACACGAGAGAAAGGAATCCCACAACGAGACCGAAAGTTGGAGATAAATATTTCCCATTGAGAGGGAGTCAACACCGAGTCTGATGAGATCAGGAAGACGTCTTTTGGAAGTGGGAATGAAAAAGATCCTTTACAAGTCATTCTCTCGCCTGGGTTATTCATTAAATTTTATCAACTGTGCCTACTACCAAGGTAAAGTAACGTTCTTTATCCTAAACCTGCTTCCAACCCACAGAACCCTGTGCTGTGTCTACCCTTTATATCTGAATTCAAACCTTTGTTCTCTTGATATAAAAACTCGCTTTTCACCAAACCAACACATTTCGTTGTAATCTGGTTCACACTGCTCGTCCTGCTCCAGTGCTTTGGTGAAACTGACCGGCCTTACTCTTAATGATAGACAAAAATAAGTGCTCTCTTCTTTCATGTTAGCTCTAATCATTATATAGATTGGTCTTTTCTAAAAATAATCTTTCCAGCATCGACTGTTTTTTACACACCGTCTTGTCGAATCGCTTCTCGTCCCCAACAACCCCTACAAGAACTAACTGGTTTGTTGCTGTTGACTCTTGCCCTTCTCATACATAGTTATGTTCTGACTTTCTGTACAAACATAATCTAACTTAGCTTTAATCTCTCAAGGCCTTCGTTCTTTTCTCTTTCTTATATTGCTATCCCCTCTTGTTTATGTTTTCACCTCTTTCTCTTTGCCATTGGGCTTTCTGTGGGCTTTTCTTTTTCTATTAACTTTCTATGATTTATTTCTGACTTTCTCGCCTTTCATCTCACATGTTTATCTTATTTATTGACTTTCTCTACCATTCTTTCTCCACGCGACGGATCGAAAAGTCGCCACTTCCTCTATTGTCACATGTGTGTGGACTGGGTGTCTAATATTGCAGCCTCGTTTTTTGTCTTGCTGTCTGCGGAGAATGAGAAGAATGAATGGATGGATGGATGGCGGAGTAGGTGGGCGGTAGAGAAGTGGGCGGGGAGGGAGGGAGGGAGAGCGAGGGAAGAAGTGGTGGATGAGGAGTTAAGTTAGAAGTGTGCTCACCCGTGCCAGGATTAGCGGCAACACTAACAAACACTTAATCATTTACTCTGACGAGAGCGTCTTGCCCCAAGGTCAAGGCGGGCACGTGCCAGGTGTTCCCGCTTTCCTTCACTACAAAGAATATATTGTGTGTTATTATTGTAGACAAACCTTTGCCTGTGTTCTACTGCACGACGACGACTGTAATGGACAGTCTATAGTCACACGGATAACCCGCCAAGCACACACACCAAACTACGACGTTGCTACAACCTCCGAACAAGTTTTAACACCTCCTACCTAGTTATAACAACCAACATAGCAAGTTGTGTAAACGTTTCTAAACACGTCATAAACACGTTAAGTCAAGATGTAACAACGTTGTAACACGTCATAAATACGTTAAGCCAAGATGTAACAACGTTCTAACACGTCATAAAACACGCTAAGCCAAGATGTAACAACGTTCTAATACGTATAAACACGTTAAGCCAGATGTAACAACTTTATTGCAAGTTGTTACAAGCAGAAAAATAGAGACAGTTACGGTTTGTGTTTCCAGGGAAGAACCATGTTAAGGTGCTCTTCTTTTAATTAATTTTACTTGTATTAGTTCCACAGGTTTTCATTAATTCTTGATTTAGACCCCTTCCGTTACCTAGTTCCGACACACGCAGATGCGTGCAAGCAACGTTAGGCTAGGTACACTATGTTCTTGGTTTGTACTACTGGCTTCCATGACAACTACTGCGATAGCTCCTGAAATCTGGGCTGGATTTAAGGTTTCGCGTTTCAAGTATGTAATGCCATACGAATTTGCATGAAGAGCTCTGTGCACATTTAGCAAGTAGCTTATGAGCGTTTCACCAGGATAGGTTTTTAAGAATGTGAGCTAGCAGGCACTTGGCTATTGCCTTATCTTGTTTATACAATAGTTGAAGTACTAAGGTAAATTAGTTGTTGAGGGACCGCTAAGCCGGTATGGCAGTATTGCACTTGAAAGATATATGAGGACAAGGAGTTGGGGGCTAGATTCACGAAAGCACTTATGAACCTGTACATCTTTTCTCAATCTTTGGCGGCTTTGTTTCCAATTATTAAACAGTTAATGAACTCCCAAGCACCAGGAGGCTGTTTATAACAATAACAACAGTTGAATGGGAAGTTTTCATGCTTGTAAACTGTTTAATAAATGTAACCAAAGCCGTCAAAGATTGAGGAAAGATGTACACGTTCGTAAGTGCTTGCGTAAATGCTTTCGTGAATCTGACCCTGGGTTATTAGGACGTAGTGGAGGAACAGTGCCCAATTACTTGGACCCTTGGGGGATCGAACACCAACCCAGCAAGAAGCGAGACCGTCGTTCTACCGACCAGTTCAAGATTATGGTTTGTTGGAGACAGTTTGTCCTCAATGAACTTAGCCTACTTCATAGTCTAGGTAAGGGGCAGATAGGCAAGTGCTCCTCTTATAGGTTGTGAAAATCCGGCTGCGAATCTTTCATTCTCTGTTGACCAGACCACACACTAGAAGGTGAAGGGACGACGACGTTTCGGTCCGTCCTGGACCATTCTCAAGTCGATTGTGTCATCCCTTCACCTTCTAGTGTGTGGTCTGGTCAACATACTTTAGCCACGTTATTGTGGCTCATCGCTTTCATTCTCTGGATTGATGTTCTTAAGGGACCTTTAATAGAAATAGAAATTTCTAGAAATAGAAATTTCTTAGATTAGAAATAGCCTAAGCTACTCTATCCTTTAGGGATGTGCTTTATTATTGGAGTAGACTTAACAGAACTTGAATGGCTGTTGAAAGTGGAAGGTAAATTAGGTGAAATTATCAGTTGTAAACTAATGTGTCAGTTTTATAAAATGAAGTTCGATTCTGCTCCCTAGAAGTAAAGGTTTGGATGCCTCCTGTAGAAGTCACGGGATTCGCCTCCCTTCCTCTCCCATCCTTCAGAAGGGACAGGTGTCTATACACGGAAACGTGGGAAAGGAAACTTAAGACCCGGTTACAAGGCAGCAAGTGGCTCCGTATCTATGACACCAACTCTTACATAACACATTTCTAGTGTCCGATAATGAATGCAAACTGGATCTTTTAAAATGAAAAAAAGAAAGACTTGGGTAAATACTGGTTTGGTAATAGGGTTGTAGATATATGGAACAAATTACCGAGTATATAATAGGCGTGGAACTTCTGCATTGTTTCCAACGTATGTATTATATACGCATGAGTTTTAGTTGGGTTTAAACCCAAGTAAACTCGTAAACTCCACCCCATGGCGTCAACAAAGGTTGTGACAACTGGAGGCAGCACTGCAGGCAAGGCCAGGTGCACTATTTACCGAGACGCTGAACGTGTGTAACTTGTTGGCACCACAAGGACAGCCCCAGGTCGTCGCTTCGTACACTTTCTCCGTGGAGAGCGTGAGTCAAGGGGAACACACTGGCGGAATGACTAAAGAAACTCCTTTGTCTCTACATAACAGCACCCGGCACACATTCTAACCCTTTACTGAGACGGCTCTTATTGGAACTATTAGAAAAAGGTCATGAAACAAGGGTATAAATTGGATAAGTTTAGATTTAGGAAAGACCTAGATAAATACTGCTTCGGTAACAGGGAAATAATCCACCTCTATCCATCCATCTGTCCATCTATCCATCCATCTCCATCTAGTTTTTTATCTTTTACCTATCTGGGAGCCGGTCGGCCGAGTGGACAGCACGCTGGACTTGTGATCCTGTGGTCCTGGGTTCGATCCCAGGCGCCGGCGAGAAACAATGGGCAGAGTTTCTTTCACCCTATGCCCCTGTTACCTAGCAGTAAAATAGGTATTTGGGTGTTAGTCAGCTGTCACGGGCTGCTTCCTGGGGGTGGAGGCCTGGTCGAGGACCGGGCCGCGGGGACACTAAAAAGCCCCGAAATCATCTCAAGATAACCTCAAGAAGATATCCATGCACCTATTCATCTTTCTATTCATATATCTATCCATCAAACTATGTCCATCCGCGTGCAGGCGACGAGTCACAATAACGTGGCTGAAGTATGTTAACCAGACCACACACTAGAAAGTGAAGGGACGACGACGTTTTGGTCCGTCCTGGACCATACTCAAGAAGGGACAACGAAACGTCGTCGTCCCTTCACTTTCTAGTGTGTGGTCTAGTCAACATCTATCCATCCATTTATTCACCCATCAATTTATCCATCTATCTGACCATATACCTATCTATCTACTGCATGTCTCTATCTTTGTCTGTCTATCCGTTGTCTATCTATCCATATCTTTGTCTATCTGTCTCTATCTTACAAAAATATAATTAATGTGTGGGTGGTCCCCAGTGACAGGAGCTCAATTGTGTGAAATATTGAACAAAAAAAAAGTTACATGGGAGATATTAGAAGGACTGGTTCCAAATCTGAACACGGAGATTACATCACATGAAACCAGTAGGCATATGGCAGGATGTGAAAAATAGCCCCATTGAAAAGCAGAAGTGCAATAGGTATCTCTATCAGCTTCTAAGGCCCAAGACTTTTCAGCACTCTCAGGCTACACGTAAGGACAACCCGTCCTCGACTCAAGTCCATTACATCCAGGGTCGATCCCACACACGCATTCATAAATTTTTACATGTTGTTCATTCGAAACTGGAATTTTCTCAATATACATTAATATTATAATATATTAATATAGTGTGCATATATAGGTTAAGTTAGGTTAGGTGTTTAGGTTCTGTTGGCGATTATTTGTTGTTGTAGTACGTGGGTGAAGCATTTACAGCGTTGTGGTTCGAACAAAATTCGTCAGTGAAGCACTAGTTCCGGAAGTGTTCGAACGTCATCAGTTGTGAGTCGTGTGTTAACCGTTTTTCACAACCCGTCCTCGACTCAAGTCTATTACATTCAGCGGTCAACCCCACAGACGCATTCATAAATTTTAACATGCTGTTCATTCAAAACGGGAATTTTCTCAAGTATAAATTTATATTATAATATATTAGCATATTGTGTATATATAGGCATAGGATAGGTTAGGTTAGGTTTTTAGGTTCTGTTGGCGATTATTTGTATTTGTAGTACGTGGGTGAAGCATTTACAGCGTTGTGATTCGAACAAAATTCGTCAGTGAAGCACTTGTTCCGGATGTGTTCGAACGTCAGCAGTTGTGAGTCGTGTGTAAACCGTTTTCATTCATAAACAGGGGGTTTGGCGGGTGCATGGAATCACTTTTGGATCTTTGTTTGGAGGACGGGCTGGTTTTTCATTCATAAACAGCTGGGGGTTTGGCGGGCGCATGGAATGGACTTTGGATCTTTGTTTAGACGCAACCCGTCCTCGATTTAAGTCCATTACATCCAAGCCCGTCCTCCAAACACCAGTCATGTACTCCACACCCACCCAACTGGGCGGCAGCTTTACAGTCATGTGCTCCACACCCACCCAACTGGGCGGCAGCTTTACAGTCATGTGCTCCACACCCACCCAACTGGGCGGCAGCTTCACAGTCATGTGCTCCACACCCACCCAACTGGGCAGCAGCTTTACAGTCATGTGCTCCACACCCACCCAACTGGGCGGCAGCTTTACAGTCATGTGCTCCACACTCACCCAACTGGGCGGCAGCTTTACAGTCATGTGCTCCACACCCACCCAACTGGGCGGCAGCTTTACAGTCATGTGCTCCACACCCACCCAACTGGGCGGCAGCTTTACAGTCATGTGCAGGCTGCATCTACAGTACGTAACTTTTGGCTACTTCGCTAAGATTCCTGGCAGTACATACACATTTCTTGGACACTATTGATGGTATTATCTCTGAATTCCTGGATTTTTGTTCACATTCCATTATATTATGACGAATAGTTCTGGTGACAGAGTTTACATTTGCATCAAATATCTACATGAGCAGATGTTACAGACTGCCAGAGGTAGTTGTAGCCGAGCCTTAGCCTAGCAGTGGTAACAGCTAGATGTGTGCTAACCTTACTGGATGATCTGGAGAGACTGAGTGGTGCTTAACATGACCTAGTGAGACACTCTCATGCAGCACGCAGAGTACCGGTGCGTGCATCAGTGTGCCGGACCACCCGAGCTGTGGTGGGTATGTGGGCCTGCGGGCTGCTCCAAGCAACAGCCTGGTGGACCAAACTCTCACAAGTCAAGCCTAGCCTCGGGCCGGGCTTGGGGAGTAGAAGAACTCCCAGAACCCCATCAACCAGGTATCAACCAGCCCCAGACACCAGCTGTCTCCTCACACCGTCAAGGAAGGTCATAACCTTAACAGATTACAAGCTCCTTCATCTCTTCCTTCAACCTCCTGGATTGTGAAGAGAAATTCGCTCCATGTCAAAGTTCTTGACACAGATTCTATCTGGTCATAGCTGTTTATCGGTAGTGTGGTGGCTACGTTCTTGACTCACAACTGAGGACCCCCGGTTCGATCCCCGAGCGCAACAGAAGTGGTTGGCCACGTTTCCTTTCATATAATGCAGCTGTTCACCTAGCAGTAAATAGATACCCGGACTTAGTCAACTGTTGTGGGTTGCATCCCGGGAAGGGATGCAACCCTTTAGTAGGGTTGCATCCCTACTGAAGGGACAGTATTTCGACCTTGGGGGGGGGACCTTGATACAGCCTAAAGTGTGAAGTGTGGGTGTGGTATTTACTATTTGTATATGCAGAATATTAGCCTTTGGACCCCGTCTTTCTAATAATTATTTTTCCTCTATATATCTACTACATATACAGTCATACGTCTCTTAGACACGCACACACACATCCCCAGGACAGCCCGTAGCAGCTGCCTAACTCCCAGGTACCGTTTCACTGTTAGGTGGACAGGAGCACCAAGGTGAAATAAACTGCCCATTTTGTTTCTGCCTCTGTCGGGGATTGAACCCGTTGTCCTAATGGACTACGACCCCAGAGCGCTGTCCATTCAGCCGCGAGGCCCCCACAGCATTTCTTAATATTGAACTGTGTGTGTGTACTCACCTAGTTATACTTACCAAGTTGTGCTAGCGGGGGTGAACTTTGGCTCCTTGATCCCGCCTTTCAGCTATCAATCAACTGGTGTACAGATTGTCAAATCTACATTTAAAACTGTGTATGGAGTCACCTCCATCACATCACTTCTTAATGCATTCCATTGTTAACTACCCTGACACTGAAAAGATTCTTTCTAATGTCTTTGTGGCTCATTTAGGTACTGTGTCCTATGGCTCATTTCCACCCGTGTCCCCTTGTTCGTGTTCCACCCGCGCTAAAGAGTTTATTTTGTCCACCCTATCAATTGCCCTGAGAATTTTGTAGGTGTTTATCATGTCTCCCCTTACTCTTCCTGTGTGTGTGTGTATGTGTGTGTGTGTGTGTGTGTGTGTACTCACCTAGTTGTACTCACCTAGTTGTGCTTGCGGGGGTTGAGCTCTGGCTCTTTGGTCCCGCCTCTCAACCGTCAATCAACAGGTGTACAGTTCCCTGAGCCTAATGGGCTTTATCATAGTTACACTTGAAACTGTGTATGGAGTCAGCCTCCACCACATCGCTTCCTAATGCATTCCATTTGTCAACCACTCTGACACTAAAAAAGTTCTTTCTAATATCTCTGTGGCTCATTTGGGCACTCAGTTTCCACCTGTGTCCCCTAGTGCGTGTGCCCCTTGTGTTAAACAGCCTGTCTTTATCAACCCTGTCGATTCCCCTGTGAATCTTGATGTGGTGATCTGTCCCCCCTAACTCTTTGTCTTCCAACGAAGTGAGGTTTAATTCCTGCAGTCGCTCCTCGTAGCTCATACCTCTCAGCTCGGGTACTAGTCTGGTGGCAAACCTGTGTGTGTGTGTGGTGGTGTGTGTGTGTGTGGTGTGTGTGTGTGTGTGTGTGTGTGTACTCACCTATATGTACTCACCTATATGTGTCTTGCAGGATCGAGCATTGACTCTTGGATCCCGCCTTTCGAGCATCAGTTGTTACAGCAATGACTCCTGTCCAATTTCCCTATCATACCTGGTGTTTAAAATTATGAATAGTATTTGCTTTCCACAACCTGTTCCTTGAGTGCATTCCATTTTCCCACTACTCTCACGCTAAAAGAAAACTTCCTAACATCTCTGTGACTCATCTGAGTTTTCCAACTTCCATCCATGTCCCCTCGTTCTGTTACTATTCCGTGTGAAAATTTCGTCTATGTCCACTCTGTCAATCCCTCTGAAGTATTTTATATCGTTCCGTATCATGTCCCCTCTCTCCCTTCTTCTTTCTAGTGTCGTAAGGGCACAGTTTCCCTCAGGCGCTCCTCATACCCCATCCCTCGTAGCGTCAGGGACGAGTCTCGTTGCAAACCTCTGAAACCTTTTTTCCAGTTTCATTATATGCTTCTTCAGATGGGGACTCCATGATGAGGCGGCATACTCTAAGACTGGCCTCACGTAGGCAGTGTAAAGCGCCCTAAATGCCTCCTTGCTTAGGTTTCTGAATGATGTTCTACTTTTGCCAGTGTCGAGTACGCTGCTGTCGTTATCCTATTTATATGTGCCTCAAGGTATAGATTAGGTGTTACGTCCCCACCCAGGTCTCTCTCGCGCGTCGTCACAGGTAGACTGTTCCCCTTCATTGTGTACTGACCCTTTGGTCTCCTATCTCCTAGTCCCATTTCCATAACTTACATTTGCTTGTGTTGAATTCCAATAGCCATTTCTCTGACCATCTCTGCAACCTGTTCAGGTCTTCTTGGAGGATCCTGCAATCCTCATCTGTCCACAACTCTTCTCATCAACTTTGCGTCATCCGCAAACATCGACATGTAGGACTCTACACCCGTAAACATATCGTTAACATATACAAGAA
>WNGS01005997.1:6400511-6422449 GCA_020271785.1 Procambarus virginalis
TATATATATATATATATAATGTCACCAAAATACCATGGATAGTACATTTCATTCACCAGTGCAATAGGAACCTGAAACAGGTGACCTCAGCATGAGAGACGTGTGCTCTGTCAACTAGACCATTTTTCTGTGCTTAAATGGCAACTAAGAGAAAGCTTAAATGTTCAGTTTGGGCAGCAGTTTAGTGCCTCTGAAATCCTTCCTTATTGTGGCTTGCTCGTGGCCCAGTCGATAGACCACCCGTCCCTCATGCTGGAGGTCTCGTGTTCCAGGCTCTTATTGCATTAGGATTACTTGTAAATATTGGATTTGGTACCAGCTTGGTGCCTCCAAGTTTCTAGTGAGTTCTGGCAAACTCCAGGTTGTGTAACTTATAGACTATCCTGGTCTGTTGGTCGACTATCCTGCTCTGTTGGTAGACTATTCTGGTCTGTTAGTAGACTATTCTGCTCTGTTGGTAGACTATCCTGGTCTGTTGGTAGATTATCCTGGCCTGTTGGTAAGGTGTGCGTCTGAGGTGACCCAGGATGCTGGTTTGATCCCGCCGTCCTGCTCCAAAGGTTATATAGTCAGTATGGTAGTATCTACCTTGTATCTAGTAGTATCTAGCACACACTCTTGAGTTACAATACCCTATAATCTGACAGCGGAACAAGGCAGTGTGTGTATAAAGTGTTACTGGCAATAGCGACTTGTTGTTGGGTGTTTAGGGGAGACAGATGAAGAGCTGTTGTGATAATGACTTGGATAATTCATGCCTCGTTGCTAATGGTTCTCTCTCTCGAAGTATGTTGTCGCTAGTCACTTCCTTGTTATGGATTAATTGGTTTGTACAGCGTCTCTGAGGCTTGGGACCTGGTGGTATTAAGGGAAAGTTGACACAGCGGGAGTAGGAGAGTCAACAGTGTTTGATGGGTGGTTGGCGGGTGTGTAAGTGGTGGGTGGAGCATACCTGGAGAAGGTTTCGGGAGTTCTTCTTCTCCCCGATCCCCGCCTGGGGCCACGCTCGACTTGGGATAACTTGGTCCAGCAGGCTGTTACTTGAAGCGGCCCGCAGGCCCACGTAGCCACTACAACCTAGTTAGGTCCGGGACTTCTTGGAAGAACTTGTCTAAAAGCTTCTTGCAGACTTCCACCTTTGTTGCGGCAATATTTCGAATGTTTGCTAGGAGAGTATTGAACAGTGTGGACCTCTGATGTTCAGATAGTGCTCTCTTACTGTGCCTACGGCACCTCTACGGCATCCTCACTGGTGATATTCTGCACTTCCTTCCGCATCTTTCGCTCCAGTATGTTGCTATTCTATTGTGCAAATTTGGGACCTGGCCTTCCAGTATCTTCCATGTATATATTATTTGATACCTCTCTCGTCTCCTTTCCAGAGAGTACATTTTGAGTGTTGTGAGTTGTTTTATTGTTTCTTTGCGTGCCGTATATGTTCTCTGTATTCCTTCTATTTTAGAAATTTGTCCAGCTTTGAAAGGGAAGTGAGTACTGAGCAGTACTCAAGGCGGAACAACACCAGTGATTTAAATAGTATTAGCATTGCTGTGGGATCTCTGGATTTGATCGTTCTCATATTCCATCTTATCATTTTCCTGGCTGCCGCTATATTTGCTCAGTTATGCTCACTAAATGTCATGTCGTCAGACATTATAATTCCCAGATCTTTTACATGTTGTTTTCCTTCTATGAGCAAGTCCGATTGTGTCCTGTACCCTGTGTTTCGTTTTAAGTTCCTCGTCTCCACCATACCTAAGTACCTGGAACTCGTCACTGTTAAACATAATTATATTTTCCGTTGCCCAATCGAAGACTTTATTAATATCGGCTTGTGGTTTATTTTTTCTCTTCCATTTTACTTAATTACTTTATCACATCTATATAAATTATAATTTGGGACCCAGATTTCACTATCCATGTAATCTTTCGTATGAGTTTCTGTGAATGCTCTAACTATTGAATTCAACTTTATTAGAAGGCCATTTATAAACTTAACTTTATTTATTTTGACTTAGGCCCTTGTATGTTTCCAAATATGAACGATTTTCCAAAGCGTGTCACCTTTGGTGGATTTTGGGAGCATCCTGATCCAGGGTGTGCTCTTTTGGCAATAGTTCGTCCAGTTTTGGTAGTGGTACTGGTGTTGTAGAGTGTGGTAGTTTCTGTGGGGTTAAGGTGAGTAGTATATGTGTGTCTGATGCTGAATTCTAATTCAGTCCTCTTTGGCGCAGTGGTAAATCCTTAACTGTAGCCTCTGTTCACCCAGCAGTGAATGGGTACCTGGTTGTTAAACAATTTGGCGGGTCGTATTCCAGGGAAAAATTTGGATTAAGGACCTGCCCGAAACGCTGTGTATGCTACTGGCTGTACAAGAATGTATGCACTCTTGTACATATAAATAAAATAAAAGTAAAAGTGTGGTGTGTGGGTGGTGGTTGAGTGGTTGGCTGGTTATTGGGTGGTGTTTGGCTGGTGTGTGGCTTGTGTTTGGCTGGTGTGTGGCTTGTGTTTGGCTTGTGTTTGGCTGGTGTGTGGCGTGTGTTTGGCTGGTGTGTGGCTTGTGTTTGGCTGGTGTGTGGCTTGTGTTTGGCTGGTGTGTGGCGTGTGTTTGGCTGGTGTGTGGCTTGTGTTTGGCTGGTGTGTGGCGTGTGTTTGGCTGGTGTGTGGCTTGTGTTTGGCTGGTGTGTGGCGTGTGTTTGGCTGGTGTGTGGCTTGTGTTTGGCTGGTGTGTGGGTGGTGCTTGGCTGACCTGAGTGGTTGGCTAGTGTGTTGATGGTGTTTGAAGAGTCGGCTGGTTAGTGGGTGGTTAGCTAATGTGTCGATTATGGTGTAGGGGTGGTTGACTGGTGACTGGATGGTGTGGGGGTGGTTGGCTGGTGTGTGAGTGGTGGCTTGGTGGATTGGTGGACTTTTAGTGGGTGATTCACGAGTGGAAAGGAGACAGATAGACAGACGGACAAACACACACACACACACACACACACACACACACACACACACACACACACACACACACACACACACACACACACACACAAGGGGCACACGCACTAGGGGACACACGTGGAAACTGAGTGCCCAAATGAGCCACAGAGATATTAGAAAGAACTTTTTTTAGTGTCACAGTGGTTGACAAATGGAATGCATTATGAAGTGATGTGGTGGAGGCTGACTCCATACACAGTTTCAAGTGTAGATATGATAGAGCCCAATAGGCTCAGGAAACTGTACACCTGTTGATTGACGGTTGAGAGGCGGGACCAAAGAGCCAGAGCTCAACCCCCGCAAGCACAACTGGGTGAGTACAACTAGGTGAGTACACACACACACACACACACACACACACACACACACACACACACACACACAACACACACACACACACACACACACACACACACACACACGGTTGAGAGGCGGGACCAAAGAGGCAGAGCTCAACCCCCGCAAACACAACTAGGTGAGTACACAACCCACACAACCCACACATCTGAAACTAAAGTGACGACGTTTCGGTCCGTCGTGGACCGGTATAAACCTATGTAAAGAATGAATGGTAGAGCAAGTTTACATAAAGTAATAATGTGAGGTGGAAGGCTGTAATGTCAAAATTAAACCATATAAATGAATCTGAGTGAAGAAAACTGCAGAAGGCAAATGAGAAAGAGGTGAAAACAGAAACACAGAGATAGCAACATAAGAGAAAGAAAAGAGGGGCTAAGACTAAGTTAGATCACGTTCAAGGTTAGAACATTGAACTATGACGATTAGTGTCCTTAACATGACAGAAGAGAACACTTTTCATGTCTGTAGACTTGACACTTCTTTTGTGTTCTTTTAGTTTAACATTAGCAAAGACGTAGAAGAGAAGACGAGAGGAACAGGAAATAGACTCAATACCAGCGGTTTTGGAAGCATAAGCACCAGCGTAATCCAGATTACTACGAAGTGTGTTAATCTGTCGAAAAGCGATTGTTATATCAAGAGGACAGAGGCGTATTAGTGAGATTTTTAGGTAAGATATGACTAACAAATCCACTTGGGCCGTGACGAGGATTCGAACCTGCGTCCGAGAGCATCCAGACGCTGCCTTAAATCATTTGATGCATCACGCAATTGTGATTTCTGTGTGTTAAGATATGAAGAAAATCACATCATATGATTTCTGGTATTGGAAACAGGTTTAGGATGAGAGTTGTTGTTATCTTGAGAGTAGCCNCTAGTTCATTATATCCAATTCCTCAGCAGCTAGTATTCAAGCATTGATATGTTATTGCTTAGCACTTTCTTTTGATAATTATTTACCAAAGTTGCTTCACTGGCATCTCTGCATCACTCTACACGGTCATCTCAGACTTAACTGACATTCGTACCCTCACTTCTTGGATACGACTCTCTCATGACCATTAATGGTGTTTTATTCATTCTGTTATCTGTTTTTTCAGGATCATACCTTTACATGTTACCATGTGAAGGAAGCTTGATAATTAGCTACCAGGAGGTTTCTGTAATTAAGTAAGGCATTGGGACTATAAATATATAATACTGTACTGTGTGTGACTCTTGCTACGTGTCATATTTAATAGATTCAATCCTCATATTTTATTTGTCTTTCAGGTACTACTTGATGCTAAATTTTCTCAAAAGGCCCAAGCTTGTAATTTGGTTGTATTCTGGTTATATATATATATATATATATTATCATTAGAAATTCATATACTGTATCATAAAATGTTTACTCAGGAAAGTTCCTCAGATTATAATAATAATATATAATAATAATAATAATATAAAGATACTTTTGCATATGGAACTGTCTCCCTGGATTTGGACTGGTTCTATTATTTATTTTCTGAGAGTATAGTATCCTCTAACCATATATAATTATGTACTGGGAAGTTTTTTTTTTTTTTTTATCATATTTCTCTCCCTCTCACTGCTTGACCTTGAAGCATGTACTACAGTACATGGTCACAACAGCCTCATTTCATTCAGGGGTATTATATACAATGTTACATGAAATAAGGACACTGCTTGTATAGAATGAATATTTTCAGTATACTTTTGAATTTAATTCTCACTGCATTTAAGAATCATATTTCCCATTATATTCAGGTTTGTCAAGACATTTTGAAGTTGTAGTACAGAAATCTTGATGGTGTAACTAATAGACTAAATATGGAAATCTTTTCTGAATGTAAACTTATGTTCACAAGCAGGTACCTTAATTAAGAGTAATTAAACAGGCCAGCTGACAAATTGGTTAACGGAGGCAGTATCTGACACTTCAAAAGCTCTCTTCGTGCTAGTGGACAAAGGAGCCCAGAGATACAAGTTTGATGCAAAGCTCAGGTACAAGTAAGTATAATTTCTTGGCAACGTTTGGTATATTGATTTTAATTTAGTCAAAGATTATGGAAGCCTTTGCAGACACTAGGGTGCACTTTGGGCAGGAATATGTGCCCAGATGCTTTTTGCCTTGTCAGTCTATATACACATTTTTGTAATATCTTGCTGTTCTATTTCTTTGCCAAATTTGTTTTTGAAGCTATTGCTGGCAGGGACTTCCACAATTACTTTCATTGCATTCCATTCTTCCACTCTTGATCACTCTCACCGAGTATTAGTAAGTAATTATCACAAGACGGCACCAAGCCTGGAAGGCTATTTAGCACCACCTAGGTCACAGGATACAGTATTAACAAAATTCTTAGATATCATTCAGGATGCCAATACAATACATGAAATAAAGGACACAAAAGAACAATGTCAAGGGTATCAGATTTGTCAAGCATTTTATTAAAAGATGTAAGACCTGAAAAAACAATGAGAAGGCAGAATTTCCAATAATACAGAGAACCAAAATAGACACAAATAAATGGGAACATAAAGATGGAAGGAGAGCATAGAGGGGCAAATAACCAAGTCAGATCATGCTTGCTAGGAAGATTAGAGCTGACCTGTGATTAGAGATTAGACCTGTGTACTGGGAAAGGCAAGATTTTATGGCAACCAAGCCAGGATCAAAATTGGGTATGTTGTAAATAGGGCAGGAAAGATTATTTTTGAAGAAGACCAAGCTATAAGATGCTTAGAGTCCCTAATATGACAGAAGACAGCATTGTTTGTATCGGCATGTTTTAACACGTTATTAGTGCCGAATCAACTTCTCCCACGAATCAACCTACCCTGACTTTGCGCCCTGGTGTGGCCACTCCAGATCGACAACCAGAGCGCAACTCCATAGTCTCCTGAGACTGCTGGATGCCTACTACTGTCTACTACTACTAGTGCTATTTAAATCTGCCATTAACCTTAAAAGTGCAGCCAGTTTCACCAAAGTACTGAAGAGGCCAAAAGGAACTGGAGTGTGGTGGAGTTAGTTCTTTTATGATGTGTATTATGTAATGCTATGATGAATAGATGAGTGTAAAATTTGAATATCTTAATATTTTTTCTATGAATATAATAGGGCTTCCGTTTTGTTCTCCTGACTGATACCTCCTCCCTTTCTTCCCACTCCCATGAAAGTGATAAAAGGAATAATGATGAGTTTTAACCAGTCACATTTTAATATATTTTGGGGGAGAAGCCCCTTCGGCTCCCTGGAGCTATCCAGGCTGATGTGTATATTATTAGACTTTGGCATCAGTTAGTGTAAATGGATTTCCAGGCCTACCAGGGACCAGAGCCAGAACCTGGCCTCCCCAGAGAGGCACGAGGAGCAATGGCCCATAGAATTGCACATGTGATTTGGAGCATTCTGTCTGCCATCGACTGGGCCAGGCACCCAGAAAGGTAAGCACCTCAAAACAAACCCCCTATTCTGGTTAAAACTACTACTGAAAACTAACGAATGGACAGAACTCCCCAATTGAAAACGAACAAACGAGCATGACATTACGCGTGCCGTACCACTTGTCTGCACAGCTCCCCCCTCCCTGGGAGGGAGAAAGGGGGAGCCCCAGATCCCTCACGCCGGCTATCCACACCCCCAGTTCTCAGCTGATGTGTTTGAGGCTCAGTTGTGTGGCTCCAACTCCCGAGTCTCTCTGTGTTGTACTGTGCCTTGTGTCCAGTAGTACTTTTACGGTGGCATGCGAGCTGGGAGTAATATTCACAGGTACCTGGGCTGCTTGTGCTTAGGGTTCCCTTCCCTAAGTGCCCTGTAAGTACCACCCTTGGGGCTTGGGGTTATCTTCCACAAGTCACCTTGGGGTCTGCCTCTGTTGGTGATTGACTGCCCTGGGAGTGTTAAGGGGTTTCTGCTCTTTTGGTCATAGTGATAGGTTTGTTCGTTTGCAGCTGTCTCCTTCTTTTCTGGCGAAGAATGAGACCGCTGTGTTCCAGAGGGTTCTTGGGTTGTTGATGTTTGGTTGGTCAGGCCAGGGGGTGTATCATGTGTTGTGTCCGGTTGCAGCTCTCCGCCGTTATTTGCGCTCCACGGCCTCTGTGACCGGAAACGCGCTTTGGGTTGATCCGGTTTCCTTTCTTTCCTGTTCCAGGGTTCAGGTCTCTCAGGTCATCTGCAGGGTTCTTCAATCTAGCCAGCCTGCGGTCTATCCCATGCCCATGATGTTCGTAAGTTTGCTACGCTTGCTGCCATCTTCGATAACATGTCTTGGGCTTACATTCAGGCACAGGGTTTTTGGTGATCGAACAGGGTCCTGGCTGCATGCTACCTCGTAAATGGTCCTGGGCCTAGTCAGGCCTGTGTTACTTTGGGTCGACGGTTGCAGCCTGTTGTCTCAACTTCGAGTTTAGGAGCGAGTGAAATAGAAATATTTCATAATATATTTCAGCGAGCATCAGAAATATTGCCAGAACAACTGTGGACATTTTCAAGAGAAAACTAGATTGTTTTCTTCAAGGAGTGCTGGACCAACCGGGCTGTGATGGGTATGTGGGCCTGCGGGCCACTCCAAGCAACAGCCTGGTGGACCAAACTCTCACAAGTCAAACCTGGCCTCGAGCCGGGCTTGTGGAGTAGAAGAACTCCCAGAACCCCATCAAGCAGGAGTGCCGACCGCCTCCCGGGTAAGTCTCTCTTTTTATCGTCTTTTGTGATGTAGCTCCGGGGAGCCAAAGTGGCTCCCCCCCAGAAAACCAGCGTTGAATGTAATGAAATGCCATTTTCTGGGGTGAGACCCGGAGGCTCCCCAGCTCTGAGTGGACAGCGATTCGGATTTGTAGTCCTGAGGTTCGGGGTTCGATCCCCGGTGGAGGCGGAAACAAATGGACAGAGTTTCTTTCTCTTTAATGCCCATGGGTGTACCTAATGCCCTAGCAGTAAATAGGTAACTGGGAGTTAGACAGCTGTTACAGGCTGCTTCCTGGGGGGGTGTGTAACAAAAAGGAGGCCTGGTCGAGGACCGGGCCGCGGGGACGCTAAGCCCCGAAATCATCTCAGATAACCAAGAACCCTCCCTCCCCCTGGTAGGCATTTTTTCGCGTGTTTTGACATTCAGTCTCGAACTGTGCAGACAAGCGGCGCAGCACGAGTGACGTCATGCTTGATTCCTTATTTTCAATTGGGGAGTTCTGTCCACTCGTTAGTTTTGAGTAGAAGTTTTAACTAGAATAGGGGTTTATTGTGAAGTGCTTACCTTTCTGGGTGCCTGGCCCGATCGATGGCAGACATAGAATGCTCCAAATCACATGTGCACTTCTGTAGGCCATTGCTCCTCGTGCCTCTCTGCAGGGGCCAGGTTCTGACTCGTGGTTCCCGGTAGGCCTGGAATTCCATTCACATTGATGCCAAAGTCTAATAATGTACATATCAGCCTGGATAGCTGTGGGGAGCCTCCAGGACTCGCCCAGAAATTGGCGTTTCATTACATTCAATGCTGGTTTTTTGTACAGCTATATCTTAAGAGATCTTTGTTTACAGTTCCGAGCTCTCGATACAACGTTTACGTGTAGACATTCAACACCTCAACCTGGAAGGTGTAGCAAGTCTTGACACTTATGATCGTATTGTGGGTCTTGGAAAGCATCTGTGTGGAGGTGCTACTGGTAAGAAGCAGCTTGAAGTTTATATCTTGGTCTTTCTCAAACATAAACTGCAGTTCAGGTGGCAGGTACAATTTTTCTTTGAGTAGAATAGCTTCTGTGAACTACTGTACAGTATTTACATTAACACTGGAAAACTTATTTACTTTTTTATGTATAAAAATTATGGTTTTCATAAAAGTTCTTTATCCTTTCTATTTTTCTGTATGAAATCTTCAGAACACTTTAGTATCAGCTTGAAACTTTTGAGTGCTTAAGTGTGATGGTGTATGATAGTATTAAGTGTGATGCTTGCTTACTCCCTCAGTGGCTTGCTTCTTCAATGGACTGTTCACTCACTCCCGCACACACTGGCTTTGCTGTCTTAATTTAGTGACAGTTACCTACAGTTCTACTCAGTCACATTCCAATTAGTGAGATTAGTACTCTTAAAGTATGTGTGTGCAGTACTGTTCAAATTTATGACTAGTATAGAGTATACAGTATAGTAATGTAATAAAGGCACATATATTACCAAGGATTCTATGGCACAGTGATTAGAGCATTCAGGTCACAGTCAAAAGGTCCCGGGTTAATTCTCACAGTAGGACAAAAGTGTTTGCCCAGTGTTTCCTTTCATCTGATGCCTCTCTTCACCTAACAGTAAATAGATACCAGTAAAAAGAAAAAAGAAATAGGCAATTGTTATGGGCTGCATTCTGGAGGAGGTCAATAGTTGGCCTATGGAGTCCTCAAGAAGCCTAACAGGCTTCCTGTTTAGTCAATTCTGAGGTGTGATGTCTCGTCTACACATTATCTATAATCTACAATGGCTCTGGTCCTGACTGGTGCAGCTTAGAGAGCCTCATCTGTACCACAACTCATTTTACATGAAGAAATGAAGTATCCCTCAGATGTTGGTATGAAACTGTGCAATAGGTATTGCTGTTCAATTAATTTCTAGAACTGTAACCTCATTTGCTATCTTTTGAATGGTTTTGTACTGAAGCTATTTAATTTGTCATGGAACAGCTTATAATAATTTATAATACTGTGACTTGGAATGTGCATGTCTGAGAGCCATGCCATATAGTATGCACATTTTCAGCATTGTAATCCAAATATGTCATGCTGGTGTTACAATATACAAGAGCTACTATACCTGGCTGGTCAGCAGCATTAAGATGGTGATCTCTTGAACTTGACTGAAACTTTAGCCAATGCCATATTTTGGTTATACAAGTTTTACATTTCGAGAATTGACTGCGGTTGCATTTTATAGATAAAATTCTATATTTTATTTCAATTCATACCATAGATATTTTCCAAAAGTTTAAGAAATATATTTCTTGTTCAACTTAAAACCCAAAATATTTGTATAAATGATCAGGGACCAACTTCCTTTCTCTACAAGCAATTCCATATTGTTATGCTCACTTTCCTTAACTTATTCTATAAAATGATCATGTAATATATGAGATTCTTTTCCTGTATTTTTCTTTAATTTTGAGAGTACATGTATTTATACATGCCATATTCACAAACTGATTTTTTCTTTTTACTTCAGACTTGGCCCTCCATTGCTTGTCAAGATATTCCCGACCAGTGGTGGCTGGTCTGGTACTGGCTCTGTGCTGCCACCATCGCTGTACCTGGCTTACCTACTCAGGTTTTACTTTTCTTTCGGTAAGAACTTGTATTTCAGCAAAATTTGCTACCATAAACAACCTGGTATTCACACACATCATACACACCTGGTATTTATCTCTGGAAATTACCAGAAATGAGGTTAAGAGGTATCTGCTTGATCTAGAAGTGACTAAGGCTGTTGGACCTGATGGAATCTCACCATTGATGCTAAAAGAGGGGGGCAGAGGCACTTTATGTGCCACTATCTATGGTCTATAACAAGTTACTGGAAATGAGAGACCTACCAGAGAGTTGGAAGACAGCTAACTTAGACACAGTCTACAAAAAAAGGGGGGATAGGCAGGAGGTTCTAAACTACAGGCCAATGTCCTTAACCTCTATACCATGCAAGGTGATGTAGAAAATTGTGAGGAAAAGCCTGGTAGCACATCTGGAGAAAAGGGACTTTGTAACACATCACCAGCATGGGTTCAGGGAAGGCAAGTCGTGTCTCACAGATTTAACAGAGTTCTATGACCAAGCAACAAGCATTAACTGTTAAAGGGAACGATACATATATAGCTGGGGTGAGTAACTATTGCAGGATGGCGCACCACAGCTATGTATGGTTGGGAGTACTACGTAAGATTTCAAAGTCCCGTGGCTACACGGTTCACATCAGGTTCCTCGGAGCTCTTGTAAACAGATGCCATTAAAAAAAAAAAAACATGGGCAACATTCATGGGTGTGAGAGCCTCAGTACTGAATGAGCAACTAAGGCTGGCGCATGCAGCATGTGCTAACAGCACTGCTGTTCAGCTTGTGACCACAACACTGCCAAAAATGTCAAAATATATATGTAACTGGTATTTATTATTTAGCCATGATAGTGTTACAAAAGTGCCTGACTGTGATAAAGACTGTGTACAATGTTCAGATATCAGTGAACACAATGCTGTTCAAGATGTTCACAGCGCTAGTCATAGCACTGCCATTGTTTGTCCATCTAAGAATCTTCAAACGACTTCTCATGTTCCTTTACAAAATAAACATGTGGAAATTTATTCATTTACAGGACTTAGTGACTAGAATTCTGATAATAGCAGCATTGTGGTGAGAATTAGTGGTGTGTGTAGTATGATGGAAGGAGCAATCTTGGTGAGGAGGGAGGGAGAGGGGGGCATTGTCTACTGACTGTGTGGCCACCTGCTATTGTCTGGACTCACCATACCAGCTTAGTGGTTAGCTATGGTGGACACAAATGTAGATCCTTATATATAACGTGTGTGTATAGAGTGTAATAACAGCAAAAGGAGTATGTTGGGAGGAGCCATTTTGGTAAGGGAGGGAATGAGGCTGTCGTCTGCTGGCTGCTGTGTGACTCGTCATGTAGTTTTTTGTGGCCACTATGTTGTTTGGACACCATACCAGCTTAGTTGTACAGTTATGGTGAACAAAACATGTAAATACTTATATATAACATGTGTATATAGTGTAATAAAACCACAAACAGTATTGTGGAAGGAGGAATGTTGGTGAGTAAGGTGTTAAAGTAGGGAGGGAGGGCTGGCTGGGTGTGGCAGCCCACTCTTGATGTTTGGACTCACCATACCAACTTAGTGGTTCGCTATGGTGAACAAAACATGCAGATACTTATATATAACATGTGTATGGAGTGTAATAACAGCAAAACTATTTGTTTATTGTTTTATGAACGTAATAATTGAATCACTAGTATGCACACCATACTTTTGAGTATAGCAGTGGCTTACACATTTTATTATATAAATATATCACACTACACACTATTGAATAATATTACTGAAAAAAAAGAGAAAAAATTAACCAGACATTGAAATAATTAGGTAATAATATCTTTGTGGCAACTCCCACTTAACAGCATGGATGGAGGAGACCAGTGCGGAACGCTTAGTGTGTCAGCGCCTCAATTTTGCCAGACTTCCCCGCCCTATTGTGGTCAAAATATGTCGCTTATGATTTTTTTTTTATTTTTCCTGTGATCAGGGAACACAAATGAATATTTTTATAAGACGAAAAAAATTAGTTTTTTTTATTTCTTGCATTTGATATTTTTTATTTCTTGTATTTCCTGCATACATTTCTTGCCTGGGCTATAATTGTTGCAGGCTATAATTGCAAGCACCTCCTAGGGGGTTAAGTAAGAAAGAGAAGGGCAGGCTGCAATTTCTTGGACTGTCAGAAAGCTTTTTTGACACAGTAATTGACAGGGTAGTTAAAGATAAACTGTTTAACATGGGTGGTACATGAACAAGGGGACACAGGTGGAAACAGAGTACCCAAATGAAACACAGGGATGTTAGAAAGAACTTTTTCAGTGTCAGAGTAGTTAACACTTTTGCTCACCGGGCAAGGGACCTCCCCACTACCTCAGGTGGGCTTGGGCGTTCCGCGGGAGCGCGAGGGAGAGCGTGGTAAATTCTGAAAAGTGTATAATCTTTTTAATTTTGTCAGCTGAATTCTCGTCCTAAGATATTCAATTTGGTATCAATGTGTTCGCAATAGAATTCTCTACATGACTAAATGCATATAAACTCCAAAAGCTCGGCTTACCATCCGCAACTAACAGAGAAAGTGAGAAAAAGTTACTCGGGAGAGCACAAGAGTGATAAAATGTTTTCACTCTTTTCAGTTTTGTGAACTCAATTCTCTTCCTAGGTTTTTCAATTTGGTATCAATGTGTTCGCAATAGAATTCTCTACAGGACTAAATGAATATAAATCCCAAAAGCGCGGCGAGAAAGTGAGAGTTTCTTACCCGGGAGCGGGTAAGAGCTCTCTCTTCACTTCACTCTCTTCACTTCATTCTCTTCACTTTGGACATCTCAATTCCCATCCTAGGTCTTTCATTTTGGTATGAAAGTATTGGTATTCTGCATATAAAGCCCAAAAGCCTGGTGAGAAAGTGAGAAAATGAGAGCGTGCTACACGGGAGCACGCAGGAGCAATAAAATGTGCACACACTCTACACTTTGGACATCTAAGTTCTCGTCCTAGGTCTTTTATTTTGGTATCATTGTGTTCGCAATAGAATTCCCTACAGGCGTATATGCAAATATAAAGTCCAAAAGCCTGGGGTTACCCACAGCAAACAGAGAAAGTGACAGAGCGTTACCCCCGTGAGCGCTAATAAAGAGCAATAAAATGGGTATTCTGTTTTCAACTTTGTTACCTCAATTCTGGTCCTAGGTATTTAATTTTTGTATCAATGTATTCGCAATGAAATTCCCTACAGGTGTATATGCATATAATATCCAAAACCGCAACAAAATCTTCCCGAAAACGCCGCTACTGTTGCCGCACGGAGGACTCAATGCTGAGTCCTCGCCAGATGAAAGTGTTAACAGATGGAATGCATTAGGCAGTGATGTGATGGAGGCAGACTCCGTACACAGTTTCAAATGTAGATATGATAGAGCCCAGTAGGCTCAGGAATCGGTATTACAGTTGATTGACAGTTGAGAGGCAGGACCAAAGAGCCAGAGTTCAACCCCCGCAAGCACAACTAGGTGAATACACACTGGGACTTCACTTTTAGGTGGATACACACTGGGACTGGAATTTTAGCACAATAAAATAGCTGAATATTTTAGTTACAGTTACAGTGCTCACTTGCATCAAATTTAATTTGTTGAAAAAAATTCAAAGGAAATTCTGGATTTAAGCAGTTATACTGTTAGTGTCGACCACAGCATACATGGATTCAATCTGATAAATGCCTCTGGAATTCCATGTGCTAATTCCCTGAATTAGCTTCAGGGAGCTGATGGGACTCCCCCACAGAAAACCATCATTGAATGTAATGAAATGCCATTTTCTGGGTGAGTCCCAGAGGCTCCCTGACACCTTCCCTCCCTCTGGTTGGCAGTTTTCATCGTTCAAGAACTGGAGTGGTGGGCTGCCGGCTCCTCTACCCCCAGAGGGGGGTAACACTAACGAGCTGGAGTGCTAGTTGCATGGAGTGATGCTTGTTGGGTTTCTTTCTAGGAGTTATTTTTATCTTTTCAAATGTAGCTTGCACAGGTTAGCCAGACAGTGGTCTGTTTTGATTTGCCTACCTTTCTGGGTCCTTTCCCGGTTGATGGCAATTATGACATACTTTAAGTGTAAACTGTTCATAGACCATTGCTCCCTGCGCCTGTCCGAGGGGGCCAGTTCTGGCTCGTGGCCCACGGTAGGCATAAGGACTCCTGTAACTGAGGACCTCAAACTAATATAGCACATATCAGTTTGGATAGTTTCAGGAAGTCTCTGGGGCTCACCCAGAAAATGGCGTTTCGTTACATTCAACGTTGGTTTTTTGTGCAGCATTGTTTGATTTTTATCATACTTTCAGGAATCAGGATTCAGCTCCAATGAGTTCTACACATTAACAGCCCTCACAAGCTGGGCAACTTGCAACTCAAAGGACATTCCAAGCAAGGAAAATATTGGTGACATAGAGAATTTACAAGAAAATGACAAAGACTATGAACACAGTGAGAGAGACGAAAGGGTTTCTGATGTATCAACCCTTATGCCACAAGAAGATAGTAAAAATACACCTGCAGAAGATAATCAGCTAATAGAAAAGTATGTTATCATCTCAAAATTTTCTGGTGTATTCTTTGCTTAATGAGGTAGGGGGACTTGCTTTTATTTATATATATATATATATATATATATATATATATATATATATATATATATATATATATATATATATATATATATACAGTATATATATATATACATACATACATACATACATACATACATACATACATACATACATACATACATACATACACACACATACTGTATAGTAAAATTGGGGGTGGCGGGAAATGTGACCCACAGGAAATTACTGCAAATGGGAATTTGCATTTTATCACAAATATTAACAAATCCAGATGTATCTATGAATTTTAAATGGGCGGTCATATAGTAAAATTGTACCTTTTTTAACATAGGTACAGGTACACAAGTTAGGAACAGGGTAATCTTTACTATTGTTTATGTTATAATTTTGGAGGTTATACTGTATCAGAGCATGTTCAACTATAGTCTTTCATTATACAGTATAACTGAAGATCTGTTCCCATATTGATTTTTATTGTGTTTCTTGCCATCACTTATTTATAATTGCCAAATTCATTCCTGAAACAATGTGTTGATACATGAATGTCTCCAAGATAAGGTTTATAAATCTGTCAGTTCAAAAGTCCTAAGCTCTTGCTTCATAGGCCTCCCAGTCTGTTGATTTGAAGTTGGAGTCGGCAAGTACTAACAGTCGTGATTTACCTTTATCTGCTCTTGCTATAATCTCTCATGATCACAAGGCCCTCTCATTGTCATCCAACTCCTCTTGTGTTGTGTTCATGTGTTGCTTGCTGGTGGACTGTAGGCATTTATGATTATCAGTTTATCATCCTGTTATTACTTCTTATTGCTTCGTCGGTTATTACTTCTCTTACCTTTGGTGTTCTCTCACCAGGACAGCAATGCCTCCACCTTTACTCATTTTTCTGTCACATCTCCAAATTTTATGTTTGTGTGTGTGTAATTACCTAAGTGTAGTTACAGGATGAGAGCTACGCTCGTGGTGTCCCTTCTTCCCAGCACTCTGTCATATAACGCTTTGAAACTACTGACAGTCTTGGCCTCCACCACCTTCTCCCCTAACTTGTTCCAACCGTCTACCACTCTGTTTGCGAAAGTGAATTTTCTTATATTTCTTCGGCATCTGTGTTTAGCTAGTTTATATCTATGACCTCTTGTTCTTAAAGTTCCAGGTCTCAGGAAATCTTCCCTATCAATTTTATCAATGCCTGTTACTATTTTGTATGTAGTGATCATATCACCTCTTTTTCTTCTGTCTTCTAGTTTTGGCATATTTAATGCCTGTAACCTCTCCTCGTAGCTCTTGCCCTTCAGTTCTGGGAGCCACTTAGTAGCATGTCTTTGCACCTTTTCCAGTTTGTTGATGTGCTTCTTAAGATATGGGCACCAAACAACAGCTGCATATTCTAGCTTTGGCCTAACAAAAGTCATGAACAATTTCTTTAGTATATCCCCATCCATGTATTTAAAAGCAATTCTGAAGTTAGAAAGCATAGCATAGGCTCCTTGCACAATATTCTTTATGTGGTCTTCAGGTGATAGTTTTCTATCTAGAACCACCCCTAGATCTCTTTCTTTATCAGAGTTCTTTAAAGATTTCTCACATAATATATAGGTTGTGTGGGGTCTATGTTCTCCTATTCCACATTCCCTAACATGACATTTATTAACATTAAATTCCATTTGCCAAGTGGTGCTCCATATACTTATTTTATCCAGGTCTTCTTGAAGGGCATGACAATCATCTAAATTTCTTATCCTTCCTATTATCTTAGCATCATCAGCAAACATGTTCATATAATTCTGTATACCAACTGGTAGATCATTTATGTAGACAATAAACATCACTGGTGCAAGAACTGAACCCTGTGGTACTCCACTTGTGACATTTCTCCAGTCTGATACATTGCCTCTGATCACTGTCCTCATTTTTCTATCAGTCAGAAAGTTTTTCATCCATGTTAGAAGCTTACCTGTCACCCCTCCAATATTTTCCAGTTTCCAGAACAACCTCTTATGTGGAACTCTGTCGAAAGTCATTTTTTAGGTCCAGATAGATGCAGTCAACCCAACCATCTCTTTCCTCTAAAATCTCTGTGGCTCGATCATAGAAACTGAGTAAATTCGATACACAGGATCTTCCAGATCGAAAGCCGTACTGTCTGTCTGATATTATATCATTTCTCTCCAGGTGTGCTACCCATTTAGTTTTTATTATTTTTTCCAATATTTTGACTATTACACTTGTCAATGATACAGGTCTATAATTGAGGGGGTCTTCCCTGCTGCCACTTTTGTAAATTGGAACTATGTTAGGCTTTTACCACACATCTGCTATCACTCCTGTACGCAGGCATGTCTGAAAAATCAGCTGAAGTGGAATGCTGAGCCCAGGTGCTCATTCTCTCAAAACCTATGGTGAAACTCCATCTGGGCCAACTGCTTTGTTCTTACTTAGCTCCAAGAGCATTTGTTTCACTTCGTCCTTAGACACCTCTATGTGCTCTATGCTGTTCTCTGGAATTCTTATTGTATCTGGTTCTCTGAAGATCTCATTTTGTACAAACACACTTTGTAACTTTTCGTTTAATGTTTCACACATTTCCTTTTCATTTTGGGCTGGACGGTAGAGCGACGGTCTCGCTTCCTTCAGGTCGTCGTTCAATCCCCGACTGTCCAAGTGGTTGGACACCATTCCTTCCCTCCCCGTCCCATCCCAAATCCTTATCCTGATCCCTTCCCAGTATTATAGTCATCATGGCTTGGCGCTTTTCCGACAATTCCCTTTTCATTTTCCGTGTATCTGTCGCCCATTTTCAACCTCTGAATATTATCCTTTACCTGCAGCTTGCTTTTAATGAATTTATAGAAAAGGCCTGGATCTGATTTAATTTGTCTGCTATACTGTTCTCAAAGTTCCTCTCCTTACTGAAGTGTAGTTGTTTCTTGCATCGTTGTATCGCTGGTATGTTTGGGGGTTTTGCCTCTTCCTATAATGATTCCATGCTTGTGTCTTTTGATCTCTGGCCCTCTCACAATTTCTGTTGAACTAACCCTGTTTCCTAGGTCTGCATCTCTGTTTTGGTATGAATGTTTGTGCGCCTTCATCGTATATTTTGCAAAATTTGGCATACATCTCATTTACTTCCTTGCCTAGCAACAAATCTGTCTAATTGCACCCATGAAAAAATTTCTTCTAAGTTCCCCATAGCATCCTCTCTTGAAATCGAGTTTAACAGCTGTTTCAATGTCCCCATTCTCTACTAGATTATATTGCATAGCGTATTTAATGTCCAAGAGGATGTGATCACTTTCCCAAGGGAGGAAGGTATTGGATGTCAAATACCTGTTCTTCTTTCCTGGTGAATACTAGATCCAGTACCGACGGTACATCCCCTTCCCTCATTCTTGTGGCCTGCTTGACGTGTTGATACATGAATGTCTCCAAGATGAGGCTTACAAATCTGCCTGTCCAAATGTCCTGTTCTTGCCTCATAAGCCTCCCAGAGGCATTAGCCTTAAAGTTGAAGTCTCTCAGTACCAACAATCGGGATTTATCTTTGTCAGCTTTTACCATAATCTCTCTTATGACCATTATGAGGCCCTCTCGTTTGTCATCCATTTCTTCCTTTGTCCATGTTTTGCTTGCTGGTGGGCTGTAGGCATTTACATTTATCAGCTTATCATCTTGATTCCAAACATGCAATGCCATTCAATATCTCAAGGGTTTTCAATTATTAACACACTTACCTTCAGGTGTTTTTTCACCAGCACAGCCACTCCTCCCCCCTTCCTAGTTTTCCTGTCACGTCTCCAAACTGAGTACCCCGTTGGGAATACGACCTCATTAAAATATTTTCTTCAAGTTTTGTCTCTGTTAATGCGACAATATCTGGGACTTGAGCCGAATTATATCCACTCCAATATTTTCGATCTCACTCCATCTATGTTGGTATATACTATTTTCAGGAACATGTTCCCCTTGCACACACACTGTGTGTTTGTGTTTGTTTTTTGAGGTCAGATGCTTGGAGCTCTGCCCTCCAACCTCAAGTCAGGTTGGTTGGTCCAGATAGCCACCAGCCTGACCTGAGGTTGGTGGTTGTTGGGACCATCCCCAAACAAACACCAGCTTCACCAAGCCCATATTACAATTAAAAATCTGAGTAACCTCGTTATTTCTTTTCAGCCGATACACACGGTTAAATTTGTCAGCCCAGTATCGAGAAGAAGTTGGGAGAAAGGCAAAGCAGTTATTAGATTACGGTCGAGTTAAGTACTATTTACCGTGATCAAGCGGTTCCAGGATGTCATCTTGTACAGTATGTTGTCTAAGAGAAGACATTGAGAAACATATGCACTTGTGGCCAAGCTTTGCTGGTAGTTAATACACAAATTTGTTGATAAAACAAAGTTCAGTTGGTGCACAGGTGTTATAGGTGTTCATATCAAGAAGAAATACAGTAAGTCCAAAATAATTGGATTCACAAAAGCTATGTTTAAAGTTGTTTCAAGAGTTTTTTTAGGCTGTAGCAAACTTGCATTGTTTGGTTAGTAGCCGAGTTCCTTCAACTTTAGTTTACTTTCAAACTTGTATTATAAGTGGCCATAAACTGGGCCACACCCTACTGAACATATTCAGTACAATTAGACAACACACAAGTACAGTAGTTGAACCATAATCAGTATCATACACATATACTGTACAGTTGACGCACAACTTCACAGGTTTCTCTAGAGCTGTACTCACCTAGTTTTGCTTGTGGGTTGATTTCTGGCTCTTTGGTCCCACCTCTCAACTGTCAATCAACATGGTGTAACAGATTCTGAGCACTATTGGGCTCAATCACTATCTACACTTGAAAACTGTATGATGTCAGCCTCCACCACATCACTGCCCTAAAGCATTCCATTATGTTTAACTACTCTGACACTGAAAAAGTTCTTTCTAACCGTCCTTCTGTGGCTCATTTGCGTACTCAGTTTACCCCCCCCCCCCCCCACGTGGTTTAAACATGTCTAATCCTATCTTTCCTGTCAATTCCTCTGGAATTTGTACTAGATATGATCTTCTCCTTACTCTTATGTCTTCCAGTGTCATGACGTGCATTTACATGCAGCCCTTCCTCGTACTCTGCCTTCTCGGCTTCTGGGACTAAGCCCTAGTGCATACCGTCCTGGAGATTTTTCAGCTTCGTCTCAGCTTGACAAGGTACAGGCTCCATGCCGAGCATGATTACAGCAGAGCTGTAAACATTGACACTGTTTACCTATTACTGAGCTACTGTTTAGAAAGGAATTCTTCCACGGCCAAAACATACTGTGTGAGCTACTTGGCAGTTACTATCTGGTTTTGGAGTAATATGATACTTAAATTATGTGTGTTTTAAAAAAATAATTGAATGATCTTGCAGGCAAATGGTCGTAAGTGGAGTGCCTGACGGCGCAATGCCTCTGAATTCCTTTATAGTTCTTTATACATATTAAATGGTTTAAGGTTAAATATGTTAAATAGCAATGGTAAGTAAATGTGCTCATGATTCACCATACCATTTATTTTAGAAGGTTGTCTGTCATTACCATTTTTTGTATAAGTTTCTGTTTGTATGGGTGTCCTGAAAAGTTGTAGTGGAATACTAAACTCAGGTAAGCATTCCTTAACAAAAGAACAAAAAAATTATGGAAAGAGGGTTAAAGGGTGCTCAAGAAGCACCAAAAGAGGCTACATTACAATACTGTATAGAAATCATTCACTTCAGAGTACAGTATGTAGAGCAGACGTCTTGCGAATTATCTAAGTTCTTTTTCACACAAATAATTTTACTATAAACCCATTGATTATTGTATTTCCAAAATACCATTTATGTGTTATTGGAATTATCTTTAATTGACACAAAAATAAATAATGTTTACTTGTCTGCTGTTATCACCATCATATTAGAATATTGTACTGTACTTATCACAAATCTATTACAAGATGACAGTGTAGTTCTATCACATTTAACTACTAACTACTGTATCTAATCGAGTAGTTTACTGTACGTGCATGGCACACTTGGTCTTGACTGCCACCGTGTTCCGAAGGCTTTGTTGCTCGAGGGTGTATTTGGCTTTCAGCTTTATCAAGAAGTATCCATTGTTTGGACCCACTTTCATACCTCGATTACCCTCTCTTCTCATGAATACACTTTCTTTGCCCCAAACTTTATTTTCACTATTGGAAGCATGCTCTTGAATAAATCATCAATGCTTACAGGGAATGTACTTTTCTGTGTGGCTTCGGCTATCTTCCTTATGTCCTCACCCGATGCCCCACACACCACCCTGGACAATCATATCACAAACATCTGAGTCAATAAACACCTTTAGGTCCAGCTAATTTTTAATAAAAAGAAGTGACGTCCTATTAAGATCACAAATTGTAGTAAAAAATCCTGTCAGACCGGAATAATCACCTTTATAAAAAGTGTTTGCAAGGGTATGATGTATTAGATGCCTATATATTTTACTAAATTTCAAACAGAATTCTATGGCCATAAAAGCTAATTCACTGAGATTAAACCCTTGTAATTAAATCCTAATACTTTATCAATCTGGGGCAACGAAGAAAATCAACACACGACTACAAACACTAGTGTCAGATGGTGGATGAGTACCAATCCTCTTTCCATCCCA
>WNGS01005997.1:6428606-6486053 GCA_020271785.1 Procambarus virginalis
TCATTACTTGATGTGGCTCCATCTCTCGATGTAACAGCTGTGCCTTTTACACCCTCTTACTGGGGAAGCTCGGCGCCATCACCTTTGCTCTCTCGCATCCATGATTCCTTCCCATCTACATTCCAGGTTTTGAACAAATCCACAAGGGCCGTGATGAAGGTTCGAAACCTATCGAACCCTCCTCACAGCCCTTGTGGATTTGTTCATTTGATATATCACGCTATTGTGATTTGTGTGTGTGTATTCCAGGTTTTGCTTGGTCCTGCTATATGGACTAAGTATTTTGATCTCGGTCATTGATGATTTATTCCTCCAAACTACTGCACTACGCACCTGTTTCGGCAAAACATTTTAGTGCAATTGTCAGTGACATAATTTTGTTGTTTTTTATAAATGTTCAGATAAAGTTAATGTCTAAATGTTTCTAAAACTAAACTATCTCCATTTCAAAACACAGTAATGAAACATTAAAAAACATTAAAATAGAGCCTAATTAAAAAAAATTAGCACAACTCTCAGAGCACCAAAAGGCATTTTGCGCAGTGCAATGGATAAACACCTTTTGATTCGGTCATTTGTCACTTTTAGCCCCATCCATTCTGGTACATGTGTTGTTGCAGCTCCTCCTCAGGAAGCAGCTGCCCGCTTTGCTTCATTGGCCTGCACTGGAGACCCCATCCCCCCCCCCCCCACCTGTTTGGATCTCCAAAATGCCCAGTTGGCACTGTTCTCCCGCACCACGTTGCAACTGGTGATAGAGAGCTAATAGATTGTCACAAGCATATTAAATATGTCCTAGAGGCACAAGACCATTCTTTCCTCCAGATAAATGTTCACTCGACCTTCTCATGATCGTTGTTGTCAGCCTTACCCTCTGCTGTCAAGGTGATGACTTGCCTTTCCTGCAACGGTGGCTTCAATTTGCGATTGATGCCTTGTCGTCCTGGGCCACCAATCATGGCTTGAAGTTCTCTACAACTAAGACTTGTGCTATGACATTTACTCTGAAGGAGGAGGTTCTTTGACCCCCTTTGTTGCTTTATGGTAATCCTCTTTTGTATAAAGATTCTGCTAAGCTTCTGTGGTTAATCATTGACACTCATTTGTCTTGGTTGTCCCATATCTCTCTCCTTGGATTTGAATGCTCTAAGACCCTCAACTTAAGGTATTTTCCCATACTTCCTGGGGAGCTGATTGGTGCACGGTCTTCTATTTACTGTCCTCTCATGCTGTTTAATTTAGATTATGGCTGTCCTGCTTACTCATCTGCCTCTCATTCAATTCTTCGTCGTCTTGATGCTTTTCACTAAACTGGGTTACGCCTCTGCTCTTGTGACTTTCATTCGACTCCTACCCTGAGCCTGTATGTTGAAACCCACATCCTGTGTCTACAGGATCACTGTGATCGCTACTGTCTTCGCTACTTTGTGCGATCCCTACAACACCCTCACTCTCGCATTACCCCTCCTGTAGGTTCTGTTCTTTTGCACCACCATCCCCTTTTTGTACAGTTGTCTCGCTTGCAAGGTTCTTTCTTGGTTTGTGTTACCAATCTTTCTCCTCGTGTCGTTCCATCCTTGACCCCCATGGAGGGTCTTCTGCCATAGTTTTGTAAAACCTTGACTCACATGACGAAAGCTTTTACCCTTCCTACAGTTCTGAAATGCCTGTTCCTTGCTCACTTTTCTTCATACTCCAGCTCCGTCTTCACAGATGGGTCTAAGTCTGTCGATGGTGTAGGCTATTTCATTGTATTTCCAAACACTTGTATGTGTTGCCTGCTTCCGGAGACTAGGATTTTCAAGGGAGAACTTTATGCAATTTTTGTATACTCTTCATCAACTGCTTTCTCGCTGTCGATCTTCCTTTGTTGTTGACTCGGTGCCCTCATAGCTCTGGAGTCCTTTAGTCCAGTCCATCCTGTGGTAGTCGAAATTCAACATTGGTTGTTTCTTATCTAGCAGATTTAAGACAGCTGAGTTTTGCTGGGTTCCCAGTCATATTGGTGTTTCCATAAACGAGTGTGCGGATGCTGCCGCTAAGGAGGCTATCTGCACTTGTCCCATTTCCCACAAAGGTGTGACTTTTTTTTTTTTTTTTTTTCTACCAAGTTATTCATTCCTCAATCCGTTCCCGTTGGTAGTCATTGGTCTTCTGTTGCTGGTAACAAACAGCATACATACTGGTAAGAGAAGCGTGCCCCCATGGCCTTCCTCCAACCAACATAACCGGCGTTGGAAAAGGGCTCTGGCGAGGTTACGTATTGGCCATACACGTTTAACTCGCAGGCACTTGCTGAAGTGCATATCCTTGTTGAATGTTCTGGCTTCTTGCAGTCGCCTGTCCTTCGATAGCATCCTTGGTGAATTGGATACCTTTGAAATCGCTTGCTTTGTGCACTTTTGTTCTAGTATTGGCATCCCTAGTGGTATTTAGTGCCTTTTGAATATCCCACACATTTGATGGTGCAACATAGTCTCCCCAGCTTGGCTGGAGAGACTATGTTGCAGATTCCCCAGATTCTTTTGATATTTTCTTACTTATTCATGATTATTTAGTAGTAGTAGTGCCCCAACTTAGGCAGCTGTGCTGTGACTACCACCTGCATGACGATCTTTTGTTACATAGGCAATTTAATTTTCAATACAATATCTACATTTCACACTGCACGAGCAAGCACATTGTTTCTTCTTCGACATTGTATGTCTTTATAAATACATACACTGTATACATAGAGAAGAAAGGTGGAGGCATTTGTATTTTGAGAAGACTTCATATTATGGGCATTGTCAGATGCACTTGTAGGGGGGAGGGGGAGAAGAAAGGAGAAAATGCTAAGCCATCACGCTTGCATAGCAGTTAGAAAGCATCGGGATAAGGATTTGGGATGGAAGGGGGGGGGGGAGGAATGGTATCCAACCATTTGAAAGGTCAGGGATTGAATGCCAACCTACATGAAACGAGATGATTGCTCTACCATCCAGCCCAAATGGTTGGGCACACTTGTAGGGGGGGATCAGTTATACTATATATGTATGTGTATTCACACGCTTGTCCAATTTTTCCTGAACTTCTATTCGTAAAAGGAAATTAAATTGTGGAATGATAGCTTTTCATTACACTATATACGATTTGAATTTGTTTTAGTTTGAGGTAAAACTAGCATCAAAATTTGATGAAATCTAACCAAAATCAGCAATTCATCATCTTAACCACTGTGATGCGCCGTGTTTATTGGGACATTCCTCCCTGTGCTTCGAAAATCAAGTGTTCCCCCTAAAAAACTTTATCTTTGTAAAATGATAAATTCCCTTCCCTGAACACGAACATGTAAAAAAAAAAAAAACTATAAATTCCACTTACTTTGGCTATGGGGACGTGGAGAAGGTGGCGTGTTTGCTGTGCGCCTATGCGTGAAACTCCCAGAGGCAGGCACGCAGGCCATTCAAGCACCGCAAGTTGCCACAAATATATTTTCAATTATTTGTTCTATGTACAGTATTTAAAATGCAGTTTTATTTAGTTTTTTCGTATATGATGCATATTTGTGTCCTTTACAATATGTATGCATTAGAATGTTCATAATGTTCCATGGAACTGTGATACATATCAGTAATGTGTCCACAATAAATGTTTATCATCATCGCAATATTACTTGTTCAAAATTTACTAAAATTACAAAATGTACAGTTTCTCACACTATTTACAAAATAACACACACTTACACACTCAGTACTTCAGAAGGGAGTGATAATCAACAAAACAGTTTATGGTACACAGCATGATTTCACTCTCGATGCACCAGGTAAAAAGAGATTTTCACTTACTGTTTCTTCGGTCTGTGTGCTTGCAAATAACGCACTCACGTACACCCTTGGCTTTAGTACCTGTAGGTGGTATGTAGCGAAGCTTGTGAAGTGTAAGGTAGTTTTGAAAAGATTACTTTGTAAGGTATTCTGGAAGAAATTCAGCAATTCTTGACAAGATCGATGGAAAACACCACCATGGAACCCCCTAACATTGTTCATCTATGCTACTTGTATCAGATGCATCATCACTGAACCCAGAAAACGATTCATCTATGTATCATCTATAAAAAAAAATGGAGACAACACAGGTGAGCATGGGTGAAGCTCGGCTACAACTGGATACGCTCACTTTATCGTCCTCATTGGTGCTGTATCACTTGCATCCAACCCGTGTGTTAGATCCTTATTGTGCCTAGCTTCATCAATTTCATGACCCTTATGTTCTTCAAACAATAATGTCTGAATTTCACTGACGGAGAGTGATCTTTCAACACCGTGTCCGGCAGATATTTAGGAGCCAGTGGCACGTATGCCACCTCCTTGTTGCTCATCTGGAACTGATCCTGCCAGCAGCCCTAGGGAGATGCTGGGAATTTTTTCCAAAATGGCTGCCCCTCTCTGGAGGTCCCAGGAGTCCATTTTGTACCCAACCTACCACGCTCGCGTTTCGACTGAAAAAAATAAAAAAGGGGTTTCTTGGTTGGCGCAATAAGTGGCAAACAAGATTTCTTGGCCGGCGCAGTGCAGTGGTTAATATCGATATTCACATTGATAGTTCTTACTAGTACCAATATTAACTGGAATACCCCAATTTAGAAAGAAAATACTATACTGTATGTGAAAATAAGGAAGATCACTATAATTGTTTATAAATGTTTCAAGGAATTATATATATTTAATCAAGTTACATAGTATAATATATTGCAGGCTTGTTATTGTGAATGTGATGATATGAATTAATAAGCTTTTTAAATTTTAAGTATTTTATTTTTTAAAGATGCTGGCCGAGATCATCCTAGATCAAAAGATATTTAGTTTTGAGAAAATCCCTAGGAGCCGTGATGAGGATTTGAACCTATGCGCTAGGTATTCCAGGGATTTTTTCATTGATACATCACATTAGTGTGATATCTATCGTGTATTTATTTATTTATTTTTATTTTGGTTTCCATATGACATCTTGAAAATGCATTGAGAATTAGTTGTGGTTACAGTAGAAAATATGCATACGGTGCATTATATTTATAGTTAAATTTGTTATTGTGGGTATGTAATACCATAGAGCTTTGTGCCATGGTATGAGACTTTTGGATGGGTAATCATTTGTGTAAATATATTTGAATAACCAAGTGTAAATATGGAAACATGTAGTACCTTGACAGTTTTTAACTTTATTTAGGGGTTAAGGTGATCAATAAATTGTCATGAAATGCATGGGTAGATGACTGATATTTTCCCTCAATCATCATAATGCAGAAATCAGATTGCATTTCATTTTTCTGGAACAAGTTTCTGTACAAGCATTTATTCCAGAAAATACAACTGCTAACAAGGATCATGTATACGCACATACATGTATTGATGATATGGCGTTCTAAACTCTTTCAACTCCTAGAATCTGACATGATTTCCAAGATTTTCTACCTTGTTGTAGAGTGCTGCCATACCTTGTACTACTATGACAATTCTTTCGTAATTTTAATTCATGGCGGTCGTGTCGCTGGTTCTTAATATTTTTACCTTCTGCCTTAGTTTACACTGTATAGTATACTTTGGAAGTGGAGACATAGAAGATTTTGGTAAGTACTTTACTGTGCAGTATATGTACTGTATTTGCATAAAAAGACTAAATCGGGTTGTGGTGCTCAGTCCATAATCTGGCTCCCTTGGGGTTATTCAAAATAGTTATGATAATGCTTAATATCATAATTTCAGATATAAAAATGTTCATGTTTAGAGAGAGCCATGGGAGGGAGTAAGGTATCTATTATAGAAGATATTTCCTTGACATTGTGGTGTTCTTAAATATTCAACACCTCATATTATGGCAATGCGACCACTGAACCATCTAATTACCTATTCAAACTACTGAAAATGTAGAGAAGAGGAGGTTCTCATTAGGCTTTATATGGATGTATTAAAAGTTTGTCACGTAAAAAAAAATTGTGGAATGCACAGAATTTTGGTGCAACTTTGAAAAATAAAGTATAATTAGATGGGTGATGTGTTTATGTACATGTGTTGTAGATAGTATGTAGGATTTATAATGAAGTAGATATTTGCCCTATCACATTGATTTCTTATAAACAAATTCGAGCTTCAACTAAGTACAGGATTGAAAATGAACGATTGTAGATTTTCAAGTGTTTTGTTAGTTCATCATTCTTTGGAATATATATTTTAATTCGCATTGTTTTTTTTCAGAGTTTTTAATTCATTGTGGAAATATTTTTATTCACATAAAGTTCAATCCTTTTTTCTAGTGTGTGTAACGTGTACAGCATTGATTTGTTGTATGATAATCCTATAGAATTAATTTTAAGGTATGTATTATTGTTCAGTTCAGAAAATTAACTGCAGGTTATGTGGATTAAGTTAAAGCTTTGGTAAACCCCCGATAATACACACGGTACAACACACTTATCATTTCAGTACATGGTACATACATATAAGTACATTACTGTTCCATTTGAAATGTACACAGTTTTGTGTTATAATACTGTGTTGTAGTTTATTTACCCATAGGAGAGATGTATGTGCATAGGCTGAGTACCAGCAACCTATGGTGCATAAAGACATAGCTTCTTTTGCTAACCATCTTTGGGTATTCCACTACTTTGTGCAGTGCGTGATGGCATTGCTTCCTGATCTGCATGGTGGTGACATGTAATACAGCACTTAACATGGGTATAAGTAGAATAACAATTATTATTGAAGTAACATCATGCAAAGAAATTGTTGATACAGTGGAACCTCAAAAATTCAAACTATATAATAGGGAAAATCTTAAAGCTCCAGCGAGATTTTGCCACTTGAACCAATATTTCAAAGTTGGTAGTGGAGTCATGGATTAATGCCAGGTAGGCAGAAGTGCAGTGAGAAAGGTTGTCATGTGACTGGTTTGTCAGCTTCTGGTTCAGTCTTGCTTGAAGTGTTCGTGTAGGAAGCCTCCGTTCCTTCCATCTTTTGGTATTTTTAGGGGGAGGGGGTGATTCAAATTAATTTGGCTATTATCTTGAAATGATTTTGGGACTTAGCATCCCCCAGGATGCAGCCCGTAGCAGCTGTCTAATTCCCAGGTACCTATTTACTGCTAGGTGAACAGGTGCATCAGGGTGAAAAACTGTCCATTTTTTTTCCGCCTTTACCGGGGATCAAACCTGGAACCTCAGGACTACGAATTCAAAGTGCTGTCCACTCAGCTGTCGGGTGCCATGGTAGTACGTTGTCTCTCATGACTGTTTATTTACAATGAAGCTCTTTGGTTTGAAGCTTGTGTCTAGTGGCAGTTGTTTCTGGTATCTGGCAAGAACCTTCCATGGGGTAGTGATGTTCATTTCTATGCCTTGGGCAGGGTGATCCTATTTGGACCCTTGGTTTCTGGCAAATAGTGCCGAGTCAGATTCTTTCCTGCCACTCTTCATTCTCTGCAGTTGTCACTTTTGGGAGGGTTGGTCGTAGTGGTATCTGTCACCGACGTCTGGATGTGTCCAACATTGTAATGTACATACTTCACATTTCTAGTTCCCAGGTTCTTTGATGTGTAATGGGTTCCTTGTGTGAGGCACTGTGGGGCCAGTGTGGGATCCAGCCTAGAAAAGTGACCTTGCCTAACTAAATAAACTCACCCAAGATACCTCGCTCCAAATGAAGTAAGAAACTAATACAAGGTTTTATAATGCCTTGCAGTATTAAAATAGAAAAATGTAACAATTCCTGAAGGGTCACTTTTTTATAACTATTTATTGTCCACCAAGTTCCAACTTTTTGTATTTTGCAAATAATCAATCCATATACACCTATTTTATCATAAAGTATTATAATTAATACAGTTTCATAATGCCAGAAGCTATGAATTATAGAAAATTTGCAACATATAATACTTACCGTTGGACCAAGTAAATATATATACTCTTATCAGATCCAAAATACGTTGAAGATGGAAGAAAAAGAATGTTTATTAACAGTATTGCGCCCCGGGCGTGCGCTCCTTGTGTATGCATGAAGTAGGCCTGGCGATGCGGGCAAGCGCTCGGCGACACTAAATGTGTATACTCGTTTCAGTTTTTCACCTTAATTCTCGTGCTACGTCACTCGTTTTGGTATCATTGTGTTTACAATAGAATTCCCTACAGGTGTATATGCATGTAAGGTCCAAAAGCCAAGCTTGACTCCCCACAGCAAAGCCTAAAGTCGGGAAAAGTTTCCCGTGAGCGCACAAAATCAGTAAAATGTGTATACTCGTTTCAGCTTTCTCACCTTAATTCTCGTGCTACATCGTTCGTTTTGGTATCAATGTGTTCACAATTAAATTCCCTGCGGGTGTATATGCATATATTGTTCAAAAGCCCAGCGTGATTCCCTTAGCAAATTATCACACCCGCAACCTAATGTGTATACTCGTTCAGTTTGATAACATCAATTTTCGTGTTAAGTTGCTTGTTTTGGTATCAAATTGTTCGCAATATAAAGGTGCGTATTTTAAATCTAGTCCCATAATAATAGAGCAATAACTGGAATTTTAAGATATTTTAATTGTGGATGCTCATCATCATAAAATTTATATCTTTCAAGTGTTCTGACATAAAATTTTGTGTTACATCTTTAATTTAGTATCAAATTGTTTGCAATGTAAAGGCGCGCATTTTAAAACTAATCCCATAATAATAGCACAATAAATAGAATTTTAAGAAATATTTTAAAATTTTGACCAAAAGCGTATTTATAATCTTTCAAGTGTTCTGACATCAAGTTTTGTGTTACATCTTTTATGTTGATATCAAATTGTGCGCACTCTAAAGGTGCTCAATTTGAAACTATGCCGGAGTCGATCGGATAGAAAATGAATTTTATACAAATATTTTTTGTATTGGATGCAAGCAGTGTCCAAAGTTAGGACACGAGAGAAAAAAAGTGGACACGAGGGGTGTCCAAAGAGAGCGATAGTGTTTAAATGAGAATTGATAAAAATAAGTGGGGAGGGGCTGTGGTGCTGTGGAGGAATGCTTGACACTCGTTACTTCCGGCCTTATCTATCCTCCCTCGATCACCCTCTTCATATTATCTAGATTTTACGGCAAAGCAGACATATTTTAGCATGCATTACTCTGGAAAACAGAGTTGCATTGTATTTATATTTGGTTTTTGAAGGTTCCACTGTCCAGGAATTGTAGTTTTGACTGTCAGGACAGTTATTTAGTTATTCTGTACAGTACTGTAAATACATTACAGGTAGGAAGGTAGAGTGGAAAGTGAGTAAAATCTAAAGTTACAAATAATGTGAGCCTGATTAGTTGAATGTTCATGTCAAGTATGGCCATATGACCAAGGCTGAAAAGAGGGGACAATCACACTACATGTATAATTAATATAGATCTTCCAGCATAATCTCTCTTGTTTTTGATGAATTTTCTTTATGCCCTGAATGATATCTACACATTATATAGTTTTACAAATATTGAGGGCCCAGAAACTTAGTTCAGTGTATTACTGGGGTTTTACTGTATGATTAAACAAAATTCACATCACCTTAATTTACCTTTGTTTATGTACAGTACTAATTTCATAATAAACAGGAGCCAGCCTACAGTACTGTAATTCTCTTTCTAAGAACTTTGTTCCATATGGAGTCAAACCATTTATTTGGGATCTCGCCTGTCATGGACATTAGTGGTGAAATGCGTGCACTCTACTCAACAGCAGTCTACAAATAATAATAAGAGGACGTTGATGGACAATGCAGGTGCCTTGCCGAAGAAGGTGAAGGACGAATAAATGGTAAAGGCAAGATGCAGTGCTTTTCCTAATGTTCTTAGTGGTATTGTTACCTTATAAATGATGGTTTCTTATATTGTTGCTAGGTCTTAAGAAAATAATAAATGCAACTTTTTTTTTTGACATAGCTAATAACATGTAATGTTTAAGATAGATCATTAAAATTGTGTATGTATTAACATTTTAGCAGTGGGTTATTAAAGGATGTCTTTGTGATAATACTGGAATATGGTAATTATGGCCGAGAGACCACATTGCTCGTATAATAAAATCAATAATAGCTGCATTTTAAAGGCACTTATTATATTAATGTAAATGGTTTCCATTATGATATCTGGATTATGCTTCTTCGTATTTACTTGAATTTTATAGTAAATTAAAGGTAATGGAAGCTTTTGGAACCAATTTGAACTTTCATATGGTTATGACCTAGAGTTATTTCACACATTTGTGCTATTATTGCTACACACACACAATGCTCCAAAGCCAGAGAATGTCTCCAATGGATTTAATTTAAATTGCAAAGTAATGAAGCTAGGTATGTCTAATTATGGTACTGTATGTGGATGTGGTGCCAGTGTTTAGCTCATTTTGTTCAAGTGGAGTATTCCTCCAAACTACTTTGAGAGCTGAAAGGCAGCCATTATAAAGCAAGACAAAATAATTTAAGCCTTGTTACTAGAAAAGAGAAAAAAAAATGTATTTACTACATTAGAAATAGGTAGGGGAAGAAATAGATCAGATAAGGGCAGATTATAATATATGCAAGGGGTGACAAGTGGAAATTTAAGTTCTTTACATAAATGAGCCACAGGCATAGTAGATTTTTGTTGTCAGAATAGTGAATAACTTTTGTGCTATACATTTAAGGGAAAACGACACTAGATAGACACAAATCACAATAGTGTGATATATCAGATGAACAAATCCACAAAGGGGGATCTATTAGCACTCCCGGTTTACAAATCTTTTACCATGCCGGGACGTAATCGACTAAAGGTGCATCAGGGATCATCCTGGACGTAAGTTCGAACCCTTATCACGGCCCTTGTGGACACTAGATACACTTTCAAATCTAAAAATAGACCAAGCAGCTTGGGGATTTGTACACGAGAGTTAAAAACTCAAGTTTTTAAGCACAGGTGTATATATCACCACCTCCCAAAATACAGCACATCCATACCATTTAATATAGAATAAGAGCAGCACAGGTGAAGGTTGGAATCCACTTCTGGGTGCTGAAAAAATCTTAAGAACTCGAGTAGTGAGGGAGCAGTGGCGATATAATCACTATATACAAAATAATTAGGTGAGGTGTAAACAATGACAGCTTTTTCAAATTGAGCTGCACAATAATGATAATAGGACTTGGGTGGAACTGGAAAGGCAAATAAGCTATAGTAAAAAGAAACACATGCAGTGAATGTAATTAACAAGTTGTGTGCACTACAAGCAGTAGTAGTGGCACTCGCTCCATTCACAGTTCATATCATTTAAATGCTGCAAGTATTAAATAGGTAGTGGGGAGAAAGGAACTTTATCCAGGCCAGTATCTTGGTTCCTGATCAACCAGACCTAATTCATACGTCAGGCTACGAGCAGCTTTGTCCAACAGCCTGGTTGACCAGATGAACAACCAGGAGGCCTGGTGAGAGATTGGGCTGAGGGGGACATTGATCTTTGGAACTTTCCCCACCTCCCAACAAGGTAGGTAGTCACTTTCAGGCATTGTTTTGTCAATTTGAAAAGATGCAACAAGTGAGATCTATCAAGGCTTATTCTTAGCACTTGTCATTCCTGTTTTATCAGAGACGTACTTGAGGGAGTGTGTGTGTGTATATCTTTACGTTTGCAGTTAATCCAACACTAATGAGAAATGTTAAAACTAGGGATTGTTGAATGTTACATAAAGACATTAATAATCTAAAGCAGTGGGTACATAAACACACGACCTATGAGAGGCCAGAATAGCGCTAGAATATATGGCATATGAAATTCATTGCCTGATGCACAAAACTATACTTAATAATAAACTAGGTCTATAATGAGAAGTTCGTAAATCAAGAGGCCTATGCAATGAGAGCAGGTTAAGGAACTGTCTCGAGTAGAGGAGCTGCAGAGTGGATGAGATCAACTTTGGTGCATTTACACACTACTTAATACAGTTCCTTATATATGCAAGTAATGGTTTACTATTGTCTGGGTGGTACTTCCAGATGCTTATTTGCCACTAGGTGAACACAGGCATTTGAATGTAAAAAGAAAGAGCTTTATTGGTTTATATTGCAGTATTGAAAATTGTTCAGATGTAGACTAGCTTAGGAAGACAGGGGTTATCACCTATTGCATGCGTGCAATGGCTAATGCTTTATTACTAGAGCTTATTTGAATTATATTATATACATATAAAACAAATATTGTGAAGGATATATATATATACAAGCTATCTATTAAATGTTTGTCATTAACACTGAAACGTTGATACAAATAAAGTTCCAGTAATATTGTAGTGGGGAGATGACGTAAGAAAGTGTCTAGAAGCAGAAGTGTGTATTAAAGTGCCCTGTGAACACATTGCTCATTGTTGTATATTTTGTGCCAGTAATTTTATTATGCCTCATTTTATTTCTCAAGATTACACATTGTTAGATTTGTTCTCCTGGAATAATAATAATCTTACAGGAGTCATACATACACTGTATTGCTTTTGTGGTTCAGAAAAATAAAATAAATTTCCAATGAAATATGCAACACTTGGTAGCTTTTTGAAGGTGAATTTTTAAAGTTAAGGATTTCCTGCTGTATGAGTACTATAGGTGATCTCTCACAACCATTTTGTGAATGACGTATTAATGTTTCCTCGTAATAATTGTTTGGTTACAGTATTATTTTGCTGTGGCTAATTACTGTTGGAAACTGTCAGCATCACCTGAAACTGGAACCTACTTCATTTTAACCTGAATACAGTTACAGTGTATTAACTGTAATGCAAGTTATAATATATTTAGGTATTTATTTGTGTATTTAATTTGTTACATTGGCATGTATGGACTGCCACAGTTGCTTCAGACTGTGGCAGTGACATAACAGCTTATTATTTTTATTATTGCAAATAAATGTATTATACAATATCCATATTTTTAATCATCGGTTAATGGCTGTTGCAATTGTTTTAGATTGCAACACCATTATAGGTCAGCATCTTTATTTGTATATCTGTAGCAGTTTCAGTTTGGACTGTTACCGTATCTTTGAACATTATTCCGACATTGCAGTTAGCTAATAAGGAAGATTGTATCTTCTGTTACTATCATCTTAGGTTGTAACTGTGTTTTATATACGGCTGCTCAGTGTTTCATTTCAGACTGTACAGTATTGTGTTGGAATGTCAGTCTTGAAATGTTTCATTACATGTGCAAGTGTTCAGATAAAACATTTGCGTAGCCTGTTGTATCAAACGATGCATGTTATTTGAAACTGTAACAGTGATGTATTTCAAACTGTTGCCATGCACGTTTGGGTATGTTCGTAACTTTTATACTGTAAAGTTTACCTTCTCCCCAAACTGCTGTACAGTGGAAACCTGCTCGAACAGAAGATCAGATGGACTGGAAGTATTCCATTTGTAAGGTGGATTGTGACAGAAGAATTGCGAGTGAGCAAATTACGTATAATATTTGCTAACCTGCAGGCGATTTTGAAAAACACAAATAAGCAAATTATTTTCTTTACTAGAATTGTAACATGCTGGCGTTTTAACTTCATATCGATGAACGTGCAAGGGTGTTTTCTATCTTTTGCACTAATAAAAATGAAATGATGTTGACAACATAATAGCAGCGATCATATACAGGTCCAGAATGAATAATTCTGTTTGAGCGGGTTTCAGCTGTATTGAAGAAGGATCATGTATTATATACTGAAAACAGATAATCGAAACATTTCAGGTTACTAATGTTACCTGTCATTTTACTTTAAAAACATTTGTTTTGTCATATTACGTATAGTACTTGAATGTGTTATTAATTTTTGTAAAGCCCAATCTCGTGAATTGCAAAGTATCAGCAATTCCGGTTTGCTTGAATATTATACGACATCAACAGGTTGACGAAAGTGTTCCCCTTGAGGAATTAATTTCTGAGCTTGGCCAGTCATTTATGATTTACATAAAGCTTGTACATTATGGTGTTGTAACAGCAATAATGCAATGGAACATGTTAAGGGTTACTATTGCATTAGTGTGATCACGTGCGTATGAAAACATGAAAAATAGCAACCGAGCGTGTTTCTATACGAGTGCTGCAAGGTAATGCTATACAAAATTGGAGGGAATAATAAAACAAAAATTAATTATAAGGTAGTTTCTCTTAAAGGGTAAACTAGTTGCATCATTTTACCCCATTAAGATATGAATTTTGTATTCTTGTCATTTCTTCAGAACTACACCAGTAGACTGTTTTGGTTACTGATTAAATAAAATATATATTTATATAAGTGATTTATATTTAATCAGTGGTTTAGATATATTTCAATTTTGTTCCTCTTAATGATCAATTACATGTGTCCTTCAACATCTTTGGCATTGTCTTTTCATAAATGAATAGGACTTCTTATAAATGAATTCAGCTTAATACTTTTATGTCATTGTAAAAACAAAATTGTGTTAAGACATTTGAGAAGGAATTTTTGTTTAATGTTAAATGTGCTAGGAATAAAAACCTTTACTCTTGCAGGCTGAACCCACTGGTGGATATGGTGAATGGAAGACTGTATCGACAGTTGACATGCGCCGTCAGGCCAACCCAAGGTTCCAGCCATACCAACAGCCTCGTCCTCAGTATAATCCACCAAAGTTTGATGTCGGTTTCAGTGAACGTTATGATGAACCTCTTCGTCAGGGTTACAGTCGCAGGGAAGATTTGAGTCCAAATTATGGACGAAGATTTAACCAGAATTATAATCGCAGCTATGAGCAAGATTATGATGATCCGCGTCTTGATGACCCACGTATGGATGATCCACGTATGGATGATCCACGTATGGACGATCCACGTATGGACAACCCACGGCTTGACATGCCACGTCGTAAACCACTTCTTGAGAGCCCACTTCTCGACGATCCATGTCTTGACAACCCACGTCTTAATCCACACCTTGATAATCCTCGTCTTGATGATAGACGTTTTGGCGACTCAAGATTTGATGAGAGGCGTTATGACACCCGACGTTTTGAAGACAGGCGTTTTGATGAACCACGCTACGATGACCCACGATTTGAAGGTAACTCGCGTTTTGATGAACCACGTTATGATCGGTACTTCAATCAAGGATTTGATCAAAGTCGAAGGCTAGGCTTCAGGAAAGATGATTTCAGATACTAGGTTCTGGTATAGTGGATATAAGAATCATTGAACTTTTTAAGTTTCTTGGGGCATGCCTATCAAGGTAACTTCAATAGATGTTGGCCCTACTAATCCTAAATGTTCTTTTTACTTTAAAATTCAAGTACTGTATTTGTAAAATGTCTGAAGCATTGAGCAGTAGAAAAAAAGGGCTATGTGAAATCATAACTTTAAAGATTAGACCATTGACCCAATAAATATTTAAGAATTAAACATCTGTTTATAGAAGATTATGCATTGTAATTATTCATATAGCATTGATAGATAAATTGTTTGAGCCATCTACTGAATTTAAACCAAAAGCAAGGAGCCTGGCCTAATCTCTTCACCCTGCTAAAATGTTAAAATTAGGCCTATATTGGCTATTAGGAAGAGCGGTACTTTCCAGCTAGGTCTAGACACAGTTCTAGCTATTTAGTACCATATATATTACACAATTTCATTTTGTATCCGAAGGTGGATTTGAAAGTGTGAATGCCAGACATATGCTCGTGTCATTTAGGCTATTCCTAGGAACCTAAGTGAATGAAGTACTGTAGTACTTTCATGATATAAACATCAATTTATGACAGGGTGATGGAGGGAAACCAGTTTCACTTGTGTGGAGCTGCTGTGATGCTGATAACACAGGTTGGGTAACAGGTTGATAATTTTGCTGTGTGTCATGCTTAGGGTTACTTGTGGTCTGGTTGGGAGAGCATCGGTGTGACATTCACTCACATTTCAGCCTTTCCTTGCATCCTGGCAAATAGTATTGTTCAGGATATTTTGAAATTTAAGTAATGTGTGTTTTTACATGTATAATTATATACATATACACATATATCATATATGATTTTCATATACACAGTAATAATAGTACATGTGCAAAATTGATTGTTGTAAAATACACATTCGTTTATAGATTGTAAAATTATAATTGAAGTAAAGATGTTTGCTGTAGAAAGCTTTATAAATATTTGTTCTTCATAATTTTTAGAATTTTAACCAATATAATTATTTTTAATTATGATTCCAAATTTTCACCTGAAAATATTATTAGTTGTATTTAGATATGTAGTTTTCACTGAATTCAAGTTAGCGGTAGAATATTAGTTTGAGATAGTGTACATTTATGTAACTAGATTGACTGGACTTGAAGTTTACAGAAGCAGCATATTTCCAGTAGGGGGAAGTCTTTGCCAACTTGTTTACTAGCAGGCAAAAATGTACAATATAAATGAGCAAAAGTTTCAGATTAGAAACTTGTTATGCATCACATGCCATGAAAACTTAATCATTGTATTTGATAATACAAGAGCTAGTATATTATTCTTTTTACCAAATAAGGAAGGAAGGTAAGATTTAGATTGCAATTGTTAGTAGAAATAATTAGACATTGAAGGTATTGGTGGTGGATTGCAGACTGCTGAACAATGTCAGTTTTAACAAAAAGCAAAAGGCTCTAGGCTGAGCCCCAAATAAATCAATAGTCAGTGAAATGTATTTGTTTTTATTATACTATACAGTACTTTACTTCTGTATCATACAATTATCTGGGTTATTTTCAACAACTTTTGTAATATGTTTTGTAATGTTCACACAGCATACAATAGATAATGAACAGTTTAAATCTTTAATATTTTCTCCTGACAAAGATGCATTACCCCCAGTTCCATCTACTACCAACGGATGGTACCACCTTGTGCTTTTGTAATGTTTAATGTTTATAGAATAAGATGTACCCTGGATGAGTACTGAACTATCTGTACTAACCTTGTATACACTGTTTACATATATATATAAAAAAAATTAAATATTACAAATTAGAGGTTGTTAAAGATGCATGGAATGGCAAAATATAGTCATGATAGATTAATAATGTATTTACCTAAAGTTAACTAAATAGATCTGAGGCTAGTTTTCAATGGTGGACAATTTTGCATTCTTAAATTACTATAAATTAATAGTTACTAACTAGGTTCGTGTAAATTTGTGCAACTTAGGTGGTTAAATGGGGTGGCAAATTACATGTTTATGGCATAGTGGTGTGAAATATGAAAACATGCAACTTGATCAATTTCTTGATGGAAATGGTGTTAAATGCTTTTAAATGCGAGTAACAATTATGTTTATGGCATTCTGCAGTTCTGAAATTCTCAACTTAGTTTGGGAAGATTGTTGAACAATAGAGCATCTAGAACTTTTCAATGTTTGAATTTGAGGTGCAACTGAAGTTGTGATAAAATAAAAGCCAACTTTGACTTCTATATATCGTACAGTATTAGGATATAAAATTAACATTTGTAAAATTCAAATGGATCAATAAAATGCAGGATGCATTTCTCTTTTATTGCTTTTTTTTTTTCTTGCTACACAAAACGATCGGATATTGATTTATGCCTTAGTAGCAGTGTTTACATTAGCAATCACATAGATCTGGAGTGAGCCTTCAGTGTAGTAATGGCAAGAGGAACACCCTTTAAGATTTGTGAAGAATAATCTGTAATCAGTACAGAAATGTAGTTTCCTGGCTGAATTCTTGTTGGGCCTCTTCCATCTGGATCTTCTAATTCTACATCAGGAAAGATAACCTGTATTGTGAATAAAAAAAAAATTCATCTAGACTACGGTTTTCAAATACAGTATTGTGATAAGACAAATGGTTACTGCATGAAATTAAAAGCAATCATCAAAAGGTGTCATGTTGGGAAGACTACTATGATAACAGGAGCAACAATCCTGTTGATTGTTGCTACTGTTATTTGATTGCATAATCAAAAGGTGCCAACATGACAAAGAACGAGACCTAGGGGTGGTTTTGGACAGGAAGCTGTCACCAGAGGAACACGCACAACACTGAGAGGAGCGCATGCGTTGCGCTCCAACTTTAGGCTTGCTTTTAATTATATGGATGGTGAAATACTGAAACGGTTCATGACTTTTGCGAGACCAAACTGGAATATGCAGCAGGTGTATGGTGCCCAAATCTCAAGGAGGACAAAGTGGAAAAGGTGCGATGGCATGCTACAAAATGGCTTCCAGAACTGAGAAACGAGTTACAAGGAGAGACCAGAGGCGTTAAACATCCCAAAACTAGAAGATAGAAGAAAATGTAGTGATATATGATCACCACTTAAAATATACTAATAGGAATCTACCAAATTGACAGAGGAATTCCTGAAACCAGCAACATCAGGAACTAGAGGACACAGATTCAAGCTAAGAAAACCAAGGTGCTGGAAAAATATTAGAAAGTTTTCTCTTGCAAACAGACTGGCAGAAGGTTGGAACAAACTAAGTGAGGTGGTGGTGGAGGTCAAAACTGTCTGTTGTCATATAATGCTTTGAAACTACTGAGAAATGGGAAGACAGGACACCACGAGCATAGCTCTCATTGTGTAATTAATGGTGAACGACGACAAAGCCATCACTTGGACAAAGAAAACGAAAGGGTTTCTACGAGCCAAGAAACAAAATATGTACAATTCAGACACCTTCCTAGTTTTGCACCAAGCCTCTCCATGTCATATTCGAAGCAAGACAACAAAACTGCAGGAAATGTACCTGCAAGTAAGTGCAAATTACTGTACTATAATGGGAATGTGGCCAGGAATATAAATGTCCTTGTTCCCAAGCATTTCAGATAGATTAGCGTATATAATTGGTACTGAATTATACGTGTAGTACAGGACATCTTACCCTTGTGTTGCCATCATTTCTTCCAACCAGTTCCATATGTGATCGTTTACTGGCACCTTCTACCAAAACCAGCTGCTGTTGCCCAACCTTCAAGAAGAAAAGTTTCATATTAAAAAATGTATTGTTATTGGTAAATCCTTAACAAAATAAAACTTGTTGCAGTAAATACAGCTCAATAATGAAGCAAATTAATATTCTTAATGTAATGTAGTAGTCACTTGTGATTTGCAGCAACTATTTTCTGTATTCTGTAATGAGTCAAAAGATATTGCCCTTCTGGTGACTACATTTGTTATCATATTTTGAAACATTTATTATAGATACATTTTGTTATACTGTACAGCCCAATATTAAATACAATGACAATAGTGTGGATACTGAATTGCATTTCAGTTTTCATGTTTAATATAAATTTCACTCTGGTGATAAAAAAAATAAACATGATCTGGGCAAGACTGGTGGACACATCCTCGGGATCACTAATGTTTTCATATGGGACTGAATCACATTAACATGTACAGTACTGTATATGATAATAAAAAATATTTAACCCTCTTTGGAACAATTACCATATTCACCAAAATAAGGCACAACTATTTTTACCTAAAATATTGCAAAAGTAGAGGTGTAGCTTACAATAGAATACAAATCTACTATATTTGGGCTATCCTACTCTTCCTTCCCAATTACAGTATGTCATTCCAGTGGCCATAACCACACCATCTGATCATCATCACTTTACAAATACATGACAGAAGGTGTTTCTAAATGTCATGAATAAACACTTATTTTTTTCTCATTTGTACAGCAATGCAAAATAGGAAAGTAGAAATACAGTAGAGTATACTGGTAAATGGTAGAAGAGCAACAGAAGCTGGCTGGTATCTAGTTAGGTTTTGCTAATGACTTATAATATTTAAAGAAATGCATTTCTAGCTTTGATATACTGTACATGTCTTCATCTGTATTTTAAAAAAAAAAAATGCCTACACAAGGTCAAGATGATCATGTTATAGATTCAGCTACTCGGAACCAGTTCAAAGTAGCACGAGCTATGGTGAGCCCGTAACTTACCTGGCACAGGAGCGGGGCAAGTAGCACGGACTATGGTGAGCCCATAGTGGACTTACCTGGCACAGTAGCGGTGCTGGCAAGGTCGTAACCTTGAAATATTCATGCCGAAGATGAGGTACTGTACATGGATATCTATAGTCGTGCCAATATTTTCTAAGCTAAACTTCTAAAAATGCTAAATGCCCAATAAAAGCAAACCATATTTACAATTATGATTAAGTGAATACTATGAACACGTATTAATTGTAGAACTGCATTAATCACCTTGCCAACATTAATCACCTTACTGTATTGAACTATAACAATACTGGCAGTACATATCTTTTTTCATCTGATATGAACTGATCCTGTATACTAAAGTATCTTTTATATTTTTCTTGAAAGCATTAATGAAAAACCAATAAATAACAGAATTACAAATGTTCACGAAGTAGCCTACTATAGTGAGATTTATATGCTGCACTTTCCCTCCTAAATTTACTATAAATTAATATTGAATGTAATGAAATGCCAATTTTTGGGAGAGCCCATTGTGGCTGCCTGAGGCTGCTATCACTGACAGTGTAGTCATAGTGACAGTCACAGCTTCGTATCATCCTTTGCAGATGACAAAAATCAGCATGAAAATTACCTCTGCTGAAGACATTGAAAAACTACAAACAGATATTAATAAAGTTTTGACTGGGCAACAGAAAATAACATGATGTGATAAATTCACACGACCTAACATTTAGGGCGCATAACCAAGCAAATATTGCGTCAGTCAGAAAAATGATGGGATCACAATGGTTGTACTATTCAAATTACTTGTGCTGTCCCATCTTGAGTACTGCTCAGTACTCACTTCCCCCTTCAGAGCAGGAGAGATTGCTGAAATAGAGAGAATACAGAGAACATATACGGCATACATAGACACGATAAAGCACCTAAATTATTGGGATCATCTCAAAGTTCTCAAATGAAAGGAGAAAGGAGACAAGAGAGAGATAAAATAATATACATGTGGAAAATACTGGAGGGCCAGGTATCAAATCTACACAGCAAAATAACAACATACTGGAGTGAACGATATGTTAGAAAATGCAGATTAGAACCAGTAAAGAGTAGGGGTGCCATAGGCACAATCAGAGAACACTGCATAAACATCAAATGTCCACGGCTGTTCAAAATCCTCCCAATGAGTATAATAAATATTGCTGGAACAACCATGGACATCTTCAAGAGAAAACTTGATAGTTTTCTTCAAGTAGTGCCAAACCAACCGAACTGTGGTGGATAAGTGGGCCTGCAGGCTGCTCCAAGCAACAGCCTGGTGACCCAAGTTCTCACAAGTCAAGCCTGACCTCGGGCCAGGCTTGGGAAGTAGAAGAATTCCCAGAACTCCATCAAGCAGGTATCACGCAGTGTACCACATTAATTTAAGGCTACCTTAGTCTTAAATTAATGATGGTACACCTTAACTTAAATTAGCCTGATGGAATTTCACCATGGATGCTAAAAGGGAGAACAGAAGCACTTTGCATGCCACTATCATGGGATATAACAAGTCTCTTGAAACAGGAGATCTACCATAGAGTTGGAAGACAGCTACTGTAGTCTAAATATACAACAAAATGGGATATGTAGGAGAAGGGAAACTACAGGCCAGTGTCCTTAACTTGTATACCATGCAAGGTGATGGAGATAGTGAGAAAAAGGCTGGTAGCACAGCTGGAGAGAAGGGACTTTGTAACAGACCACTACCATGGGGTTCAGGGATGGCAAGTGATGTCTCACAGGTTTAATAGAATTCTATGACCAAGCAAGAAAGAAGGATGGGCAGACTGCATTTTCTTGGACTGTCAGAAAGCGTTTGACACAGTACCCCATAGAAACCGATGCATAAGTTGGAGAAACAGCTGAATTAAGTGGTGCAGTGCTCCAATGTGTAAGGGAGTACCTAAACCACAGGAAGCAGTGTTACTGCGAGACCTCAGACTGGTGTGATGAACCACAAGGTTCTGTACTTGGTCCTATCTGTTTCTGATATATGTGAATGATCTTCCAGAAGGTATAGACTCAAAGGTCTGCAAGAGGCTACAGGATGACCTGGGCAGACTGAAGGAATGGTCAACAACTGGTTACTAGAGTTTAAGTATAGTTGAGAAAGTGGAAAGCGATGAAGACAGGCATAGGGAGCAGGAAGCCAAACAGACGGTACCAGCTGGGAGAGGAAATCTTCCAAGAGTCAGAAAGAGAGAAAGATCTGGGGTTGACATCACACCAGACCTGTCCCCTGAAGCCCAAAGTGGAAAGCGATGAATTAGTGATGCATGCAAGGTTGGTAAACATAAGAACTGCCTTCAGAAACTTGTGTAAGGAATCATTCAGAACCTTGTATACCTCATATGTCAGATGAGGTATACAAAGGCAAATTCATAACACCAATACTGGAATATGCAGCTCCAGCCTGGAGTCCACATCTAGTCAAACATAAAATGAAGTTAAAAAAAAAAGGTTCAAGAGGTATGCCACCAGGCTGGTCCCCGAGCTGAGGGATATGAGCTATGAGGAAAGATTGTTGGAACTGAACCTCACGACACTGGAAGATACAAGAGTTAGGAGAGACACGATCACTACCTATAAAATTCTCAAGAGGAATTGACAGGGTAGATAAAGATAAAACTGTTTAACATGTGTGGTAGGCAAACAAGGGGATAAAGGTGGAAACTGAGTGGATAAAGGTGGAAACAAATGAGACACGGACATTAGAAAGAACCTTTCAGTATCAGAGTAACTAACAGATGGAATGCATTAGGCAGTGATGTGCTGGAGATGAAACTCCATACACTATTTCAAATGTAGATATGATAGAGCCCAGTAGGCTTGGGAATCTGTACACCAGTTGATTGACAGTTGAGAGGCGGGACCAAAGAGCCAAAACTCAATCCTCGCAAGCGCAACTAGTTAAGTAAATACTAGGTCACATCAGCCACGAAGTTCCATCACCTAATATCAGATCCAGAGCCTGGCCTCTTTTACTTATTTATGCCACCACCAGAAAGTTACTAGGACAAAACTATTTCTAACTTCAAACCAGACCTCAATCTCAAGAACGCCGAAAGAACCCCACCAATCAAAATTTCTCCAAACTAGTGCCAGCTCATTCACCCCACCTCTCCATTTATTTGGGAGGAGGAGTGAGATAGCCAATGATCAGTCAGCTACTACAACCTCAGTTCTATGGAACAGAACTCTATAATTTCTGGGAGCTCAGCTCCCAGAAATTGGAGTTTCATTACATTCAATGTTTGCTTCCCAGGAGGAGGTGGGGGGGGGGGGGGTTGTGGTGCTCTGAAGGAGAAGGGAAACCCACAGAGGAGGGAGAAAAATAGGCAATAGAATGGGCACTGCAGGAACTAAAATGAAGACAAGACTCCCGGCCAAGAGAATGACCCAAAGCCACACAAGGATGCCGGGGCCTGGGTACAAGGGCCGCCAACACCAGGCCGCCAAAACTCTCTCCAACCTCTCCAAAACCCCACACCTGAATATCAGCCATGGACATACCCACAAACACACAAGAGAGGATGGCACTATCTGCATATAGGGCAAAGCAGAATTAAAAAACTAGAGCTGATACACAATGAAGCTATGAGGATTATTCTTGGATGTCAAAGAAATGCAATGACTGAAGTAATGAGAATGGAATTAATTTTGTAGAGTTTTTGACATTAACACTAGAGCTTCTATTCGCTTCATGAGAAGAGGAGGGGATAAGTTCTTTCAAAGTGTTCAGAATTGCTTGAATGATGTACACACTTCCAGGAAACAGACACACACACACACACACATGCTACACAAGGGGTTTGGCTAGTGACCTCAGGGAATACGATATACTCGACTGCTGCAAACCCTCTTGACATTGTAATAGGTCTGCTCTCTGGAAAGTACAGAAAATAGAGGTAGAGATTGTACCCCTCAAGGTGAAAAAGACTCGGCATGAACCGGGACAATTACAATGTTTATATGGAAGCATGATATCTTGGTTACCAAGAGGCAATAGTTTACATGTATATTGTGATAGGTCGGTGCCAGAAGATGGCAGGGCAGGGTGTGGTGTTCTAATAAGGAAATACAGAGTTTGGAACTGTGGACAGGAAACTGAACTTTGACTTGGTAATTATATATCATCCACACAAGCTGAACTGCAGGCCATTCTGCATGGTTTGGAGGAAATATGTCAAGACGAGAAAGATGTTTTCATATTTGTCAACAGCAGAAGAGCACTTGGTTCTTTCAACAGTCGAAATCCAATCTTCATTTCCATAGTTGAGGATTGTAAGAAGAATAAATAATATGTCTGAAAGGTCACAGTGGATTCACAGTGAAAAGTTATGTGGATTCCATCCCATGTTGGAATAGTGCTCAAAGCTGATGAACTGGCCAAATGTGCCACATCAAAATCACAAGTTGAAATTGAATGTTTTTTAACTAAAAACAATGAGACAAACTAGAAGCAAAATAAGAAATATTCAGGCAGAAATGATGAGTGATGAGAAGAGGTATACTGTATAAAGGAAGTCAAACTATGCAACACCACATGTATGCGAGTCAAAACACCCATTGTGGTAACAGGAGAAATGCTTGGAATGACTCTGAATACGTTCAGCTCAGGCTCTGATACAAATATTACTGGCAATATGGAATAGATGTAAATGATAATAAAACGAAGTTAAACTATGTGGTATGTTAAGGTACTTCATGTGTAAAGGAAGAAATATGTATGTTTATCACTCAAAATGGTCAGTAATATGTTGACTGATTGTGATGTGTGTCTATAAACAGCAATGTATATATGAATTCATTGTACTGAACAGCGTGAGAATAGCTTGAGCTACCTCATCCCTTTGTGTATTTATACCTCAATAAACTTAACACCATCGCCCACGGACAACGCAGCATTGCGTCGCTATTTTATTAGACGGAGTTCCACGAACGACGCAGTATTGCGTTGGTATCGGCGGCAAATTGGCTGCGGCTTCAGGAAGGGTGCACAGCGGTTTTGGACATTATATCCATATACGCTTGTAGGGAATTTCATTGCAAACACAATGATACCAAAATGAAAGTCCTAGGACCAGAATTGAGGTACGAAAGTTGAAAAGAGAAAACCACTTTATTGCTCTTTATTAGCGCTCACTGGGGTAACACACTGTCACTTTCTCTGTTTGCAGTGGGTGGTACGTAGGGCTTTTGGAGTTTAGATGCATTTACGCCTCTAGAGAATTCTATTGCGAACACAATGATATCAAATTGATAAACCTATCACGAGAATTGAGGTGACAAAGTTGAATAAAGTATATACTTCTCAGGATTACCGCGCTCCCTAATGGAAGGCCTGGAGCTCTCTTCTGGGTAACCGCGGCCTGCTTTCATCACGTCGGCGGGTGGAATGCTCTACGGTTTTTGACATTATATGCATATACTTCTGTTGGGAATTCTATTGCGAACACATTGATACCAAAATGAAAGACCTAGGACCAGAATTGAGGTGACCAAAGTGAAAAGAATGTACACATTTTATTGCTCTTGCACAATCCCGGGTAACTCGCTCTCACTTTCTCTGTTTGCTGCTGGTGGTAAGCCGAGCTTTTGGAGTTTATGTGCATTTACACCTCTAGATAATTCTATTGCAAACACATTGATACCAAATTTAATATCTTAAGACGAGAATTGAGGTGACAAAGTTGAAAAGAGTATACACTTCAGAATTACCGCACTCCCTTCTCGCCCTCCCGGGGAACGCCAATCCCCACCTTAGACAGTGCGGCGTTCATGGGTGCAAAGCGCGAAAGTGTTAATTTCAATTTCAAACTACACATAATAGGTGTGAGGGCAGACTACAGACTAGCCAGACTTAACAATATTGCAGATGACCTGAAAAAGACAAGCCTTGGTGGCACATCAGCAGGCCTAAGGTGAAACAACACATCAGACAGCTTGCAAAATGGAGCTGAGGTAATATCAAGCCTGACCACCAGCTGCAGTGGCTCCATCAGTGCTGCATGATATGAGGTGACAGTACATTGCAAGCGATGCCCAACAAAACAAAGCCAGGACAGAGAAAGACACCAAGCAGGACATCTTCTGACTGACCAGCAGACCATCAGGATGATTGGGATCCAAAGTAGTAGCCAGTCACTGAGGTAGATCAGAATGCAGATACCCCAAAGATGTTAAAATACCTGCAAAGGTATTTGATAAATGTGACCATGGAGTGATAGCCCATAATATGAGATCAATACCAGTAACAAGTAAAGAAGGGCAATAGATGTTCAATTTCCTGTCAAACAGAATGCAAAGAGTAACAAGGCAAATCAAATAATATTGAATCCAAGCAGTGAAGAGGTCTGTACCCCAAAGCACAGTCCTTGCACCACTGCTTTTTCTCATTTTCATAACATAGATAAAAATACACCACAGTTTCATGTCATAATTTGTAGACAACAAAAATTAGCATGAAAGTTACTTCTACAAAAGACAATGAAAAACAACAAGCCAATATTAATAAAAGTTTTCAAATGGGCAACAGAAAAAACATAACAAATTAATTCCAGGTACAGTACTTAGGTATGGCACCTGGAATTTAGTATCTGCTTCCTTCTGCTGCTTTAATGTTTACAGTGTTGGGGTAGTACTTTTGGCAATTTTGAAGCCGTTCTAATCATGCAGTAGTCTGTTTTGTTTTGCTGCTTTTCAGACATAAATAACGTGGCAGACATGAATAACTTTAATGTAAGGTGTTCATACTGCCACAACTCCCTGTGCCTCTCTGATGGGGCCAGGTTCTGGCTCGTGGTCCCTGGTAGGCCAATAAGAACTCTGCGATTGATGGCACCTAGTAGCATGGCAATGAATCGGTGTATTAGCTTCAAGGAGCCACAAGGGGCAATCCCCCTTCCCCCAGAAAAGTACAGTACAAGGGACAAGACACAATCAGTTCTACTCAAATGACAACATCATGTAAAGGATTTGGGAATAATGATGTTTGATGATCTAACATTAGTGAGCACAACAAAGCAAATATAGTGCGAGTTAGGAAAATTATAGGATAAAGTCATGAGAACCTTCAAATCCAGGATTGCAGCACAATGCTCATACTACAGTATTCAAATCACTTGTACTGTTCCATCTTGAGTACTGCTTGATATTCACTTGCCCTTTCAGACCAGGAGAGTGTGTTGAAATAGAAGGAATATGAAGAACATATATGGAATGCATACACTCAATGAAGCACCTAAATTATTGAGACCATTTCAAAGCTCTCAAAATGTAAACTAGAAAGGAGATGAAAGGAACATGGTAGTCTGATAATTTTGGTTTGCCACCCAGAACCAGCTCATGGATTCTTTATATTGGGTAAAATGTCCCTTGTATCCATCTTTTCTCTAATGCAACATAGTTTTTGTTTTGTTTTGTGTACACTTTCCAGGTGGTTTTACTTGGTTTTGTGTCAATCTCAGATCCTCGTACTTCCTTCACCTCTATGAGCACATCAGATTCTGGTCCTGGTATTAGGTAGTCTTGCAGAATTCCAGAGGCATGGTAGTTTTGTTGTGCTAGTCAATGTACCAGGGAGCTACTTGAAAGCAAGTCCAGAAAATCTGACAAAACCATAAGCTATTACTGTAGCCCTAATGGTGATAGCTAATTCCAGTCTTACCTTATACTTACCAAAAAAATAAACATCTCACCTGAGCTTTATTAATCTTGGTAACTTCAGTACGGAACAATTCCACCATTCTCTGCAAACGATCAACTTTAACAGAGAGAGGAATGTCATCTGCTAGTTTATGATGAGCATGTGTTTTTTCACGCATACTGAAAAGATAAATTAAAATTACATTCACATCATACATTTATAAACATATATCATTGAATGATTCTCCAACATATTGCATCCCCACTATAGACAAGCCACAACAGTCTATACAAAGCAGGACATTATGTCCCTAAATTTCACACTATTTGAGTGACAATCATATTACGATATTTTACATGGTGGGTAAAATCCTGGTGGTGATTAAGTGATTTAGGTTACAAATGTACAGCATATCCCTTGGAGTCAAAGTTAGATTTTGAGAACCATTTCTAGATCTTGATTGGGTTTTTAAGCATCTTCTCATATAATTTATTTGTCCAAGTCATTTTGAAGGGTCATCTAAGTCAAGCAGTAAATAGGTACCTGGGAGTTAGATAGCTGTTACGGGCTGCTTCCTGGGGGGTGTGTGTAACAAAAAGGAGGCCTGGTCGAGGACCAGGCCGCGGGGACACTAAGCCCCAAAATCATCTCAAGATAACCTCAAGAAGTCTACTTAGCCATCTAAGTCTACTCTTCATAGTAATTTAGCATCATCTGCAAATATATTATTTATAACAATTAACATTACTGGTGCTAGAACTAAACCTTGTGATGCTCCACTAATGATATTCCTCCAGTCTGATACAATGCCTCTAATCACTGCTCTTATTTTTAAGGCAAGGTAGATGCAGTCGGCCATACCTTCTCTTTCTTGGAAGGCCTACATGGCTATCATAAAAGCTAAGATTTGTTTCACAGGTCTTTGTATTTCAATACCTATATGTTCTATCTTATTTTGTCATTTCTATCCAGGTGTTCAACTCATCTGTGTGTGCATGTGTCTATGATGGTGTGTTCACCTAGTAGTGAATATGGGGGCACTGAAATCTATTTTTTTATGCCCTGCCTACTAGCCTTGCTGCCCGTTGTGTTATAACTGAACTTGGGTAATGTTCAAATTCTCTGACAAATCTAGCCCTAAAATTGTTGATGTATCAGCAAATAGCTTTTATAACTTCTTTCAATGCCTCCCCCATGTTGATCATCAACACTGGGTATGAAAATTTACTTACACTTGACTCATTTGCATTTCCAGCTTCCACCAGTTTTCTTGCCCTATTTTCTCTCAATTTATAAAGGTTGTTCTTTTCCACAGAAGGTGGACAAGAACACACTGTAACTCATTAATTAAGCTCTCATGATGTCATGCCTTCCCAGTTCTGTACAGTCATGTGATGCTTTGAAACAACTGAAGGTTCTGGCATTCTGCTGCCTCCTCAATTAATTTGTTTCAACCATCTGTCACTCTGCTTGCAAGAGACCTTTGTAATATTTTTGGCACCTTTGTTTTCATAGCTTAAATCTATGATCTCTATGATCTGTTGTTCGTGAAGTTGCAGGTTTCAAGAATTCCTTTGTCAAATGTGATTCCTGTTACTATTTCGTATGTAGCGACCATATTTCCTCTTTCTTGTATCCCCTAGCTTTGACATATTTATCATCTTTATCCTCTCCTCTTATTTTTCTGTTCTGGAAGATTTTTCATAGCATGTCTTTGCACTTTTTCCAATTTATTTGTGCGCTTCTTGAAATATGGGGATCTTACAACCACTGTATATTCTAATTTTGATCTTAAAAAAGTCTTAAACAGTTTCTTTAATGTTTCACTATCCATGCATTGTATTTAAAAACGATTCTGAAGTTGAAAAATGATGTACATATGCTCCTTTCACAATGTCCTTTATGTGGTCTTCTCGTGACAGTGTACTATCCAGAACCACCCCTAGATCTTTCTCTTGAGTTCTTTAATGCTTATCCACATAATTTGTAGGCTGTGTGTGGCTTGTTTTCTCTTATTCCTCCTTCCATAACATGGCATTTATTCACACTAAATTCCATTTGCCAAGTGTTGCTCCATATACTTATTTTGTCCAAGGCATCTTGAAGGGCATGACAATTTCTTAAATCTCCTATCTTCCCTAGTAGCTCAGCATCATCAGATCATCAGCAAATATGTTCATGTAGTTCTGTATTCCTTCCGGTAGATCGTTTATGTAGACGATTAACATTACTGATAGAAGAACTGAACTCTGTGGTACTCCATTACTAGCATTCCCCATCTGATACATTGTCTCTGATTACTGCCCTCATCTTTCTGTCAGAAAATATTTCATCCATGTCAGCAGTTTGCTTGTCATCCCTCCAGCATGTTCCAGTTTCCAGAACAAAAACTTGTGTGGAACTGTGTCAAAAGCCTTTCTTAGGTTCAAATAAACAGTCAACCCAACCTCATCTTCTTCCTGTACAATCTCTGTGGCTGTGTGTATTCACCTAGTTGTGCCTGAGGGGGGTTGAGTTCTGCTCTTTCAGCCCGCCTCTCAACTGTCAATTAACTTCTGTGATGTGTGGTGTGCTTGTACAAAAGTTGGAACTTTGGAATGGTGCTGCATTTGGGAGTTTGAGGGATGAATTATGTAATATTTATATTCTTTCATGTCTGCCTGCATCCTCTCTCATTTCTAGGTGACACAGAAATGAGTAAGTCACAACTCAGGCCTGTTAAACATTTTATTAAGTCAGACTTACACACCAAAAACTTATATTAGGTGGCTGGATACCAGGAACTTTACCCTACAAACATTAATAAGAATGCAATAAACTTTTTCCTGTACATCTCTTACCTGTATGGATAAAGGTAGCAAAAGTTGTACTTTACTTCTTCTATTAAAGTCAGAGTTTCTTCAAACTCTGCTTCAGTCTCTGAGCAAAAACCACAAATAAAATCTGAAGACAGGGAAATGTTTGGGATGATGGACCGAATGCGAGTCACCTGTAATAAGAGTTGGACCAAATTTAGTTTGTATGAATAAAATAACAAATGCAAGCAAGCCAAGTTAAATGAAAAATTAATGTCAGCTGCCTAGGCTAGGAAATGGTACAAGAATAAATAACATGATGAGAGAAGAGAACATTCATAGGAGATACGGAATGAAATTTGATTTATTTGAATTGAGAAGGGACTTTATGTAACCTAAGTTAACTGAACTAAGAAGAGGAAAGTTAAATGCTATGCAGTTATAACTAGGCTAATATTACCTGTACATTAACCTATGGCTGCAGTAGGTAATAGTACTGGAAAACAGCAGCTCACCACTAAAGCAAGTTTTGCTAAATACCTCCCAAAACTAATTTCTATGTTCAGCAATGTTTCCAGGTATTTAGCTTGCATAACATGATTTAGACCCTGTAGCTGCATCTGTTCTTTGAACAGAAGAAAAAGTATCACCCCCATACAGGAGATTCACAGTAAATCCATCAGAAATGCCTTGTTCATGTTCAATACTCTGATCATTATGAATGCTATAATGATTAATAGTAAATACGTATATATATACTGTATATAAAATCAAGTACTGAATGTAACGCAATGCCTCTCTTTTGGTGGGCCATAATCCTTAGTAGTTCCCCGAGCCATGTGCTGTGACAGCTGTGGCTTAGGAAGATGTACCAGGTCTCAGAGACACACTCTTGGCTACTGGGAGCCTGGACCAGAATATGGTGCTATCTTGAGGTTATTTTGCGATGATTTCGGGGCTTAGCGTCCCCGCAGCTCGGTCCTCGGCCAGGCCTCCTTTCTGTTACTCACCCCCAAGAAGCAGCCCGTAGCAGCTGTCTAACTACCAGGTACCTATTTACTGCTAGGTAAGAGGCGCATCAGGGTGAAAGAAACATTTTGCCCATTTGTCTCAACTTCCACTGGGGATCGAACCCGGAACCTCAGGACTACGAATCCGAAGCGCTGTCCATCCAACTGTCAGGTGCTCTCTACAAAATCAACCCAAAACTGAGAAAAATTGCACCAGCATGCATAAGTGGAACAAAACAAGAAACTGCTTGAAACAAATTCTGTACCCAATGGTAATGGTGCAAATGATCATTGCTGTAGTGTAAACACCCTAAATATGATTCCCCTGACTGACACAAGGTGGCAGCCCATGTCACTTGAGATGCTACCCAGCCAGTCCTCTCACTCATGACCCACCCAAATTGAATCCCTATACCACACAAGACATGAAGAGCCCGACAGCCCCCCAGAAAAATAGTGCTTCCATGCTTGATTTCTGGGATGGACTGCTCAGTAGCTCCCTGAGCTAATTTACAATGGTGCCTCGAGAGAGGAGGCTGGCATTTCTGAAAACAAAATTAGTAATAAAAAATGGGACAAGAACTAAGACAGAAGAAAATCGATTGCATGCCAAACACCAAAGTGCAACTCAAGTGCAGTCACAGAACAGCATATAATGTACACCACAATGGTCAAAGACAAGTATTAAAGACTCATAATACAGTAGCTGTAATCTTAGCCAAAAATGCCAGAGAAGGTTAAAGGCAATGAAAACCATTACCAAGCTGAAAAATAAAAAGTCTTGCTTTTGGCAAAGGGCATAAAGCTCCCCAACCTGATGATAAGAAGCAAGGGCTCAAAAAATAGGTGCCTTAGAAAAGGAGTCCCCCAACTGTTGGAGAAACTTGAGTGAGAAGAGAAAATCTCCAAGATACAATCTAAAGACAAGAAAAGATTCCATTCAAGGATAGGCAAATGTTTTGTAAGGCCACAGAAAAAAGGTCTTATCCACTAGCCCATTCTATTGAAATCAGATGGGAGAGAGAGAGAGTACTTATGAGAACATTTGACACTTCCCACGTATAAACAGCACAACCTAAGACAAACATAAACAACCTAAGAAGCAAGGTTATCCTTAGATTCCAACCCAATGAACATGGAACAACCCCCTTCCTTACCCTGTTTAGGCAATGGACCATCACAGTGAAATCTGAACGAGGACAGGGCAGAGCCCTGCATCAGACATGCACAAGAGTGCCATATAGACTGCCACAAACTCCTATTCCCAATCTCCCCTTGCATCATAAGAATGAGCCAGAATTCTGGTCCTGTCTCCAGGCCTGTCTGGGGATACCCAGATGCCTGGTGGATCTCCCAAAAGCCGGTGATCTCAGGAGGATGTCCTAGGGTTGTGCAAGAATTTGCAATCTGAAAAAAATACAACTTGCCAACTTTTTGTAATATTATTTCTGAACAGGGTACAAAAAACAGACAAAAAAAACAAACTCAAACATTCCTAGGCCTATTGCAGCACATATGTATTATATTAGGCCTAAGACAATGTATATTAAGCCAAGGCTTACCTGGACAAGTTAGATTAGGTTCTTTAGTTCCTTTTTCATTTTTTAGAATGCCAGTTTGGCTAACTCAGTAATATCAAATGTGAACTCTTTTGGGTCCAACAATACACTTTTGTATGTTTGAGCAAATAGTTGCTACAAGTACAGTACAATCCTTATTAGAGGATGGGCTTCTAAAAAACTTATACTCACATTAAATATTACCATAAGAAGCCTAGGTTGAAATACACAGATTAATTACACTAACGTGATGCATCAATGAGAAAATCAGTAGGAGCCGTGTTGAGGATTCAAACCTATGCACTGAGTGTTCCCAGACACACTCCAGACAACTAGGTCACGACATGGTCAAAAAGATTGCAACCTGGGGTACTACTGCACCCATAAGGATTCCTGAGGGTGAGTGCAGTAGTACCCCAGTTTGCAATCCTTTTGACCGTGTCTTGGTCTAGTTGTCTGGAGCGTGTGCTGTGCCTGGGAACACCCAACGCATAGGTTCGAATTCGAATCATGGTACCTACTGATTTTCCCCGAGGTTGAAATTATCCTTTAATATACAACAATTAATAATACCAGTATATATACTACTAGCTATAAATATAACAGCACTTACCAATTCAAGATATGCTTCTCTTGTGTACCCTCTTCGCATGAGCTCCAAAATTCTTGTACTACCACATTGAGCTGGCAGATGAATGCTTTTACAGATGTTATTTCTCTCTTTAATCAAATGTAACACATCATCTGGGAAATCTTTTGGGTGGGGCGAGGTAAATCTAATACGCATTTCAGGATCAACTTGAGACACCTTGTCCAAGAGGTGTGCAAATCTCAGCCCTCCTGTCTTTGGTTTATATATTGTTTTAAATCCCTTAACCAAATTAGAGTCTTTATTTTCATGGTCTACAAAACTTGCATGATGAATCTGTGATGTATCTCGATAACTATTCACATTCTGACCTAAGAGAGTTATCTCCTTTACTCCTTGATCAGACAAGTAATGCACTTCCTCGAGAATTGATTCAACATTTCGTGAACGTTCTCGTCCTCGAGTATAAGGAACAATACAATATGAGCACATGTTGTCACAACCACGCATTACTGAGATAAATGCAGACATTCTATTTGTTGACAAACTCACTGGTACAATATCAGCATAGGTTTCCTCCAAAGACAGCAAAACATTAACAGCCGCTTCACCTGTAACAAAATGAGAAAGTTTTTCTTTTATTATTTATGAAATACTGTTGATTTGCCAAGTTAAAAATAAAGTGTCCCACTATAATAAGGTTGTTAGGCAGAAGCAGGAAATGATATCTACTGAAATTGTCAAACAGTGCCCTCTAGGTCTGGTAAATGTCAGTGCCATTTTTCCATTTGTTACACTTACCTGAATTTACCTGAGGGCCACTAACACTACTGGCCTCGAAGCCAGACGCTTATCGAAAGTTCCCCCCATTTGCCTTTTTTTTTAGATATATACAAGAGTTGTTACATTCTTGTACAGCCACTAGTACGCGTAGCGTTTCGGGTAAGTCCCTGGAATACGATCCCTGCCGCGAAGAATCATTTTTACAACCAAGTACCCATTTTACTGTTGAGTTAAACAGAGGCTACAGTTAAGGATTTGCGCCCAGTAAATCCTCCCCGGCCAGGATACGAACCCATGACAAAGCGCTCGTGGAACGCCAGGCGAGTGTCTTACCACTACACCACGGAGCCTTGATGATCTTTTTCAGTTGGATTTTAAAATTTAACAGTTTTGGCATTTACTACTTCAGTGGGTAGGCAGTTTCATGGGTTTATAACCTGGTGGGTGAAAAAGCATCTCTTGTTCTCAATCCTACATTGTATCTTGTTGAGCTTAAAACCGTTGCTCTTTGTTTGTGTTACATCTGACCTTTTGAAGAAATTGTCTGGATCAACATCCTCCAAATTGTCCAGTACAGTATTTTATAAGTTACAATGAGATCAACCCTATCATGCCTGGTTTGCAATGTTGTTGGGCCTATGGCCCTCAACCGTTCCTGATACGCAAGTTGACTTAGCTCTAGATTTATTTTTGTTGCCCAGTGTTGCACTTTTTCCAGAATAGCTATGTCCTCCCAAAGATGAGGTCTCAGAAGGACATAGTTGCTCTAAGGGAACGTGTTCCTGAAAATTTTAAACACTAACATGGATGGAGTGAGATAAAAAATACTGGAGCTAAATGATATAAAACAGCTGAAGACATCAGACATTGTTGCACTAACAGAGATGAAATTTGAAGATGATATTTTAACACTTTCGCACCTACGGCATGCGCGCCACCAACTTAGAGGTCATGCACCCGGCGTGCGGGCAATTGCGTGGCAACACCGAAATGTATATACTGTACTCGGTTTAGTTTTCTTTCGTTTTGGTATCATTGTGTTCGCAATTAAATTCCCTGCAGGTGTATATGCATATAATGTCCAAATGCCTGGCGTGACTCCCTGCAGCAAAGCCTTAAGTTACCCGTGAACAAGCACCAATTTGCGCACTGCACCCTAATGTGTATACTCGTTCAGTTTGATAACATCAATTTTCGTGTTACGTCTTTCATTTTGGTATCAACTTGTTAGCAATATAAAGGCGCGTATTTAAAAACTAGTCCCATAATAATAGCACAATAAATAGAATTTTAACAAATATTTTAACATTTTTACCAAAAATGTATTTATAATCTTTCAAGTGTTCTGACATAAATTTTCGTGTTACATCTTTCACTTTGGTGGCAAATTGTGCGCACTCTAAAGGCGCTCATTTTAAAACTATCCCAAAGTCGATCAGATAAAAAATGAATTTTATACAAATATTTTTGTATCGGATGCGAGCCCTGTCCGCTGCTCGGACTCTAGAAAAAAAAATCGGATGCGAGGGGTGTCTGAAGAGTGCGTTAGTGTTAAGGAAACGAAGGTACTGTAGTGATTCAACTGTATAAATCTCTGGTGTGCCCCCACTTGGATTATTGTATCCAAGCATTGAGAACTCATCTTCAAAAGGACATAACTGCTCTGAAAAAAGTGCAAAACTGGGCAACGAAAATTATTCCAGAACTAAGTCACCTTTCATACCAGGAACGTTTGAGGGTCACAGAGCTAACAGAACAGCAAACTAGGCATGACAGAGTGGATCTCACTGAAACTTTTAAAATACTGAACAAGTTGGAGGATGTTCATCCAAACAATTTCTTCAAAAGGTCAGATGTAACACAAACAAGGAGCATCGGTTTTAAGCTCAACAATCCACAGTGTAGGACTGAGAACAGGAGATGCTTTTTCACCCACGAGGGTATAAACCCATGGAATCGCCTACCCTCCGAAGCCATAAACGACAAAACTTAAATTTTAAAATCCAGTTGGAAAAATTCACAAGGGCAAATGGGGGAATCTTTGACAAGCTGCTGGTTTTCTGTCCTCGCCGAGGCCACTAGTATGTTAGTGGCTCTCGGGTAAATTCAGGAAAATATGCAAACAAGATGCCTGTCCTAGACAAAATTAATTATTATTATAAATTATGAATCAAATAAAAATTCAATAATAATAATAATAATAATAATAATAATAATAATAATAATAAAATCTGTGGGAGCCAGGATGAGGGTTTGAACCTATGCAGTGGGTGTTCCCACACACACGCCCTAGTCAACTAGGCCATGACATGGTCCCCAGGACTATATGCAATTAGTATGTACAGGCGTCCTGTACATACCAGTTGTATTGCTCCTGGCAGTATGGGTTCAAGTCACTTCTGGGGTGTGAGTTTTCAGTTGCATATAGTCCTGGGGATCATTCAGGCTTGTTCGTATTTGCGTTCCTCACGTGTTGCCCCAAAGAATGAGGTGATTTGATAAAATGTTATGCCCAAGATTACCATCCGGGTGCCGGCGGGGGGGTGGTTCAAATAGCTTCGGCTATCACCTCCTTATGTCTGGTCGTGATGGTCAAGTGGATTAAGGCGTCCTGTACATACCAGTTGCGTTGCTCCTGGCAGTATGGGTTCGAGTCACTTCTGGGGTGTGCCAAGTTAAAATAGCTTCGGCTATCCCCTCCTTATGTCCGGTAGTGATGGTCAAGTGGATCAAGGCGTCCTGTACATACCAGTTGCATTGCTCCTGGCAGTATGGGTTCGAGGTGACTCACTTTTGGGGTGTGAAAGTGAAAACTCACTTTTGGGGTGTGAGTTTTCAGTTTTATATATATATATATATATATATATATATATATATATATATATATATATATAATATATATATATATATATATATATATATATATATATATTGATATTGTTGTTGAACAATGTTGAACAAAAATACATGCATAATAGACAAAACACAAGATGCAAGAAGATTACAAATTCTTGAAGCAATCCACATAAGAATAGAACAACCTACCATGAACACCCAAATCACGGAACTATTTTACCCTACCCACAATGAGAGTAAGGACAAGACCAGAACATAACGATGCCAACACAGAAGGCAATGTTCAACATAACAGGCCAATTACACTGGATTAATCTTTGTATGTAGATGCCAGCTGCCTCGTATGGGCCAACAGGCCTTCTGCGGTTACCTCTATTCTTATGTTCATATGTGTGACCCCACTTATATCCCTTTGTATCCCCTTTTGTTTTCACATTTATTATCTTATCACCTGACCCAGTGCGGGTATAAAATCAAATCACATTGTAAAATTCATTCACTTGAGAATGAACCATGGAGGTTCGAAACGTTGTGCATATTGTATAAATAAGTGTAATACATTCTATAGTAATTTATCTCTTTTCTTCACCCGGAAATTACGAAAATGAGTTTTGGAGAACTCCTATTTCAGCTAAGCCCTGATGCTAAGAAAATAGTTAGAGGGATAGAAGCCCTAAATCAGAAGTTAGTAAATACAGAATATGCGGTCATATTTAATGAGACATTATATATATATATATATATATATATATATATATATATATATATATATATATATATATATATATATATATATATATTTTTTTTTTTTTTTTTCTGGTGGATTTACTGTGAATCTCCTGTATGGGGGTGACACTTTTCTTCTGTTCAAAGAACAGATGCAGCTAAAGAGTCTAAATTCATGTTATGCAAGCTAAATAGCTGGAAACATTGCTGAACGTAGAAATTAGTTTTGGGAGGTATTTAGCAAAACTTGCTTTAGTGATGAGCTGCTATTTTCCTGTGCTATTACCTGCTTAAAGAATGTAAAGGGGAGCTTTGCGAGCCATTGTATACTGTATTTAATAAATCATTAGAGTCAGGCAGAGTGCCAGAGTCGTGGAAGGTTGCTAATGTGGTACCAATTTTTAAGAAAGGAGATAGATCACTTGCATCAAGAGGTCACAGATTTAAACTAATTAAACAAAATTGCCAAAGAAATATAAGAAAATTTGCTTTGAAAATTCAGTGGTAGATGGTTGCAACAAGTTAGGTGAGAAGGTGGTGGAGGCCAAAACCATCAGTAGTTTCAAAGCATTTCAAAGTACAGAAGTGTACTGGGAAGACGGGACACCAGGAGCGTTGCTCTCATCCTGTAATTACACTTAGATAATTATATGATTTAACTATTTCTATGATAAACACAAGGATAATTTGTTAATAACTAGCAAGCTGAAATCCAGAGTATAAGATGCCATTTACTGACCTTGATCGGTGAGTGCCAGGAGCCTAGGAAGGTCACGGTAACTGTCTGGACCAGCCACAATATCTATGCTCTTATCTTTTTCCAGCAACTTCTTCTTGAGTCTTTCTGCCATACAACCCAACACTCCAATTTTCATTGGTATGGCCTTCTTGTTAAGTGATCGCTTATTTTTTAGGTTTCGAAGATATTCCAGTTTATTCCAAACCTTTTGTTCGGCGCTGTCTCGAATGGCACAGGTGACTACCAGTACCACATCGGCAGTCTCTCTGGAAGTGGCACGAACGTAGCCATGATCCCTAAGGACAGACCAGGCCACCTCACTGTCACTCTCATTCATCTGACAACCATACACATCGAAGTATACCCTACGACTGTGCCCATCGAGGTCCTTAACGCTTACATATGGGTGAGATACTTTCTCTAAATCTCTTTTTGAAAGTTTGTTGTTTGGCTTCTCACCAGCAGTATTATTTGCTATAAAATACTCTAAACTCGGACCTACTGGAATTTTTCTTTTTTTTAATTTCATTTCAACGAAAGAATCTTGAGTGTTGGATGATGTTTGAGTACTGGAATAGTGCCTAGAGTCATGTCTTGTGCTAAAAACGGTATGTTTGGTGGGATCACTGCTGTCATACCTTAATTTCCATTGGTCTAAAAAATGACATAGGCCTAGTGTTGAACTGTACAACACTTGTAAGTGGTATCCGACCTGTGGCTGCTGGCAACACCGGCCTACTCCACTCACGCGACCATTAACCACTACTTTACATCCAAGCGTTCTCAACGAGAGCATAATGCAACCGGCAGTCGAACCAGGAAACATGCTGGTCCTTCTACGTGCGTCCTGGCAGTGTTGTTGCGTCCTGGTAGTGTTGCGTCCTAGTAGTATTAGGTCCTGGTAGTGTTGCGTACAGGCAGTATTAGATCCTGGTAGTGTTGCGTCCTAGTAGTATTAGGTCTTGGTAGTGTTGCGTCCTGGCAGTATTAGATCCTGGTAGTGTTGCGTCCAGGTAGTAGTGTTGTTGTTGTTGAGGGGACCGGCCCCAAGACCTGGCAGGGGACACGACATGCGTATAAATAAAACCAATAATTAATAACATTTATGATACATATAAATGTTCAAATGCGCTGATTTATTTGTTACATTAGTAAATAAGAGACATACGTGAGAAATTATAAACGGAGAATAATATTGTTTGAGGTCCGTATCCGCCCCAAAACCCACAGGTTACAGCACAGTATTATTACGGGACACACATAAATGTACTTAGTTTGTGCCCGTGCCACCTCTTGAGTGGCTTAATCTTTATCAATCAATCAATCAAATGGATCTTGGTGTCCCTACCCATGTTCCAGAGGCAATTGAACATTACTTCCTTCACTGTCTCAGACAGTGGGGGACGCAATTGGTGCCAGAGGCAGAATTAATTTCAAACAAGTACTTATCACCCTCAAAATGCCTTTCATTACCGAGAATATATTAGAGAGAGAGATCTCATTACGTGTAAAATATTAAATTACCAAAATATTGACTAAATATCTCCAGTAAGCCCAAAAAATTAGCTGTCCGAAACGCTATGCGTACTAGTGACTTTACAAGAATGTAAAACTTCAAGTCTCTGTACTCTCATGAACCCAATGTACCTTCTTGCAAATAAATAAATAAATAAATAAATAAATAAATAAATAAATAAATAAATAAATAAATAAATAAATAAAACAAGCTCCAAGCAGCAGACAATCCAACATAGAAAACGAGAGCCCGCCTACAGGAGCAACAAGGATCAGCTGACGTAGTAAACACAACATGCTGCCCCTCGCTGCCAAGCCCATGAAGTCTTAGTTCCCATCGCTGCCCTTCATACCAACAATGACACTAAGTCGGAATTCTTAAACCTGTCTCATTTAGTTGTCGCCCTTCCATCCGCTGAAAAGAACGACTTCCAAGCCTTGCCTAATGAACAGGAAAAGCGGCATTGTTGATTTCGGGATGACGACGATCGTGGGATCATATGCGGCCGAAATGGCATTGTGACGCGTCTCCTGACACCACTCTTGCAGTCGTCGGGAGGAGGTAGAACCCTTGACGCAAACGGCACGGTACCTTAAAAAAAGAGAACCTATGCTGCCTGCCTGCAGTACTGCCACAAGGTACCTTCACACTTCCATCACCATCGGTCAGTCATCACTTCCACCACCATCGGTCAGTCATCGCTTCCACCACCATCGGTCAGTCATCGCTTCCACCACTATCAGTCAGTCAACGCTTCCACCACCATCGGTCAGTCATCGCTTCCACCACCATCAGTCAGTCATTGCTTCCACCACCATCAGTCAGTCATCGCTTCCAGCACCTTCAAACTGTCATCACTTAGCGGGGACGCTAGGCCATGAAATCATCTCGAGATAACCTCAAGATAACCCCTAGATCTCTTTCTTTATCAGAATTCTTTAAAAAATTCTCAAATAATTTATAGGTTGTGTGGGGTCTATGTTCCCCTATTTCACATTCCATAACATGGCATTTATTCACATTAAATTCCATTTGCCAAGTGGTGCTCCATACACTTATTTTCTCCAGGTCTTCTTGAAGGGCATGACAATCATCTAAGTTTCTTATCTTCCCTATTATCTGAGCATCCTCAGCAAATAGGTTCATATAATTTTGTATTCCATCTGGTAGATCGTTTATGTAGACAATGAACATTACCATTGCAAGAACTGAACCCTGTGGTACTCCACCTGTAACATTTCCCCAGTTTGATACATTGTCTCTGGTTACTGCCCTCATTTTTCTATCAGGAAATTTTTCATGCATCTTAGAAGCGTACCTGTCACCCCTCCAATATGTTCCAGTTTCCAGAACAACCTCTCATGTGAAACTCTGTCAAAAGCCTTTTTTAGGTCCAGATAGATGTGAAGAACTCAACAAGAGATTCCAGGAGGTCTTCACAATAGAGCAAGCAGATTCCCCTATACTTAGAGATGAGGCAGTAAACCAAGATACCTTGGAGGAATTTAAGCTCACCAGTGATGAGGTCAAAAGGAATCTGTTGGAACTGAATGTGACAAAGGCTGTTAGGCCTAACAGAATCATACCATGGATACTTAAAGAGGGTGCAGAAGCATTAAGTGTGCCACTCTATGGAGTATAACAGGTCACTGGAAACAGAAGATCTACCGGAAAGCTGAAAGACAGCTAATGTAGTCCCAATATACAAAAACAGTGACAGGCAAGAGGCACTGAACTACAGGCCAGTTTACCTAAATTGTATACCATGCAAGGTGATGGAGAAGATCGTGAGGAAAAGGCTCGTAGAACATCTAAAAGTAGTAGCCTTGTAATAAACCACCAGCATGGTCTTAGGGGTGGTAAATCGTGCCTAACAGGTTTAATAAAATTCTATGACCAGGCGACAAAAATTAGGCAAGAAAGAGAAGGGTGGGGAAGACAGCATTTTCTTAGACTGTCAGAATGTTGTAACACCCATGACACCCCCCCCCCCTCCCCTAGAGTTCTCACCCAGGGAAGTTGGGCGGAAGGGGCCCGGTTGCTGGCTCGGGCGGGCCGTGGCCGTTGACCTTGCACAATACCCTTCAGGGCCACACAATCGCAGTGTGATTCCTTCTTGAGTTTCGGACAAGGAACTCGGCAGTCATACTATAGAATTGATCCCTATTCGAACCTGTGTCTGGGAGCATCCCAGATGCTGCCTTAATCCATGCCTTTTAACCATGTCATTAGCTCAGTCTATTAAGGTACCATCTGGGATGCTCCCGGACGCAGGTTCGATTCTCATCATGGCCCTTGTGGATTTGTTCATTTAATGCATCACGTTATTGTGATTTCTGTGTGTAATGATGTAAGGGCGAAGAGGAAGAATGGCCTGTTGACATAGCTCGAGTGCATGGGGGAGTTGTGTAAAACACTGGTTTGTGTCTCGGAGAGGTTGCGGGATCCAGTAAGTTCAGCAGAACTTCGGTTTCAACTCTTTTAACCATGTCGTAGCTCAGTCGATTAAGGCAGTGTCTGGGATGCTCCCGGACGCAGGTTCGAATCCTCGTCACGGCCCTTGTGGATTTATACATGTCAATGTTTGCAAATGATTCAAATTTAGTGAGGAGAGTATGAAGAAACAAGCTTTTCTTAGCAGTTTCTTTTCTGAGAGTAGACAAACTTCAGGAGTGGGCAGATAAATGGCTGCTGGAATTCAATCCTAATAATTTACCTGAGGGCCACCATCTCTTTAGTGGCCTCAAGGGAACAGGAAGCTGGCAGCTTGTCAAAGGTCTGCCCCCTCCTATTTTTCCAGAGGATTTTTCCAGTTGGATTTTGAACTGCAGTAGTATTTTGGTATTTACAGCTTCATTGGATTGGTTTCCTAATGATGTGATTAGGGGTGCAGTTCAATTGTTAAGGGTCCTACTGAATCTTTTGTCTTGATTTTATTTCTTATATAGGCATAAAAGACTTTGGATCTTTCTTTATGTTTTGAGTATCTTTAACGATACTATCAGAGAGGCATTTACAAGAGAAATAAAAGAAAAATACCTGAGGGCATAATCTCAACCCTAAACCTAGGAGATCATGTGAACAGGATAACATCAGCAGCATATGGGAAGCCAGCAAGATTGTTAAATGACAAAAGAATATCATTTAACAATCTAAATAAGGTGGCTTTCAAGTCCATACACACTGCCTATGAGACACTATTATTTAAGCATGGAACCCTCACCTTGAAGCATGAGAAAGTTCAAAGGTTTGCAACTAAATTAGTAACAGAATTGAGAGGTCTCAGCTATGAGCACATGTTTAAGAGAACTCTCCCTCACGAGAGAACTTCTCCAACCTTAGAGGAGAGAAAACGGTAGGCTATGATTACCACATACAAGATCTAGAGGGGAATAGACAAAGTGAATAAGGAAAGCCTACTTAAATTAAAAAGAGGTAGACAAGGGGATATCATTGGAAACTGGACATGCAATTGAGTCAGAGATAGCAGAAAATTCTTGTTTCCTGTTTTGGTGGTCGGCAAGTGAAATGCATTAAATGATGGGGTTGTTAAAGCTAATTCCATCCATAAAAAAAAGTATGAGGAAAACATTAATGTTGAGAGGTAATTATTCTGCCAGGTATAAATGGATAGGAGACAGAGCATAGAGAGTTAGATCTTACTCCCCAGTAGTCATTGTTAGGTAAGCATCAGTCAGTCATCACCTCCAATTCTATCAGTGAGTCATTACCATTAGAAAACACTAGGGGCCTGACGGGTGAGTGGACAGCACTCGTGATTCGTAGTCATATGGTTTGGGGATCGATCCACGGCAGAGGTGGAAACAAATGGGCAGTTTCTTTCACCCTGATCCTCCTGTTCACCTAGCAGTAAATAGGTACCTGGGAGTTAGACAGCTGCTATGAGCTGCTTCTTGGGGGTGTGTGTGTGTGGAAAAAAATAAGTCAATTAATTGATTGACAGTTAAAAGGCAGGCCCAAAGAGTCAGAGTTCAACTCCTGCAAGCACAGCTAGGTGAGTACTCTCTCAACCACTTGGGCTGGACGGTAGAGCGATGCACTTGCTTCATTCAGGTCAGCGTTCAATCCCCGACCGTCCACGTGGTTGGGCACCATTCCTTCCCCCCCTCCGTCCCATCCCAAATCCTTATCCAGACCCCCCCCCTTCTCAGCGCTATATAATTGTAATGGCTTGGTGCTTTCTCCTGATACTTCCCTTCCCTACCATTAGAACATAAGAAACAGGAGTCACCACAGTGAGTCTTTTGGCCCAATCTGAGCATGTCCAATCTCTCAGTCAAGATTGACATAATTGTTATTGTTATGAACTGCCTCGAATATGTTTGTGCAGAAGGATAGCAGATTTGCGAGGCTAGATCACCTTTGCTAAAACCCTTGCGAGCCCTTTCTCAGGCCATAGTCTAATTTAGACTATGACTTACAGGTGTATGCTTTGGTGAGTGAATGTATTGCAGAATGTTTGTTTGTTTGTTTGTTTGTGTCTTGGAGTCATGCACTGTACTCAGATGGAAAGATTGGAAGTGGAAGCAAATGTGCTTCCCCTGTCTCCACTGCAACCACCTTACACACAGGTATAGACTACTGACAACTTGATATCCATCTTAGAGCATCAACAAAATTATTACATAACATGATAGATGTAGGATTGCTAGATTACTTCAAGCAAAGTTAGAAATACTGTACTGTATATGTATACAGTATATAAGTATAGTATTGTGCTGTATGAGTGAGTTTAGCTGAGTATATAGTAAATAGGAGCTCCCTCACATGGGTCAATAGGACTTCTGTAGGACTTCCTTTATTCTTATGTTCTTATTTGCAAAGATCCTTATCATGCTTGTCAGATGGGGCATTTGTCACAAAAGCTTAGCATAGAGGTGGCGCCATAGTGATTCAAGTGGCTCCTGGCTCAGGGAGCATTTTAAGGGATTAATTAAGAAAGCAGTATTTTAGAGCAGGGCTAATTTTTGTGTTTTTTTTTTTTTACTATTTTTATGCTTTTAAATTAAACATTTTTACTGCATTAACTGGTTTGGTATGGTGTGAATGCATCATTTACCGAGGCTGTACTGGTATTCGACTAATGTATTCTGGTAATCATTCTAGTAATTATTTTCCAGGTGAACTATGGAGCAAAACAAAACGTGCAGATTTTACGTCAAGCGCAAAAGGCGGTACTGCAAGATGTTAGTTAAAGTAGGACAGCACTACTGTGGGCAGCACCTGGTTGAAGAGCACTTTAATGGGGTACAGTACTCAAATGAATATATTGTTTATACTCACACAGTGTTCTGACTTTATTTCTGGGGGGAGCCCTTATGGCTTCCCGAAGCTATCAAGGTTGATAGGAATAGTCCTAACTTTGGCATCAGTCGATGTGGGTGGAGTTCTAGGCCTACCAGGGACCACAGCCAGAACCTGACCCCCCTCAGCGAGGCACGAGGAGCAATGGCCTATAGAAATGCTCATGTGATTGTGGAGCATTCTATATCTGTCATCGACCGGGACAGGCACCCAGAAAGTTAAGTGCCCCCAAAACAAACCCCTATTCTGGTGAAAACAATAAAAATAGATAAACTAATGGACAGAACTCCCCAAATGAAAACGAGCAAACAAGCATGACATCACACGAGCCGCGCCACATGACTGCGCAACTCCTTCCCTCCACAGGAGGGGGAAGAGGGAGTCCCAGACCCCCGCACCGGCAATCCACACCTCAGTTCTTCGGCTGATGGGATACGGCTAGGTTGTAGTGGCTCCAGCTCAGACTTTTGTTATGCTGTCCTCTGTTGAGTACTGCTCTTACGGTGGTGTGTGAGCTTGGAGTAATATTCACAGGTACTCGGGCTGCATGTGCTTAGGGTTACCTTCCCTGAGTGCCCTGTAAGTACCGCCCTAGGGGCGTGGGGTTCCCTTCCATGAGTCACCTTGGGTCTACCTCTGTTGGTCTTTTGCTGCTTTGGTGATTGACCAAGTGTTTTGGGGGTTTCCTCCCTAGTTTGCCTTGGGGTAAGTGGCTTGGTAAGTAATAGCTTGCACTGGTCGGGGCACGGGGTACTGCATAGCTAGTTTTCACCTATAACAGCGATCGGCTCTGTTCCCTCTGGGTACACTGTCCTCTTGCGAGGTTTTTCTTTTCTTTTTCTTTTTGCCTGGTGGGGAGGTCTGCCTTGGTGTTCCTTCCCCCTTTATAATAGGGTTGTTTGTGTTTGGTGGTACCCCCCTGCTTCGCCCTCGTGAGTGAACATGTCCCGGGGGTTCAGCATTAGCAGTGTTGATTGGTAGATTGGGCACTGGTTAGCAGTACCCTGCCTGGGATAACCCTTAGCAGACCCAGTCTAGGGGCCCTGGGAAACCCCGCGGGAATGCTCAGGTCCAATGGATTTGACCCATAAGTCCCCTCTCGCTTGTTGCGAGTTTGAGGGTTGCTCTGTCCCCCTTGTCTCAGGGCAACGCTCATTGTTTTTGCCTCCATCATGCTGCCTGTTGGGTCGGTGACACATTCGATCCCGAGTCCTGCGAGTTTTGTTGCTTGTTTGTGACTCAGTTCACCTAATCTGATGATGGCAGTTTCGGGGGCTGCCTGAGTTTTCCCGACCCTCCGAGCGGGGCATGCTGTTACAAGGAGTGGGGTTTTCCTTTCCCCCCCCTCTGCGTATGAGATGGATTTGGGTTCGGTTCCTCCCTGGATTTGGTTCTGTGTCCCTGGGGGTCCTTCGGTTCCATCCTTTTGGAGGTTTTTGGCTTTCCACATCTCTCCGGCTGAAGTGCGGGCAGCCATTGCGGCTTACCTCATGTACGTCCCGGTGTATACCTCTATAATGGATCCATCTTCCTTCAGGTTTGGGTCTTCGTCTCCATACTGGGTTCATTATGAGGTTCCGGAGTCGTCCTGGCTTGCGGGACTACTATGTTTTCGCTAGATGCTTGGGAAGCATCGACAGGAAACCCTCTGTCGTATCCACACATTTGAATGGCGTGAGGCATTGACTGTAGTCCAGGTTTACCTGGGGGCAATTTTGCACACCTTAATGAGTGCCTTTTCACTCTGGCTCTTCTGCGGGATGTTGGTGCGGTTCAGCTTCATATGCAGGTTTCCTCTATATCGGCTGCGCTTGTGGCTGAGGTCTTGCGCACTCGGGGCTTGTTGGCTTTGGTAATGTGTTTCTTTTCCTTCCTTGAGCTGTCTTCCGATTGGCTTATGGAGGATGTAAAGGCGCTTGGGGTCGTTTCTGGGTCTAGCGCCTTGGCTTTGGATGCTTGAGTATCATCTACACTTTTGAAGCTTTTTGAAGCAGGATCTGTTTGCACTGATCCGGATGCGGTGTTGCGGTTTTTCGCTGCACACCTCACGAGTCGGCAGGTGGTGCTCGCTTTCTTCTTGGAATCCGCTTGGGCCCTGACTCTTAGATTGTCTTCGTCCTTTTGTCCTTTATTATTTGCAGCTTCTGCAGTCGAACAATATACTCATGCGGCTTCCTCCAGCTGCCGCCCTATGTTTGACTTGTTGATTCTTCAGGGATCCCGGGTGGGTTCCACCCGGAGGGGTCATGCCAGGGCCTATTACGTTTGTAAGTTTGCTGTTCTTGCTGCCGTCTTTGGAAACATGTCCTGAGCTGACATTCGGGCATGGGGATTTTGGTGGTCGAACAGGGTCCTGGCTGCATGCTACCTCGTAAATGTTCCTTGACCTAGTCGGGCCTGTGTCGCTTTGGGTCGGTGGCTGCAGCCTGCTCGACTTCGAATTGAGGTGTGGAGCACCGACTGCCTCCTGGGTAAGTTCCCTTTCTTATTTTGTCTATGGTGAAGTAGCTCCGGGAAGCCATAGGGGCTCCCCTCAGAAGACCAACGTTGAATGTAATGAGACTCCATTTTCTGGGTGAGTCCCAGAGGCTTCCCGGCAACCATCCCTCCCTCTGGTCGGCAATTTTTCGCGTACAATATTTTGATATCCAGCCTCAGAACTGCGATGTGGATTGCCAGCGCGGGGGTCTGGGGATCTCCCTTCACCCTCCTAGGGAGGGGGGAGCTGCGCAGACGTGCTGCGCGGCTCATGTGACATCATGCTTGTTTTCTCGTTTTTATTTGGGGAGTTCTGTCCACTAGTTTGTCTATTTTTATTGTTTTCACCAGAATAGGGGTTTGTTTTGGGGCGCTTACCTTTCAGGATGACCCAGCCGATGGCAGATATAGAATGCTCCACAGTCACATGTGCATTTCTATAGGCCATTGCTCCTTGTGCCTCTCTGAGGGGGCCAGGTTCTGGCTGTGGTCCCCCAGTAGGCCTAGAACTCCACCCACATCAACTGATGCCAAAAGTTAGGACTATCCCTATCAGCCGGGATAGCTCCAGGGAGCCTCCGGGACTCGCCCAGAAAATGGCATTTCATTACATTCAATGCTGGTTTTTTATGATTATTATTATTATTTATTATTTATTCAAGAGGTCTTACATTCTTGTAAAGTCACTAGTATGCATAGCATTTTGGGCAAGTCCTTAATCCTAATTTTACCCGAAACATAACCCGACAAATCGTTTAACAACCAGGTACCCATTCACTGCTGGATGATCAATCCCGGTCAATCCTCCCCGGTCAGGATACAAAACGAGGCCAAAGCGCTCAAAAAGCCCCGAGCGAGTGCTTTACTAGTAGGTAATGGGGATTGCATGGGGACTTTAAAGAAATTACAGTACATTTATTTTAATAGCTGAATATATAGTACTGTACATATATTTGATTAAATACTAAAGTATTTAATAAAGTATTTAATCAAATAGGAGAAATTAGCAGTGAAGTTGAGGTTATTATGGTTGGTGATTTTATTTTTCCCAGTGAAATCTGCACAAAGTTTGTGCATTAACTTGTTGGTAAGTGCAGTTTCAAATGGTTCACATGCCAAGAATGTTGTAAATAACATACTGATTGGTGATGAATTCAATTCAAGTGATTACCATCTATTTTCACTCAATTTTAATAACAAAATAGGCAATATTTGCAAAAATATTCCAGGTTTTAACTAGGAAACATTTGACATTAATTAGAATATTGATTTATATTTCAGGTCCTGCCTTTTGCCAAACCAAATGAATAATAATTTTAATATGAAACTTTTTTTTTCAGGAAAAGAACCAGTTCAAGAGAATTCCTTGTCCACTAGATCCAAAACAGTAAGGACCTTGATTGACAATTAGTAATAAAGCCACATGTGCTCACTTTTTGTTTTTGTTTTTTTGTTTTGCAAGGATATTATATTTGCTTTTTCCTTTTGTTTGGCATTTGAAAAATCAGGATAAAATCAAATTGTTGGCAATGAGGGAATTTAATCTGAAACGAATAAATTGGGAGGCATTTCTGGGAATGAAATTCTCTTTATCGCCCCTTTACTAGTTTTCCGGTACTTACGCACTGGTACAGCTACAGTAATCCTTCAGAAATGTGCCAGGTCTATGAAAAACCCACACCACCTAATTGGGATCAAAGCCCAAAATCTGGCTCTATGTGAAGTGAGAGGGGAACCTGAGGCTCAGAAATCTACTCAAAACTAAAGAAATAATCCTGAAAATGTAGATGAAGCAATACAAAGCACAGCTTGAAATGAAGAAATTAAAATAATGAAAAGAGGCAAGCGATAATTTACTGCAGGTAAACAACCTTGGCCCCAGCTCCCTCGGCTGCCACCAGCTAGCATCACATGTGGCCTAGGGTCGTGGCCCACCACCCACCTCACTCATGTTAAGAGGGAGAGACTGATCAAGGACATGGAGCTACTGAGGAGACAACTAGAAAAGGGCTATTAATTACATTTACTGCATGATTTCTGGGCAGGTCCATTCAGTAACTATCCAATAAAAAAGAAGGAACATGTGATTACTGTATCATAACCAGAAAATACTTGAAATAGCTCACTTACAATAGAAAGCAGAGGCACAGGGCTTGAGGTGAAGGAGTATTAGGTGCATGCCAGGTGCTCAAGCACCACACAAGTGCACTGAAGCCATGGAACATCCAGCAAATACAGGACAATACCCTATTGGATTGCCAACACCTCGAAACCAGAATATGAGCTATAAACATTTTGGCAAAGAACACTGTCAAAGCAATGAACATAATGGGAGCAAAGGTAGAGCACTCTGGGTAAACTGAACAACCCTCTAGATGACCGGGGAGAGCCAGGCATTAGAGCAAGGGACTCTATATCTCAAGTTAATAAACAGAACATCCGTCCTAGCAGTGTGAGTAGTGTACAAGTGACGACACATTGCAGCAACAGGACAATAGGAGTACTCTATTATAATTGTCTTAGCTCAGAACCCTTCATTTGTCAGCATGATAGTACTCTTTACTTTCCCTGAAATCAGTACTGTTGACTTGGTGGCTATATTTATCTGAAGTCTTTCTACAGTTCTAATTAAATAATTGAGTTATTGTATACAGTAAACTTTGGTTTTACTGTCTCCAATACTTTACATTTCTATATCCTGGTACACCACTCATAACCTTCGACCTATACATACAGTGCTACAATAAGTAGCCAAGCAAAGATATTTGGTAGTACAATCAGGAACTGCTGATCAGTTGGAGTGTGTGCATATCTTTAAATAAGTAAAATGTATTGCTATCCTTGAGTATTTTTATTTGAAAATATGGTTTACAGTAAATACATTAAAATAATGACTGTTTAGCCATTATAGGTTATGTTCTACTTTATGCTTTTAGCTCCTGCTTTGAGCACCGGTTGGAGCACCACTTGGCAATTTGTAATGCTCGGGAGAAGACTGGCCTGTCGTATGTGAGTCGCAACATTAACCTCAGAGATGGTGTCCTAGAAGAACCTCCAAGAATTCCATTGTCTTCATTGACAGACCCAGAGCTTTTATCCCTCATTGCCAAAGTTGAGGCAGTTCACAAAGGTATGTGAATTACATAATTCTGATGTAAAGAGAGAGTAAGTGGGTGAGTTACAGTACAATTTGTAGATATTGGTGACCTGTAGTGCAGTAGTTAATGCAATGGGTTAGCAGCCAGTTGTTCCCGAGTTCGATTTCTAACCAGTTCAAGATATTTGGGCAAATATTCTTACACTCATTTTTAACAAAAAATTATGAATTTTTCTACTATATAATTATTCTAATATTTTTTGTATATATTGTTATTTTTCCTTCATACTGTTCCTAATTGATTCTATTTTTAGAACATGTTGGAAATATCAAAGAATCAGTCTTGAGTCATGCAAGTTTGGAGAAGGAGATAACAACACCAGGCTATGGCCCCAGCGTAGTGCGACATTTGAGCCAGAACTCCTCGATTCTTGGTCATTTAGAGAGTGTTGGACTACTTAATACATCCACCATACCAATCTGCTTTGTTGAATTTGGTGCTGGCAGAGGTTGGTAGAAAATACAAATATTTTTGTTGAAAAGGCAAATGTATTATTTGCAATTTAGTTAATATAAAAGATAAAGGTAGAAGTTTAATTCATAAGTAGGATTAGAGAGGTATATACAATATTCAGTTAGCCATTAATCATGTATATGGCTAGACAGGTATACAGTATATAGTTCAGTCTGTGAATATCCTTTGAGTAGTACAAGTTTTACCCTTGTGTTTGGGGTCCATAGTTTTATGCACTTCATGATGTATTTGCCAGATTCATTGTGTGTGTGTGTGTGTCTGGATTTAGACTACACTGACTTTCAATTTCAGAGACCATCCCCGTTTTCCTCTCTTTTTGGCACCTCTCCTACCTGTGAATTTTTGTAGTGTTATCCTTCCTTTCTTGCTTCTCAGTGGATTGCCAGTTGAAGCCTTATGTGTACATATACTATTGCCCTGTAAAGGTTGCTTTTGACAAAGCCTCACTCACTAATGTGTCATCAGCCCTCCTCCTCCTCTTGCTGTGTCAAGCATTTAATCATCTCTGGCCAGCTCACACTCCTCCAGAACCTTTCTGATCTTTGGATGGTGTTTTGGAGTTTTTTCCTCTCTGTTTTGGGTTTTCCCGTGGTTGTGGATTCTTTTTCAAGGTGGATTTTCTCCTGGTTCTAGCGTCCAGCTATAAGGTTGGGAATCTTCTGACCTTCCCTGGAGGCATGGTTTATATTCCTATAAACTAGTAGCTCATTTTCTTTACCTACAGCCTTTTTTGATAATTTTCAGCTGAGAATAAGACCTCTGCCTCTGTTTAGTTATAAAACTTGGTTTGTCTAACCGGAGATGCATTCTACTTCTTTTTTTTCAGTGCATAATTTTTTCCCACTACTTGCACTCATGGGGTCGAGGCCTTGGTTGTCAACTCTGTATCAAAAGTTCCTGGGCCTCTTTCTCTCCAGCTGTGTGTTGGCCTCTTGTTACTTTTTGGATGTCCCTCGGCTTCCTTGCAGAAGGGCTTTTGGTATGCGGCTGATGTTCTTGTGCCACAGTCTCTTCTTCCAGCCATTGTTCTTCCACATGTAATCCCAGTCTCCTGCTGAGGAGTCCCTCCCACAAATCAGGCACTAAATGCCTTACATTTAGTGATGATGCAGAACTTCCTTTTCATGTGGACCCCTAGTAGTTTCCAAACCCTACCTTAGCCCTTTCTTTCCCATTAGGTTGTGGGCTTGGCATGGGCTGCTTTCCCATTAGGTTGTGGGCTTGGCATGGGCTGCTTTCCCATTAGGTTGTGGGCTTGGCATGGGCTGCTTTCCCATTAGGTTGTGGGCTTGGCATGCAGCTCATGATGTGGTAGGCTGGCTAGAGCCTCTGGTGACCTGGGCTTCCCTCTGGTGGCAGTCAGGTGCATCAGGATAAGGGTTATCAACAGCTATTATGAGGACCAATAGTTTCTGATCAAACAGAGTTCCAATAACCAGTTTGTTAAGATAATGCTAAATATAATATGGCAACCATGGATGGCTATGAAACATTCCATTACATGGAAGGAATTAAGTGTCTAGCTAGTTCATTATATCCAATTCCTCAGCAGCTAGTATTTTCAAGCCTTGATATGTTATTGCTTAGCACTTTCTTTTGATAATTATTTTACCAAAGTTGCTTCACTGGCATCTCTGCATCACACTTACACGGTCATCTCAGACTTAACTGACATTCGTACCCTCACTTCCTTGGATACGACTCTCTCATGACCATTAATGGTGTTTTATTCATTCTGTTATCTGTTTTTTCAGGATCATACCTTTACATGTTACCATGTGAAGGAAGCTTGATAATTAGCTACCAGGAGGTTTCTGTAATTAAGTAAGGCATTGGGACTATAAATATATAATACGTACTGTACTGTGTGTGACTGTCTTGCTACGTGTCATATTTAGTAGATTCAATCCTCATATTTTATTTGTCTTTCATTTGTCTTTACTACTTGATGCTAAATTTTCTCAAAAGGCCCAAGCTTGTAATTTGGTTGTATTCTGGTTATATATATATATATATTATCATTAGAAATTCATATACTGTATCATAAAATGTTTACTCAGGAAAGTTCCTCAGATTATAATGATAATATAATAATAATAATATGAAGATACTTTTGCATATGGAACTTTCTCCCTGGATTTGGACTGGTTCTATTATTTATTTCTGAGAGTATAGTATCCTCTAACCATATATAATTTTGTACTGGGAAGTTTTTTTTTTTTTTATCATATTTCTCTCCCTCTCACTGCTTGACCTTGAAGCATGTACTACAGTACATGGTCACAACAGCCTCATTTCATTCAGGGGTATTATATACAATGTGTCTCACTGCTTGTATAGAATGAATATTTTCAGTATACTTTTGAATTTAATTCTCACTGCATTTAAGAATCATATTTCCCATTATATTCAGGTTTGTCAAGACATTTTGAAGTTGTAGCACAGAAATCTTGATGGTGTAACTAATAGACTAAATATGGAAATCTTTTCTGAATGTAAACTTATGTTCACAACGCAGGTACCTTAATTAAGAGTAATTAAACAGGCCAGCTGACAAATTGGTTAACGGAGGCAGTATCTGACACTTCAAAAGCTCTCTTCGTGCTAGTGGACAAAGGAGCCCAGAGATACAAGTTTGATGCAAAGCTCAGGTACAAGTAAGTATAATTTCTTGGCAACGTTTGGTATATTGATTTTAATTTAGTCAAAGAGTATGGAAGCCTTTGCAGACACTAGGGTGCACTTTGGGCAGGAATATGTGCCCAGATGCTTTTTGCCTTGTCAGTCTATATACACCATTTTTGTAATATCTTGCTGTTCTATTTCTTTGCCAAATTTGTTTTTGAAGCTATTGCTGGCAGGGACGTCCACAATTACTTTAGTGCATTCCATTCTTCCACTCTTGACCACTCTCACCGAGTATTAGTAAGTAATTATCACAAGGCGGCACCAAGCCTGGAAGGCTATTTAGCCACACTAGGTCCAGGATACAGTATTAACAAAATTCTTAGATATCATTCAGGATGCCAATACAATAAATGAAATAAGGACACAAAAGAACAATGTCAAGGGTATCAGATTTGTCAAGCATTTTATTAAGAGATGTAAGACCTGAAAAAACAATGAGAAGGCAGAATTTCCAATAAGACAGAGAACCAAATAGACACAAATAAATGGGAACATAAAGATGGAGGAGAGCATAGAGGGGCAAATAACCAAGTCAGATCATGCTTGCTAGGAAGATTAGAGCNCAACACACATGTATGCGAGTCAAAACACCCATTGTGGTAACAGGAGAAATGCTTGGAATGACTCTGAATACGTTCAGCTCAGGCTCTGATACAAATATTACTGGCAATATGGAATAGATGTAAATGATAATAAAACGAAGTTAAACTATGTGGTATGTTAAGGTACTTCATGTGTAAAGGAAGAAATATGTATGTTTATCACTCAAAATGGTCAGTAATATGTTGACTGATTGTGATGTGTGTCTATAAACAGCAATGTATATATGAATTCATTGTACTGAACAGCGTGAGAATAGCTTGAGCTACCTCATCCCTTTGTGTATTTATACCTCAATAAACTTAACACCATCGCCCACGGACAACGCAGCATTGCGTCGCTATTTTATTAGACAGAGTTCCACGAACGACGCAGTATTGCGTTGGTATCGGCGGCAAATTGGCTGCGGCTTCAGGAAGGGTGCACAGCGGTTTTGGACATTATATCCATATACGCTTGTAGGGAATTTCATTGCAAACACAATGATACCAAAATGAAAGTCCTAGGACCAGAATTGAGGTACGAAAGTTGAAAAGAGAAAACCACTTTATTGCTCTTTATTAGCGCTCACTGGGGTAACACACTGTCACTTTCTCTGTTTGCAGTGGGTGGTACGTAGGGCTTTTGGAGTTTAGATGCATTTACACCTCTAGAGAATTCTATTGCGAACACAATGATATCAAATTGATAAACCTATCACGAGAATTGAGGTGACAAAGTTGAATAAAGTATATACTTCTCAGGATTACCGCGCTCCCTAATGGAAGGCCTGGAGCTCTCTTCTGGGTAACCGCGGCCTGCTTTCATCACGTCGGCGGGTGGAATGCTCTACGGTTTTTGACATTATATGCATATACTTCTGTTGGGAATTCTATTGCGAACACATTGATACCAAAATGAAAGACCTAGGACCAGAATTGAGGTGACCAAAGTGAAAAGAATGTACACATTTTATTGCTCTTGCACAATCCCGGGTAACTCGCTCTCACTTTCTCTGTTTGCTGCTGGTGGTAAGCCGAGCTTTTGGAGTTTATGTGCATTTACACCTCTAGATAATTCTATTGCAAACACATTGATACCAAATTTAATATCTTAAGACGAGAATTGAGGTGACAAAGTTGAAAAGAGTATACACTTCAGAATTACCGCACTCCCTTCTCGCCCTCCCGGGGAACGCCAATCCCCACCTTAGACAGTGCGGCGTTCATGGGTGCAAAGCGCGAAAGTGTTAATTTCAATTTCAAACTACACATAATAGGTGTGAGGGCAGACTACAGACTAGCCAGACTTAACAATATTGCAGATGACCTGAAAAAGACAGCTTGGTGGCACATCAGCAGGCCTAAGGTGAAACAACACATCAGACAGCTTGCAAAATGGAGCTGAGGTAATATCAAGCCTGACCACCAGCTGCAGTGGCTCCACCAGTGCTGCACGATATGAGGTGACAGTACATTGCAAGCGATGCCAACAAAACAAAGCCAGGACAGAGAAAGACACCAAGCAGGACATCTTCTGACTGACCAGCAGACCATCAGGATGATTGGGATCCAAAGTAGTAGCCAGTCACTGAGGTAGATCAGAATGCAGATACCCCAAAGATGTTAAAATACCTGCAAAGGTATTTGATAAATGTGACCATGGAGTGATAGCCCATAATATGAGATCAATACCAGTAACAAGTAAAGAAGGGCAATAGATGTTCAATTTCCTGTCAAACAGAATGCAAAGAGTAACAAGGTAAATCAAATAATATTGAATCCAAGCAGTGAAGAGGTCTGTACCCCAAAGCACAGTCCTTGCACCACTTGCCCCACACAACCTATAAATTATGTGAGAAATCTTTAAAGAATTCTGATAAAGAAAGGATCTAGGGGTGGTTTTAGATAGAAAACTGTCACCTGAGGACCACATCAAGAACATTGTGCGAGGAGCCTATGCTACACTTTCTAACCTAAGAATTGCTTTTAAGTACATGGATGGAGAAATACTAAAGAAATTGTTCACGACTTTTATTAGACCAAAGCTGGAATATGCAGCGGTTGTATGTGGCCTTATCTTAAGAAGCACATCAAACAAACTGGAAAAGGTGCAACGACATGCCACTAAGTGGCTCCCAGAAATGAGGACAAGAGCTATGAGGAGAGGTTAGAGGCATAAATATGCAAAAACTAGTAGATAGAAGAAAAAGAGGCGATATGATCACTACGTACAAAATAGTAACAGGAATTGATAAATCGACAGGGAAGATTTCCTGAGACCTGGAACTTCAAGAACAAGAGGTCATAGATTTAAACTAGCTAAACACAGATGCCGAAGAAACGTAAGAAATTCACCTCGCAAATAGAGTGGTAGACGGTTGGAACAAGTTAAGTGAGAGGTGGTGGAGGCCAAATCGTCAGTAGTTTCAAAGCGTTTATGACAAAGAGTGCTGGGAAGACTGGAACCACGAGCGTAGCTCTCATCCTGTAACTACCTTAGGTAATTACACTTAGGTAATTACTGCT
>WNGS01005997.1:6490896-6513757 GCA_020271785.1 Procambarus virginalis
CAAGTAGTGCCAAACCAACCGAACTGTGGTGGATAAGTGGGCCTGCAGGCTGCTCCAAGCAACAGCCTGGTGACCCAAGTTCTCACAAGTCAAGCCTGACCTCGGGCCAGGCTTGGGAAGTAGAAGAATTCCCAGAACTCCATCAAGCAGGTATCACGCAGTGTACCACATTAATTTAAGGCTACCTTAGTCTTAAATTAATGATGGTACACCTTAACTTAAATTAGCCTGATGGAATTTCACCATGGATGCTAAAAGGGAGAACAGAAGCACTTTGCATGCCACTATCTATGGGATATAACAAGTCTCTTGAAACAGGAGATCTACCATAGAGTTGGAAGACAGCTACTGTAGTCTAAATATACAACAAAATGGGATATGCAGGAGAAGGGAAACTACAGGCCAGTGTCCTTAACTTGTATACCATGCAAGGTGATGGAGATAGTGAGAAAAAGGCTGGTAGCACAGCTGGAGAGAAGGGACTTTGTAACAGACCACTACCATGGGGTTCAGGGATGGCAAGTGATGTCTCACAGGTTTAATAGAATTCTATGACCAAGCAAGAAAGAAGGATGGGCAGACTGCATTTTCTTGGACTGTCAGAAAGCGTTTGACACAGTACCCCATAAGAAACCGATGCATAAGTTGGAGAAACAGGCTGAATTAAGTGGTGCAGTGCTCCAATGTGTAAGGGAGTACCTAAACCACAGGAAGCAGTGTTACTGCGAGACCTCAGACTGGTGTGATGAACCCACAAGGTTCTGTACTTGGTCCTATCTGTTTCTGATATATGTGAATGATCTTCCAGAAGGTATAGACTCAAAGGTCTGCAAGAGGCTACAGGATGACTGGGCAGACTGAAGGAATGGTCCAACAACTGGTTACTAGAGTTTAAGTATAGTTGAGAAAGTGGAAAGCGATGAAGACAGGCATAGGGAGCAGGAAGCCAAACAGACGGTACCAGCTGGGAGAGGAAATCTTCCAAGAGTCAGAAAGAGAGAAAGATCTGGGGGTTGACATCACACCAGACCTGTCCCCTGAAGCCCACATCAAAAGGATAACATTAGCGATGCATGCAAGGTTGGCAAACATAAGAACTGCCTTCAGAAACTTGTGTAAGGAATCATTCAGAACCTTGTATACCTCATATGTCAGATGAGGTATACAAAGGCAAATTCATAACACCAATACTGGAATATGCAGCTCCAGCCTGGAGTCCACATCTAGTCAAACATAAAATGAAGTTAAAAAAAAAGGTTCAAGAGGTATGCCACCAGGCTGGTCCCCGAGCTGAGGGATATGAGCTATGAGGAAAGATTGTTGGAACTGAACCTCACGACACTGGAAGATCAAGAGTTAGGAGAGACACGATCACTACCTATAAAATTCTCAAGAGGAATTGACAGGGTAGATAAAGATAAAACTGTTTAACATGTGTGGTAGGCAAACAAGGGGACAAAGGTGGAAACTGAGTACCAAATGAGACACGGACATTAGAAAGAACCTTTCAGTGTCAGAGTAACTAACAGATGGAATGCATTAGGCAGTGATGTGCTGGAGATGAAACTCCATACACTATTTCAAATGTAGATATGATAGAGCCCAGTAGGCTTGGGAATCTGTACACCAGTTGACTGACAGTTGAGAGGCGGGACCAAAGAGCCAAAACTCAATCCTCGCAAGCGCAACTAGTTAAGTAAATACTAGGTCACATCAGCCACGAAGTTCCATCACCTAATATCAGATCCAGAGCCTGGCCTCTTTTACTTATTTATGCCACCACCAGAAAGTTACCAGGACAAAACTATTTCTAACTTCAAACCAGACCTCAATCTCAAGAACGCCAAAAGAACTCCACCAATCAAAATTTCTCCAAACTAGTGCCAGCTCATTCACCCCACCTCTCCAATTTATTGGGAGGAGGAGTGAGATAGCCAATGATCAGTCAGCTACTACAAACTCAGTTCTATGGAACAGAACTCTATAATTTCTGGGAGCTCAGCTCCCAGAAATTGGAGTTTCATTACATTCAATGTTGCTTCCCAGGAGGAGGTGGGGGGGGGGGGGTTGTGGTGCTCTGAAGGAGAAGGGAAACCCACAGAGGAGGGAGAAAAATAGGCAATAGAATGGGCACTGCAGGAACTAAAATGAAGACAAGACTCCCGGCCAAGAGAATGACCCAAGCCACACAAGGATGCCGGGGCCTGGGTACAAGGGCCGCCAACACCAGCCGCCAAAACTCTCTCCAACCTCTCCAAAACCCCACACCTGAATATCAGCCATGGACATACCCACAAACACACAAGAGAGGATGGCACTATCTGCATATAGGGCAAAGCAGAATTAAAAAACTAGAGCTGATACACAATGATACGTCTCTACAGTAGTACAGTAGAGACGTGTGGGAGACACACGTGATTAGCGAGGTCCGCGGAAATTCGTCAATTTTACGGGACATTGAAGGATTATTGAGGCTAGATCATAGTATTTGGCCTCTCGCAGTGTGTAGCTAGCAGGGTGCTACATAGCATAGTCATATTGCTAGCGATTGTGCGAAGAAATCAAAAGTGGAGCTAGTGGATCAACGGTGCATAGTGTGGAGGACAGCGTAAGGCGACCTGACTGACCGGCAGCTGGGTCGACCACGTGGCCGTGGGACTGGTGATTGTGTTGTTGGGTGGTGATTGTGATCAATGATACAGTAAATTAGTGAACCGCAACACGACGATACAGTGACTGACTCCAGAGTTTTGTGTAGATAGAAGAAACACCTTAGTGAATCACCTAGTGAAGCCGACGACGGAGCATCATCATCGACCATATGTCATCACTCATCTAGTGTGTGAACGGGAGACAATCTGGTAGGTACCCGCCTTTCTGGTCTATTAATCAGGTGTACAGTGTGAGGTAAAATAGTATCAAATTCTTGTTCAGGATATTATATTTCATTAAAATCTCAGCGTGGCTCATTGGGTAAAGTTACCGTTTACGAGAACTACGGACACCACTCACGCACGCACGCACGCGCACACGCACCCCACACCCCACACACACGCGCCCCTGATAAACATTTCGTGTGGAAAAAGGTAAAAAAACCTCCATAATCCTCCCTCACTCTACCTGCCGTAAGCTGACCTTACCTCACCTCTCAACCCCATCCCAAGGAACACCNGTAACTCTGGATCTGGCACTGTCTCACCATATGAGTTACACTCTTGTTGTTGATCCATTCTACTGCTGAAGACTGCAGGTAACCAGTGAGTGAAGGTGGACCTCAGGCCCTTTGCAATACTGTCATTGCAGACTGTAGCTTTACCACTATGCTAGCTATCACCTCTGAAGTCGATGGTATCAAGTAGCTCTAAACTCAAGACTGCCATTTCAAATAAATGTTGCTGCAAATTGTCTCTTCTGTAGCTGATTTGGGTGTAACTGGCTTGCTGCACTGCCCAAACTTCAGGTCACAAAAATTACTAAACTTGAACTGCAGAGTTGGCACTTTACTACTCTCAACACTGCCTCTCACTGGACGAGAACATCACAGGCTGCTCGTTTCAACTGTGTTACTGTATTATTCTTACCTCAGGTTTTACAGCTGATCTGTGCTCTGTAGCACTCCCTCAGTGAACTATGGAGTAGTCAAGCCTCAATGAGGCCCTTACTTCCCCTCCTCAACCAGGATGTTGGCCACACACTGTTGCCTCAAGTTTGCAACTTTTGGAAACTGACAAATTACACCTCCCAGAGGTTAATTTGGCTTCTCGCAACCTCACAATGTCCCTGGTCATCAAGAAAGTCCAGATATGCCAATTCTTAAAAAAAAAAATCCTGAAAATTTTTAGAGGAATACCTGGGATACCCTACCTCAGCAAAAACTAGTATGAAAGTAGTGTCTCAAGCCATGAAACTACTTGCAGTTCTCTCTCGCTGTCACATGATCAAGGGTCAAGTGTTGAGTGGTCCTCGCATTCAACCTGTTGCCAGTCACGTCCTTTTCTCTCATCCTTTGTCTCGGGGCCTCTCTTGCTCCTCTAGGTGCAAAAAAGTTCTCAATTGCTGTGATGATTTGCAACTGCCATATTTCAAAATGTCGGGTAGGCTATTCCCCTGAAAAATCCTTAACAGAAATTTCTCCTAAACCATGCAACTTGCACACTTCCTGCTTGAACTTAAATGATCACTGGACCATCAAGTATGTACAAGGTAGGAAAATGACTCTTTGAATCTAGAAAAGATACAAACAAGATGGCAATAGTAATACCAAAAGATGGTGTGCAAGATTGAAGTTAATTCATACTCATTCACAGGTGGAACTGTTGTGAACTATATTGCACTTTGCATTTATTTTGAGCACAGGTTAAATCAACAAATACAAGGTAGTTTACATCTATGGTGAGCCACACAATTGACATGCTATAAGGAAGTTGTTGAATTTCTTTGATTTTTCTTAACAGATCCATCCTCAAGAGATGAGCAGAGAGGAATTAGATGACCTGAAGAAGAATATTGTCACATACTTTACTGAAGGGCCTGGACATTCATTGGCAATAACCTCAATTTTCTTCAAAGCGTATGGACAAAAGTAAGTTGCTGAAGTATTAGTCACTACTGTAGGTATACTAAATAGTTTTCACATTTTTTTTAGTTTATGCAGAATTTAGCTCAAAATTTTTAACACAACTATGGTGATTTTAGGTATGTAGGCCACAGGTGGGACCTTGTACCTTGGAGTTACCTTGGAGCATTTCCGGGGCTTAGCGTCCCCGCGGCCCGGTTGTCGACCAGGCCTCCTCGTTGCTGGACTGGTCAAACAGCAGTCCAGCTGTTTGACACGGCTGCTCGCAGTCTGACGTATGAATCACAGCCTGGTTGATCACGTTTCCTTTGGAGGTGCTTATCCAAAAGCATTGCTTGAACACTGTTAGGGTCGGCCAGTTATGCCCCTTGTGTGTAGTGGAAGCGTGTTGAACAGTCTCGGCCTCTCATGCTGATAGTTCTCTCTGAGTACCTGTTGCACCTCTGCTTTTCAACAGGGGTATTCTGCACATCCTGCCATGCCTCCTGGTCTCATGCGGTGTTATTTCTGTGTGCAGGTTTGGGACCAGCCCCTCCAATATTTTATCTTTAAATCTTAAACACCTTACAACTTAAAATGATTTTAAGATGATTAAGATTAAGTATTTTGCTTTGGTACTATATTTTTATTATTTCTATTGAAAAGTGTCTGACATGGTTTGTTTTTTAGATCAGTAAAAAAATTTATTGCCAATAATAAACACCAAAAAACATTTGCTGAAAATTGAATATCTGAAAATGCTGACTAAGCTCACTTATCCGGACTACATGGAAAGGACCCCACACCGGATAACCTGGACATCTGGATAAGCAGAATTCTTACTGTGAAAGTTCAAAAATTAATATATTAGCACTGTTTTATACTACAATCGACATAATTCAAATTTCCACACATACTATAAATAAAAAATATAACTTAAAACTAACTTATCTTGTAGTTTGTCGTTTTGATTGAGACTGTTTATCTTGAAATGTGTAGCGCTTGAAAATTTATGTAACCTAATCTCCAAATATCCAGATTTCTGTCCAGATATGGCGAGGTTTTGCCAGAAAATTATTCGGATGCAATTTTGGCAGGATAATCCAAATATCCAGTTCAGCGGACTTCAGATAATAGAGCTCATATAGTAACACACATGCCTTAACTCGTGACTATTAATTACAGTTGTAGTTAAATGCAGAGGTACTAAGAATATTGTGCCGAACAGTTAGTGTGTAACAGTTTTGGTCGACAAATCCCAATTCAAATTTAAATATCTTATTCGGGTTAAGGAAGGAAATAATGTTCTTGTAAAGTGATGCTTCCTTAACCCTTCAATTGCGCATCACATCATATGATGCTTTGACCACTTGCAGTAAATTGCGCATCGCATCATATGATGCGTTGGAGTACTACGCAAGATTTAAACGGCCCGCGGATACACGGGTTCACCACACCTTCATCAGGGCTCTTGTAAACAGACGCCATTTTTAAAAAAATCGTGGGCCAAACTCCCGGTGTTAGGGGCCTCAGTATCGAGTAAGCTACCAAGCCTGACGCACGCAGCATGAGCTCACAGCACTGCTGTTCAGCTTGTGACCACAGCATCGCCTAAAAATGCCATAATATACTTGTTCATGCTATTATGTAGCGATAATATTATTACAGAAGACCCCTGACTGTGATAAAACTGACCATGGGTCTGATAATAAGAGGATTGTGATGATATTTAGCGCTGTGCTCCATGGAGGGAGGAGTAATGCTGTGGGAGGGAGGGTGGTGGCGTTGTTATCTGACTGTGTGTGGCCACCTTTTATTGACTGCACTCACCATACCAGCTTAGTGGTTCGCTATGGTGAACACAAATGTAGATACTTATATATACGTGTGTATAGAGGGTATAAACAGCAAGAGTAGGAGGTTGGGAGCCGCCATTTTGGTGAGAGAGGAGCGTCGTCTGCAGGAATTATCGTGTTGTTTACTGGTGACCACGATGGTCTTTGGGCACCATACCAGTTTACTTGTACAAGTATGGTGAATAAAACCGGTAGATATTTATATATATTGTGTGTATATAGCGTAATAACACCACAAGCAGTATTGTTGGAGGAGAAATATTAGTGCGTCTGGCCTTGAGGGCGGCAGCCATCAGCTGACTGTGAGGTCCTACGTCTTTGTGCCTTTACTCACCATACAAGCTTAGATGTACAGTTATGGTGAACAAAACATGTAAATACTTATATATAACGTCTGTATATAAAAGCAAAAACAGTATGGTGAGTGGAAAATGGTGGCAAGTCAGGTGAGGTAAGGGTGGGAGTGGCAGCCAGTGGCGGGCTGCCACTGCCACTCAGCATACCAACTTAGTGGTTCGTTATGGTGAACACGAATGTAGATACTTATATATAGCGTCTGTATATAGTGAATAAAAGCAAAAACAGTATTGTGGGAGGAGAATGTGGGTGAGTCAGATGACTTGAGGGAGGGCGTGAGTGGCTGGCTGGTACACGGCGGTCACTCCTCGTTACTTTTTGACTCATAATAGCAACTTAGTGGTTCGTTATGGTGAACAAAACATGCAGATACTTATATATAACCTGTGTATATAGTGTAACAACCGACAAAGTATTTGTTCACTGTTTGATGAACATAATTGAATCAACAATAAGCACACCATATTTTTGAGTACAGCGATGATTCACTCATTTCATTATATAATATATCACACTACACACTATTGAATAATATTACAGCAAAAAAACTACGAAAAATCAATCAGAGACATTGAAATAATTAGGCAATTATCTCTTTGTGGCAACTCCGGCCTGACAGCTGGCGATCAACAGACCGCCTGGGACGCATGCTGAGTGAGCGCCTGTTTTGTGCCAGATTCCCTGCCCTATAGCGGCCAATATATTCAACTTACGATTTTTTTTATTATTTTTCCCGTGATCAGTGAACACAAATTAACAGGTTAGGAAGAAAAAAATATTTTTTTTTTTTGTATGCGCCTGTGGGTGTCAAATGGTATATAGCTATGCGCCATTTAAGGGTTAATTCAGTGACACAATTTATTTGTTATAGACATCATAGACTTAAGCAACTGAAATATTATTTTTCAACAGAGAGCAAGGTGAAGAGGAAAGAATATGAACATTTATGGGGTCTGGAATATATCACTGAAAGTATTCTTGACAAGAATTCCGTGTGTCCCCAGATGCTTTTCTACGGTGAGGAATTTTTTGCAATGTAGTTTACTATGGAGGAGTTATTGATATTTTCAATATCTATATCTTTTCTCTAATATTTATCATTATCCTCTTGTACAAAGATGATGCCTTCTTATCATGTAGTAGTATGGGTAAGTAGTGCATGGGATGATGGTAATGAATTAATGAATGGTTTTGAACTGTTAATTTTATAATACTGTATGGCAAAATTGGAAGAGCCACGAGGAGAATTTCAAACTGCAGACTTTGGGTACTCCCAAACCCATGCTCTAGACCACTACACCATGATATGTTCAAAAGCATTGCAATCTGGGATTCAACTGAATTCTCTAGGGGTTCTGAGGCTTCCACTGAAGCCTATCAGGGTTGCATTGCTTTGACCATGGTGTAGTGTAGTATTCTAGGGTGTGGGCTTGGGTGTACCAAGTGTGTGGGTTCGAATCCTCCTAATGGCACCTACTGATTTTCTCATTGATACATAATGTTTGTGATTTTGTCGTGCCTATAAAATATGGCTCATATAGATGGAAGACATTTGAATGGTCTTCATGTTTTTTTTTTTTTTTTTTTACTTATCATCCTCCCTCATTTTACCATTTCCCAACTTCTGTTCTTCCCTCTACACCATTAATCTTATGTTCATCTTCTAATAGTCCTGAGACATGCCTTTCCTTGTGTTGGTTCCAAAGATTTTTGTCACCATGGCCCAGTCTAACCAGGCCTCCTGGTTAGTGGTCTGGTCAACCAGATTGTTAGACACAGCACAGCAGCCGGCATCCTTGGTGTATCAATCACAGCCTGGTTATTCAGGTGTCCTTTGGAAGGTATAAAAGTTCTCATTTAGCACCATGAAAGGTTGACTGGTTATGCCTCTTTAGAGGGGCTAATGTTGAAAAGTTTTGGGCCCTAAATATTGATAGAATTCCCTCAAATATCTATTGCTGCTCTGCTTTTCAGTGGGGTAATTTTACACTTCCTGTCATGCCTCCTGGAGTAATGGGAAGTTATTTCCATGTGCAAGTTGGAACCAGTCCCTCAATATTTTCCTAGTAAATTATCTCTCTCCCTTTCCTTTTCCTTTCATTTCCCTTTGTCTACATAGCCTTCCTGTCATTCCTGGCATGGATGTTAAAGTTGTGTGATTTGTTTTCTTCACCTTTAAAGGGAGTGCTATTCTCATTACAATTGGCATCTTTCTTTCCTCTGCCCCCCCACCTCCCCTAGTGTTATGGAACAAGCATATTTCTAGTGTTACTGGGCCTGTTTTCTCAAGGCACCTTTGTTCTTCCTTTACTCACATTTGTAATTTCCCTACTATCCAAGTCCAATTGTTAGCAGTGTGAGGAGCCAAGCTGCTAATGTTCACAGGCTACAATGCAATGAAAGGAATTTCTTTTCAATTTACAAACAGATAGGAATCTCAAAGGTGAGGTCAGAACAGAAAAATAGAAGGGAGATGTACTTACCTAGGCTACCTTGTGGTGGTTCCCAGGATCAATGTTCCCACGGCCTGGTCTTAGACCAAGCCTCCTGACTGGTGGTCTGGTCAACCAGGTTCTTGGACGTCTGAATCACAGCCTGGCTGATTATCCTTTGGAGATGTTTATCGAGTTCTATCTTGAGCACCCGGAGAGGTTGGCCAGTAATTCCCCTTATGTGAACGGGGAATGTTGAAAAGTCTTGGGCTTTTGATGTTGATAGCATTCACTCGCTCTACCTATTGCACCTCTGCCTTTTGGTGGGAATGTTATACAATTAAAATGTATTATTTACTTTCAGCCCTGGTGTATTAATCCCTCAGGAACCTCTCCATTAAAGTATGGCCACAGCAGAACTTTCTCAAGTAGAGTTTATTACTGCACAAATCTGTCACACTTTCAAACTTGCCCTTTTCCCTATACCGTGCTTATGCTACCGACTAATTACCACTAGTTCTCTTTGAGTATTGTCCCTTTCCATGCCTAAGTTTAATTTCAATGTGTCAGGATTGGTAGTAGTATATTGTCTCCATTTTTAATTCCTATACTAATATTCCTTCCTTTCATTATACCATTCTTTACCCCCTCTACATTTTCTGCTGTATCTTCCATAATGGTTTTCACACTGCTATAGTGTGTAGACAAGAACAATTACTGAATTGATGAAATGAGCTGATAATGTTTTATTGCATCAAGTTACGTGGTGAGTTTGATCTGGTCTCAAGCGCAGAGTTGTGCATTTTTGTAACCAGTACAAAAAAAGTAACTACATTAATTTAGTTGCTTGCGAGTAGTCATTGGAAGTTACTCTTTCTGCAAATTGTCTTCAAAATAGAATCAAATTGCTTCCAAGCTGTAACCATTCTCCCTGCTTAAGAATTAAATACATTCTACATGATTTTGTAACAAAGTACTTGCAGTTAAATTTTTTATAAACTTGGTTTTTAGTAACCATGCTTATGTTTTCAGGCTAAATTATATTACAAAGGGAGAAATCAGAAAATATCATTAAGTAACATTGACTTGGCCCCCTTAAACTATTTGCATCTAGTAAGTTTTTTTTCTCTCAGGTAAATACATCTGCTGCAGAGTTTCTGTACGACAAAATTGGAGAGCTGGCAGAACTGGACGGCACATCAGCCATCCTGGACATCTGCTGTGGCACTGGCACAATTGGCATTTCTCTTGCAGATGTTAGTATTGAAAGGTTTTGTCTTGTTTGATTGTTTTACATGCATTGTTTGAATAGATATTTACGCATGTTTTTTGTTTATTAATGTAGACCCATTGCAATTACAGTGCTGTATTTACTCAAATATAAACTGCATCTTGGAAAAAATATTGTCACGACAACTTGCACTGGAATGCCATTATCATTTTAAGTTCTTTCTATGAGCTTATCACACAAGGTTAAGATAGGTCTTATTTTGATATTGATGATTTCTTCTAGTGGTGTGCTGATTTCTCAATACAGTATCAGTTTTGTTATGTAATAAATGGCAGTAGATACAGGAGCAGCGAACTTCTGACTACTGTTAGCATACTTAGGCATTCTCTCACAGCTTACCAGTTCTCTTTGGAATAGGATCTTCCAGTCAGATTACAACAAGGTCTCAAATTATTGCTGGGTAGACACTTGACCCTTAAACTGCTTCTGTCATTCTCAAACAATAGATTGATGGAGCTCCTGTCATTTGTGAACAGTTTTATGTGCATCTTATTATTCAAGGTTCCTAGATATAATGTGTGGTTGTCATTCACACACTTCCTCTGGAAGGAGGAATCTTGCAAATAGTTTACTGAAAAATTAATTTTAATTAAAATATTAGATTTCTTCTCAAACATGAAATGTTAGTTTTAAGATATAAGGAGGTAATTAAGTATTTTTGTGTACAGTACCTGGAAAAGGGCTTAATACATAACAGTGCACACTTTGAGGGTTAAGGATTGGTGACTAATCGTCACAGCTGTCTTACAAAGGTAAGTTATTAGGATAGACTACAGGTATAAAACCAGTAACTGAAAGACAGAAAGGTTAAGGGAGACATGATTACTGCATAAAATTATCAGGGTAATTGACAGGGTAGATAAGCCCAGATGCCTTGTTTGTGTACCACCCATTCCAAGTAAACACAGATGGACACTCAAGTACTCAGTTGAGCAACAGACATTAGAAATAAATTTTGCAGTCATAGTGAACAAGTTGAATGCACTAATGTGAAGTGGTAGAGGCAAACACCATTCACAGCTACGAAAATAATTATGATCGAGCTCAGTAGTCTTTGCAACCTGCGCATCAGTTGATTGAAGACTTAAATGGCAAGACCAGAGATGTGTAACTCAAACCCAGCAAGTACAATTTGGCAAGTACTCCTGCCTGGGTTGGGTTGGGGACTTGACCACCCCCTCCACCCAATTCTATCTTAACTCGCCCAAATGGGGCTCAATGATTGCCGTTTCATAAACACTGCTGAACCCTTCTCCTCCAACCCTTTGACTAGACCTAACAATTGTGACCATTTTATAGGCTGTGATATCAAAACAGCTGAAATTGAGGTTGTGCACACATTCTTATTGTCTGCCAAATGCCATTCATGGTTGAGATCTTTACTTTTTCATGTTTTGCTGATGTTCTTGTATATCATGCCCCATGTAATTTTTCTAAGAATCGGGAAGTGATGGCTTACAATGTCCATCTGTACCATCCACGCTGGGCAAATGTTATCCTTTTCTAATAATATTTAAAGGCTGATATAATGCCTTGATCAATGTGGACAAACATAACATTTAAGGTTAGGGTGAAGGTCTCAAAAGTGCACCCTATATCCTGGAACATTATAAAAAATTAATAAAACCTTCAAAACAAGCTTTTCAAAAAGAGAACAGAGCTATGAAAATTGGTTAAAAAACTGAAAACTGAATCTAGTACCCTAAGAGGAGAGAAGAAATCAAAATAGAAACTGGAAATGAAAATAAATTGAAATAATAAAAGGAAATACTCCTGTCCTGTTCCCAACCAATTGGTCTTGTCGGTGGAGCAACGACTTCACTTCTTGCAGGCGTACCTGGAAAGAAGAGTGCAATACTCGATGGTCCAAGTGGTATATAGCTGTACTGGCCTAATGCTTCTTGTCTTACTTTACAGGTGGTTAAAAAGTTAAGCTACCACCACCACCCAAAACTTTCTAACCAGATATGATTGCATTCAAACATCAAGAACATTCAGATTAAACTGGTTAACACAAGAAGGCTAATGGGCATGAAAAGCTAGTCCTTACTTCTCCATATTCACTGTTAAGGACCCCCTAAATTCAACCTTTTGATTGAGAGTGAACTAGATTGTAATAGGTGACAGCACTGGCCTATGTAAATGCAGTTTACAACATAATGTGTTCTCTCCTGTGTTGTAAGAATTCCCCTAAACATTTAAATATAAATAGGTGTTTAGTCCCAGTTAACCTTGATTTTAGAAGTTGTATAATATTCAAGTATAATGCTGTGAATAGATGTGTGTCATTTTGAATAACTTCAGTTAATTTTCTTTTAGTCAATTCTCTTCATATCATCTCGTGACTAATGCATACCTACCTGGTGAAAATGATATTGATGTTTACTTCTGTATTTCAGCGGTGCCTAAAAGTATATGGAATAGAGTTGGTTGATAAAGCGGCTGATGATGCCCGCTTTAATGCAGAGGAAAATGGAATGGATAATATAGTTGTGTTTACTGGAAAAGCTGAGGAGAACATGCAAGTGCTGGTGCAGAACTGTTCAAAAGTCAACGTTGTGGGTATTGTTGATCCTCCTCGTGCTGGCCTTAGTAAGTACCTAATGGTTTTTAAATGCTTAATAATCCATTTGTAGTATTCATCAAATGTATTAATAAGTTATCCAGCATAGAAGATTATATAAGAACTTAGAAAATAGTTTTTACTCATGTGTAATAGCATTATTTGATGTTCTTTCCTTCTTGTCCACAACCAGTATCAACAACCCCTTAATCCACCACTAGCATGAACCCTCTACACCTAATACTGGTACACTACCATCACAATACCTGTAAACAGTAGCACAAAAGGTCTGAACTCTCAGAGTGGATATTATTAATACTTTTGCTGGGGTAAAATGCTATTTGGGTCCAAAATCATTACACGTAGTTTGGGGGAGGACGCAGTGTGCGTCCACAGTGGCGTGTCCAAAATTCCATTTATTTTTCGATTATTATGTGACTTGTTTTCAAATGTGCACCAATGTCTTGCACCAATTTGATACCAAAATGAATGACATAGCATGAAATTTTGGTGAGAAAACTGGAAAGAGTATAAATATTGGATTGTGGTTGTGAGCTCACGGCACCGTCTGGCCTACCTTGCGGTACACAGCGGATGGCTCACAGGCCAAGGCAAAGTGTTAATATGGTCACCTCACCTCTGTGCATAGGAAGTGTTAAGTAACAATATTTATGTGCAAATAATTGACAGCGATAGAGTACTGCATATAGGTTGACAGTGCCTTATATTGTATGTAAATGTTCCTGGTACAGCTTTATCCATGGTGCCAGTCGGCCGAGTGGACAGCACGCTGGACTTGTGATCCTGTGGTCCTGGGTTCGATCCCGGGCGCCGGCGAGAAATGATGGGCAGAGTTTTCACCCTATACCCCTGTTACCTAGCAGTAAAATAGGTACCTAGGTGTCAGTCAGCTGTCACGGGCTGCTTCCTGGGGGTGGAGGCCTGGTCGAGGACCGGGCCGCGGGGACACTAAAGCCCCGAAATCATCTCAAGATAACCTTAAGATGGTACTGCACACCTGTTAAATGTGACTACCCTATGGTGTGCATACAAAAACTATCTCCCCCTTCCAATTGTTTTCTTTTAATATTTTTTAAATGCATTCCTAATCACGGGAAATTAAAACAAAAATGTACGACTGGAAATGGTGTGAAGAAGTTGGTTGTGGGGTGGGAGTTGCTGCAATATTTTCATTTATTCAATGTCTCTGAATTGTTTTTCACTAGTTTCTTGCAGTAATATTATTCAAAACAATAAAACAGTGGTTTTGCTGTTATTACTGCATGTACAATGCAGTGTAATTGTCACTAAATTCTGAATACGAATCATATTCCACATTTATTTTCTAAAAGAGCATAACTCTTTTCATGATTTGTAAAGGCACAAAACAATAGTAGTGCTGTGACTGTCTGCCTCGTGTTGTAAACACCATAACCTGCATTGTGTTCACTAATATCTGAACTCCGTACATAGCCTTTATCACAGTCGGCATCATCTATGACACTTATAATGGCAAAATAATTGCCGTTAGTTATTTTATTCTTAATTATTAAGTGATGGTGTAGCACCCGCGAGAGGTGGGGGGGGGGGTCCCTGGCTGCACAGTGGTGCTGTGAGCTCTTGTCACCCTTGGTCTTGCTCTTGGTACTGAGGCTCTTGGTCAGAAGGGATACAGATTATTTTCACGATGACATCTGTTTACCGGAGCCCTGTATACCTGCAGGAGTTTTAAATCTTCGCAAAACCTAAAGAAAGCCTTGGTGTTTTGTTCACCATCGATGCAACAACCTTGGTTATGTGCAGTTGATGGGCTAAGGAAATAAATGTCTTTCAACCTACTACTCCTTTCCTGCAGTTTTGTCTATAAATGTCTTCCAAAAATATTTCAACACAGGCAGGAAGACAAACTTTTTTTATTTTATAATTGAAGGTCTGTAACGAGTCATCGCATTAAAAGCATTACTAAATAATTTTAGTTGTTCATGAGTCTTGGTGTACTTATTCTATTATATTCATATAGATATAACTGTACATCAATTATGTAAAAAACAGGCAGTAATAACTAAAACTGGCACATGACAATATCTGCAGTGACTTAGGACAAATGATAGCCACTCTTTAAGGGTTAATCACATTGTAGTGGAATTTACTTGACATGTGTTTTTACAGGTTATCTCTGCACCATGTATTTATTTATACTACCTGCTTGCAATGTAACTGCTCTATATGGCAATATAATAATACATTGGAGTCATTTTGGTAATTGATAGTTTTCAATATTGAAAATTGAAGCAGCCCATCATCTTGTTGTAACTGACAAAGTGGTGAACTGAATTACACAAACCTAGCCTAACCTAATGAATGGAGCCACACATAGGAAACTTAAATGTTTGTGAACCACTATGATTTATAGTAAATCATATTTTGTCTGTGGGGACTTTTGACATTCAAAATGCGATGTAGTATTCGAGAGGGCAGACTGATTAAGAGTATTAGAAGTGTTGCTGTGCACAACTTGAAATTTCATCTCGTCTTCCTTTGTACTCTAGAAGGAAAATTTGAGTGTGCGCACAAGATTTTCAAATATTTTCAGCATTTAGATAGTCTGGGGATACAGTTCTCATTTTATAGTGAGGAATTTGTTTGCAGATGGTAATGTTGTGTTTGGCCTTCGTAAGTGCGACAACATGAAACGTCTGGTGTATGTATCTTGTGATCCCACTGTTGCTTCCAAGAATTTTATCAACCTGGGAAGACCACAGAGCAAGCAGTATAAAGGTGAATTCTTCATACCTCTAAGGTAAGCTGCACAAAATTGTGGTACTGTATGCCATTGAATGGTTTCATTCTTTAGTTTTAATAGATTTGTTCATTCTGGTATTCCCTACAATGAGCGATAGATTGAATTTTCCATGCCAATTATAATTGGAATTACTTTTGGAAGATGTGAACTTATGTTGAGGGAACTAGTGGCTAAGAAATGTTATGTAGTAACAAGCGTACAGTGTTAGACAAAAGTATGCCCCACTCTGCTAGAGGCTGCACTTGTGGCAAAAAAAAAAAAAAAAAAAAAGTGGGGGGGGGGGGGATTGTCTTGTGGGTGAAATATTTGAGAGATGTATGTGCCAAGTTCATGTCATGATGTGCACTAGCTTCCTGGAGTCACACAGCTGGGAAGGGTGCTTGTTTTTCTCTCTCTCCCAAGGGGTAGAAGTACTCCTGAAACCCTCTCCAGGTATGTTTTATACCAATTAGCAGTGGTGTTGATGGTATTATGCCACCTGCCAAGGAACTAAGCAAAGAAATCATTGCTTTAAAGAAGCACGCCACTAAAGTTGGGAAATAAATTAATTGTTGGGTGTATCTAATTGACATGAGGAAGTATTGTGCACATTTCCTGGGGGAAAGAGTGATGCCTCACCATCAGAAACATCAGTCTGGTCATCCCAGGAAGATGTCTTCATGATCTGTGAATGTTTTAAAATGTTCATTGGAGAGTACCCTTCATGTTACAACCAGGTGTAAACCCTGAAGAAGTTTTCCTGGGACGACAGATGTTTCTGTGATGGTGTGCCACCACTGTTTTCCCCCCACAGAACCACTCGATACTTCATGTTGACTTGGATACACCCAGCAATTAATTGTTCTCTTTTGTGGCCTGCATTTTTTTTAAAGCAATCTGAGTAATGGTTTCTTTGCTTATTTCCTTGGTAGGTTTTTGGACACATAATAACATTGTCATACCACACAAATTGCTAATTAGTGCAAAAAACAGTGGATGGCCAGGAAGCAAAATGCAGCACACAACCACTCATGATGACAGCCAAGAGCCCCCGGCTCTGGTATTGTGGTCGCTGCAGAGAGTTAATACTGTTGCATACAGTACAGCACTTCTGTTTAAATCTTTCACCCACTAGACCACCAAATCTCCCTTAATCCATGATTATGTGCTGCCCTGCTCAAGGCGACACATACTTTTGACTAGTACTGTATATGGCATTTATGGTTGAGAAATGGAGTAACGATTTGGTGGATGAAATGAAGGATGTCATATGATTAAATTACTGTTCATCTTATTAGATTAGTGTCACCTGTGAGAATGTGCTTTTTTTTTTACACTATATAATAATACTTGTATTTTATTAACCTATAATTTATAACTGTACTGTATTATAATTTTTATTATACAGTATTTATATTAACACTTAACACGTAATATAAATACTGTATTGTATTGAACAATTTACAAAAGATTTCTATCCATACAGAGCAATACCTGTTGACCTGTTTCCCCACACCCCTCACTATGAGCTGGTCATACTGTTCGAGCGGTGGGAGGAGCGCAAGTGGCGTCGGATAATGGAAGGTAAATAAATAAATTTTTATTTACTTCAATAAATAGCAGGGTGTACACAAGGGTTCTGGGTGTCGTGATTAGCTGGGGTCTTGGGTGTCATGATTAGTTGGGGGTCTTGGGTGTCGTGATTAGCTTGGGGGTCTTGGGTGTCATGATTAGTTGGGGGTCTTGGGTGTCGTGATTAGTTGGAGTCTTGGGTGTCGTGATTAGTTGGGGTTTTGGGTGTCATGATTAGTTGGGGGTTTTGGGTGTCATGATTAGTTGGGGTTCTTGTTGGGTTTTATACTGTTGCCTGTTGGGTTTTATACTTCTCGTAAACTTGTTTTTGCAAGATGAATTTGCATTTGAAGTTGGAATATGTCTCTTCAATTGACTGATCAAACATATTTATATTTCTAATATTATTCGGCCTCCAAAATTAAGTATTCCTCGTAATAGGTACTGTATCATGATTCAGGATTCATATATTTAAAAATTCTCATAATTGTTTACATTATTGGCATGGTTACTGGAGATACCTTCCTTGATCAGTCCACAAACCTTCTGATTAAGGAAGTATGATGGACGAAGGTTAAACTAGCAAAACTTTTTTTTGTTACAGGAAACCACTTCCACGAGATGAGGAGTACTTCAAACGCATTCCTCAGAGACCCAGACAGGGACATGATTTTCAACAACCCATAGTGAGTTTTCCTTCTTCATTAATTTGCCCTTTTTAATATTTATAAGATCTTTGTAATTATTTGTTAATAGGTTGCATTGTTCATTAGTAAAGCTTGTATATCGGCTGGAATTTAACGCTTTTAATATTGGTATATTGCATTTTGCAAATTGCAAAATATTGACAAAATTAAAAAAATTATATAACTTTAATAGTTAATATGAATAAATTAAATTATTCAAATTACGGTTCTTTCTGAATGTTCTTTCCGAATTTTTATTTTTGGACTTATAATATATATCTAAATATATATATATATATAATCTATTTATATATATATATATATATATATATATATATATACACATACATCCTACATACATGCATGCATGCATGCATCACACACACACACACACACACACACACACACACACACACACACACACACACACACACACACCAACACACAACACCCACAGAATAAAAATTGATATAGATATTAAATGAGGTTACCTTGCGCTGATTCAGAGGAGCGACATCCTTCCTGACCCAGGCCTCATGGAGAGGGTTCCTGAAGCTCTATTCCCAAACACAGTTATTCAGTAAATTCAATTTTAATAATAAAAGGATAGACTGGTAGAAAATAAATAGGGAACTTACAAATATTCAATTGGAACTGTTCTAAATAATACAATTCCTACACAAGGCATAGAAAAATAACTTCTAAATTATATAAGGTCTGAAACATATATCTTTGAGGAAAGGCAAAAAGAGGTCCAAAATAGAAAGAGAATGCAGACAAAACTACAAAAGAAGGAAAAAATAAATGTTTAAGCAGACATGACTTCCTACTAAGAAGGAATAATTTAAACAGGGAGATTGAAGAAAGGCAACTAGAACAGAAAGGAATTCAAGAAATAAAGAAAACCCAAAACATTTCTTCACATATGCAAAATCAAAGGCAAAAAAACACTGCCAGTATTGGATCTATTCGTACAAATGAAGGGTTATACACTGAGGAACTGATATCAACACGAGCGTGGCAGATTTTGAAAGAAAAAGTGACATTCCCATGCACTCAGCCCCGGGTTCAGACTCATGGATTTCAACAGTTATAAAGAAATGCAAAGTGCCAGTAGCACAGGCACTCAGTATGGTGTGGAGGAAGAGCTTGGACACGGGGGAGATACAGATGTTACATACCGTCCCATACGACTCGAGAATAGACAGTATTCCACTAATTTACCTCCACTCTGTACAGTGGCATAGAAATGAGTACAATGAAAAGTGAACTGAACTAAAACTCCAGTGTATTTACAGGTCACAACATACATAAGCTGTCCCACACAATCACACACTTAACACCTCGTGATCTGCTCAGAATGGAGTGTCTCTTGTGCTCACGGCTATCGAAAACAGTCACAGTAATAAGAATTTCCCACCTTGCAGGGGAATACTAATCAAATGGCTATTTCACTCCAAGTATAAACACATTTCTGCTGCAGGCGCTTCTGCCAGCATGCGGCCTGCAGTCTGACGAATGCGTTCGATTGCCTTGGCCTAGTAATTTCCCTACTACGCCATCTCTCTTAAGCTATCCTTCATTTACTTAGAAACTGATAAGCAAAGTCTAGCTGATCATAACGGGACAACATCTAAGTAAATGAATCGGTACTAACTAAATACATAGGATCTAACATAGGCCTCCACACAGGCTGCCAGTGGCAGGCCTGGCCTTGCTCTGTCTGCTGCCACATGCACAAGGACTGAAAGTAATATTACTGCTAAACAAGACTACTTACTGAATATACCCTCTCAGGTGAAAGGTATATGTAACAGCTTACATAAGGTAAGCTTTAAACTGAAGTACTGACATAAGAAGTACAGTAGCTGACAAGAAGGAAAACTGCCAGCAGTCTGCATGTCCGCCATGTGTGCATGTGTGTGAGGTGACGCGTGCTTCCACAAGCATAGTACTATCCACTACAATCAACATTACAATAGGAAGTTAAAACATCCTTGCCTTAACTGCCTTCATTCACACTCTTAACTATACGACTCCAGAGTTCTGCAACACATCTCTGGGCCACGAAGACTCGATCAACTCTCATGCATTCTAAACACTCGGGACAGGGTTGGCATCCCTAATCTCACAATATCCTGTTGAGCCAGAGAGACCTCCAAATACCACCTCGCGCTCTCTCCTGCTCCCTCGCATATCAATCCCCTACAACATGAATACATACTATTCATCCAAGACAGATGAATAATACTCTCATTCCTACAATATATAACAGTAACAAGGCACAATCTATCACCTTTATTCAATTTTAAGGGTTAATATACTAATTACTTCTACATAAATGTTACGAGTCAATAAATCATCACTGATATACTGGTTCTTAATACCAGATGAGCTTAAATTAGCAGACATAACCCCTCTAAACAAGGGAGGGAGTAAAGCATTGGCAAAGAATTATAGACCCGTTACACTAACATCCCACATATAAAAGTATTGGAGTGTGTGATCGAGTCAGGTCACCAGTTTCATGGAGACCAGGGGCCTCCACAACCCAGGCCAACATGGATTTAGAGTAGGAAGATTTTGCCTCTCACAGGGTACAGTCCTTGTTCCTTTTCCCTATTCTCATATCAGATATAGATGAAGATACAAGTCACACCTTCGTTGCAGATGACACAAATCAGCATGAATATTACCTCTGCTGAAGACATTGAAAAACTACAAACTGATATTAATAAAATTTTTGACTGGGCAGCAGAAAATAACATGATGTTCAACAGTGATAAATTCCAGGTACTCGGGTACAGTAAAAATGAGGATCTTGAACATAACACAGGGTACAAAACACAATCAAATCTGCCCATAGTAGGAAAGCAGCATGTAAAAGATTTGGGAATAATTATGTTTAACGTTTAGGGAGCCTAACCAAGCAAATATTTTGTCAGCCAGAAAAATTTTGGGATGGATTACAAGAACTTTCAAATCCAGGGATCCCATCACAATGGTTGTACTATTCAAATTACTTGTGGAGTCCCGTCTTGAGTACTGCTCAGTATTCACTTCCCTTTAGAGCAGGAGAGATTGCTGAAATAGAGAGTATACAGAGAACAAACACATACGGCACGCATAGACGCGATAAAGCACCTAAATTATTGGGATCATCTCAAAGCTCTCCAAATGTACTCACTAGAAAGGAGATGAGAGAGATATCAAATAATATACATGTGGAAAATACTGGAGGGCTAAGTCCCAAATCTATACAGTAAAATAACAACATACTGGAGTGAACAATATGGAAGAAAATGCAAAATAGAACCAGTGAAGAGCTGGGGGTGTCATAGGCACAATCAGATAACACTGTATAAACACCAGAGGCCACGGTTGTTCAACATCCTCTCAGTATCAGAAATATTGCTGGAACTACCGTGGACATCTTCAAGAGAAAATTAGGTAGTTTCTTCAAGAAATGCTGTACCAACTGGGCTGTGGTGAATATTTGGGCCTGTGGGCAGCTCCAAGCAACCATGCCTGATGGCCTGGTCGTACATACTGCTAGATGCCGCTGCTCGCCTCCTGACGTGGATCATAGCCACGGAAACTTTTACATTACAGTATTAAGTTCCACTCTTAGGTGGAGCCTTGGTCGAGTGAAAAATAATTGTGGCATACTAATATGGAGGTGTACCTGAATGCATGCAAGTTGTATTATAATAACATCAAGTGACAATATATTGAACAATACTCTGTGAAAGAAATTGTGCTAAAATATGCCAGCAGACACTAAACAATGCACGCAAAAATAAATTCGTGGCAACTCAAGCTGCTTGAATGCCACTTGCAACGTCGCTGGTGACGTCACACTGCTTGAGCGCACAACTTTGCGTGCATCATAATCAAATTTCTCAGCTCATTCACATCATCTGGTAAATATAAATAATCACCCCCCCCCATGATCAGGAAACATTTGAACACTTTAACAAGAAATAATTTTTTATTCTTTTTTCCTTACAGCTTAGCAGTGTTACAGGCTATAATAACAACGCACCGCCTACGGGGTTAAGAGCAGTCAGTCCGTCGGATTGGGCTCAGCAATGAAGGCAAGTTAACAATAAAAGCATCTCCTGCCTGTCCAAGTATCAGGTACCAGTTCTAGGCAAGACTGTGCCTCCCTAACACCCGGCGACAAAACAAAAGAAATCAGAAAGAATATTCAAGAAGGCAAAATCGGCAGGAAGGAAACAATCAGAAATGAGAAGAGGTGGGAGGACATGAAACGTGAGGAAGAGGGAAAAGGCAACCAGCAAAAATTGGTGAAACAGCAGCAGGAGCATAAGGCTTCAAAAGGAAAGAGGACAAACCATCCCAAAGATCATCTCACACTGGCAACTGCCCACCAAGCACCCCCCCCCCTTCACGACAGCAAAGGGCATTGAAAGGGGGGGGCGCCTTCTTATGAAATTCGCTAAATTTCCTGAAAGTGCATTCCAGGTGCACTACCTTTCTCACAGCTTTCTTCATTCTCGCTTCTATGCATTTTTGCATGTACCCCAATTAATCATCTATAACTTTGAGCCATGAAACCTGGCCATATTTCAGCTCTTCCTATAACATACTAATGATATAACAAATTTCATGTAGCCATGTTTTTCTTGAATGTTTCCTTTCCAGAGAACAAAGTAATCTCTAGACATTCCCTATCTTCCTTCTTTCCCTTTTTGGCCTAAGATTGAACTCTCAGCGAGTTCCCAACCCCCTAACCCCTCTTAT
>WNGS01005997.1:6523311-6558576 GCA_020271785.1 Procambarus virginalis
CGATTCCCTCGGGTCATGGTGTTTTGGTGTGGTTCCCATGGATTGCCCCAAGCCCAAACTTACCTGTAGTGAGTTTAAGGGGTCTTTATTATCTGTGCCATGTGGCAATGACCAGTCTTTCTGCTTCTTCCTTGCTGCATGTTGGGTCGGTGACACCTTCAACCCTGAGTCCTGCTGTGTTCCTCATGTGCCTTTTTTTTTTTTCTCCCCCAACCTGCTTTTAAGGTTGGAAATGTGTGTAACGGTTTTGGCATCCACCTCCTTTTCACTCAACTTGTTTCAACTGTCTACTACTCTGCAAAGGAGAACATTTCAATATATTTTTTGGTACCTTTGTTCCCTTACCTCGAGTTGATGACCTCTTGTTTTTGTAGTTGCAAGTTTCAAGAATTCCTCTCAATTTTGTAGACTCCTGTTATTATTTTGTATGCAGTGATCACATAGCCTATTTTATTTTTATTCTCTAGTCGAGCATATTTAACGCCTTTAGCCTCTCGATGCTTTTGTATTCAAGTTCCAAAAGCCATTTAAAGCATGTCTTTAAATGCCTTTTAAAACCATACAACTGCTGCATATTCCAATTTTTGTCTCAAAGGCCCTGAACAATTCCTTCAATTTTTCACCACACATGTATTTAAAAGTGATGCTGAAGTTGAAAGTCCAGCGTAGACTCCTTGTACAATATTCTTTGTGGTCGTCTCGTGAGTTTGCTACCCAGAACCACCCCTAGATCCCTCTTTAACACTTTGGCATTGTGGGCGAGCGAGCGTCATGCCACCCCGAGGTGGTGCGGGCATTTCCATGAGCGCCCTGTAGTACTGAAATGTGTACTCTTTTTCACTGTGGTCACCTCAATTTTCATCCTAGGTGTTTGATTTTGGTATCAATGTGATAGCAATAGAATTCCCTACAGGAGTACAGTATATGCTTATAAAGTCCAAAAGCCCAGCGTACCACCTGCAACAAACCAAGTAATAGGCCATGCATTACCCGTTAATGTACAAAAGCAATAAAATGTGTATACTCTTTTCATTGAGATCACCTCAATTCTCGTCCTAGGTGTTTGATTTTGGTATCGATGTATTCGCAATAGAATTTCCCACAGGAGTATATGCATATAATGTCCCAAACTGCGGCGCTCCCCACCTGCAGCCAAGTTGAATCCAAGTTGAGGAAGGAGTGGTCAGTAGCTTGGGACGATAACAACAAGCCTACCTCATGGGTCACGCTGGGTCTGTGCCACATGGCCCATTTCGGAAAATGGGAAGACATTGGCGCTAATTTTGAAGAGTCCCCCAAAAATTGAATGAAAACCAGATTTTTAGCAAATATTTTAATTGTGAACGCATCTTGTCCACTTGTCCGAAATGCGTTTTGCGCGTAAATTTGTATAATAAATTGTGGATGCCTCGAGGCGTCTAGCAGGGGCAAAAGTGTTAAGTTCTTTATTGCCTTTTCACATAATTTGTACGTTGTGAGTGGCACATTTTTCCTATTCAACATTGCATTACGTGTCATTGATTCACATTGAATTCCAAGTGCCAAGTGTTGCTCCATTCTTTTGTCCAGGTCATCTTAATGGGCATGATAATCATCTAACACTTATCTTCCCTAGTAACTTAGTAACATTAGCAAACATGATCATATAATTTGGTACTCCTTATGGTAGACCATTTATGAACATTACTGGTGCAAGAACTGAACCTTTTTCTGCTAGTAGCACTTTTTTCAGCCTGATACATTACCTTGGATTACCACCCTCATCTTTCTGGCAGTTAGAAAATTTTTCACCCATGTCAGCAGTCTTCCTGTCACCCCTTTACCGTGTTTGTTTCCAGAACGACCTCTTGTGGGACTTTGTTGAGCACCTTTCTTAGATCCAGATACAGTCAACCCAACCTTATCTTTCCTGTAGAAACTCTGTACCTCTGTCATAAAAACTAAGTAGATTTGCTACACAGTATCTTCCTATTTGAAAGCCATATATACTGTTTGTGTCTGTTAAATCATCTCTCTAGATATTCTACCATTTGGTTTTAACTTTTTTTTTTCTAGTGTTTCGATTACCATGCTTGTGCGAGTGTTTGTATTTGTTTAATCTGATTTTAAAACAATGCACATTTCATTTATCAGACTGCCAAACCAGTTGAGGATCCACTCGTGAAGCATAAGGAGGAAGAAGAGGAAGTAAAAAAGAAAAAGGAGTTTGACCCAGACAGTGGACTTAGTATGGCAGAGAAAGTTGCAAAGAGCGTCACACCATATGCACATTTGCCCTATGAAGAACAGGTAATTTGCTAACATTTCTATTTATAAATTGGTGTTTGTAGGAAGTTTGAGACAACTAGTGGAGTTGCAGGTAAGAGTTTGACAACATAATATAGTTGTGGGAATGTAGTTGGTTGATATTCAGATCAGGACTCAACAATGATAAAGAATGAATTTGAAACATGTTAAGTTTAGTTAGCTTTTTTGATAAAAGCTTAAGTAGATAGGATAGGCATTACTATATCATAATTGCTCCAAATTTGAAGAAAAATTTGTGCTATTGCCAAAGTATAGATGTATTTCTAAACTTTTGGATATAATTTGTATGCACAGTTTTAACATTTGATTCTCTAAGCCATTATTCACTACATTTAGCATTGTTCACATGATATACTAGTTCTTTATTCCTTCTAAAATACTCATATTGTTTCGGTAATCAGTGTCATGATGTACATCTTGTAAATGACAATAATTAAAATTTTTATAATATAATTATAATGTTAATAATTATTAATTTAATACTACTACTACTAATAATTTTTTCTATTCTGTAATCCTTTCATTTCCAAATAATTTAATAATAAAACCACTGTTCTAAACTTTTAAGTAGTTTTTTAAACAAAATTATTGCAGTATATGAAAGTGCTGAGGCCACACCACTAGTGTTAAAGTAATTTGTTCAATCTTTATGTAATAGCTGTCATATTATATTGATTAGTGTCATTCCATGCCATATCATCATGGCTCCCAACCTTGACCATCTTAGATTTACATTCGAGATCCTAGCAAATTGTGAGTACATGAAGTAACAGACTTATGCAAAATTTTAGCCCTTGGTGATGCATAATCTTCATGTCGTAGGGATGCAAGTGTAAAGATAAGTACAATATAAAAAGTATTTAAATTTGGTAGGGAAAATGTGAGACAATTAAAGGCACTCTCTCTTTAATGAAAGTTTAATTTTGGGATGGCTTTGGGAAGAGGAGTAAAAATTTTTTAATGTATAGATGTGTAGAAGGTATACTACTTGCACCAAGCATAAATGTAGCACTGTCAATGGGCAACCCTCAAACTCACATGTAGTGAGTATGGACTCGATAGGTTGGTCTATCCCAAGCCACTTCGCATGCCTGAAGGTGACCAACCAAGCAAGAAACCCAGGCAGTAGGGATGCTCTCTAGAAAAACTAGCACTGAAGGGAGTCTGTACTATAAACACTGCTGTGAAGGTGTCAGCAGAGCATGCATACCCTAGTGCATCCCACATGTAAAGAAATAGGATGCCAACTGTAGTGTCTTGTACTCTACTCGGGGAGAGGAGCTCTTCCCAGATGGCCTGGCCTTGGGGGCAAACTGTGCACACACACCAGTGAAATGACTGTCAGTACAGGGGCAACATTAAGTGAAAGCTTAAGGAAAGAAGGCAATAAACTGATGCAGCCAAATCGCAATAAACACTACATCCACATAAGAGCAAAAACAAAAAGCTAGGAATAATATACAAACAAATGGCCTCCACAGGCTGAAAGTTGTGGCTGGCTGACACCTTAAGAAAGAAGGATGTGTTAAGGCTGGTGACAGTGAATAGTGGTCAAGGTCACATCAACGACAGAACTGAACTGACAGATTGCTAGGATGTTACTGGCTGGCGGCTCTGCACATGCACACTAACTAGAGGGTGGGGTTTGTACTCTAGGCCGAATGAATCATTTCATTTTTAGCTGTCTTGGTGCTTTTTCACGAACCATGCAATTTTTTGCATTCTCACCGGTGTGAGTGCTTTTCCATGTGAGGTGTCCACAGTAGGCCAACAGAACTCGCAAGACTGATATGACTAGATAGGAAGTTCTCTGCTAATATAGCTTCTGAAAGCCACCAAGGGGGCTTCCCCAGAAATGTGAAGTTTGTGTCTGTATACTGTACAGGTATATTGATAACTGTAATTTGGAAGCTTTGTTAATTAATTCATGGCAGTTTTTAAAGCAATTCTTTATTTCATAAATGGGTTATGAGACATTCTCCTTTATAAGAGATACCAGGGCTGCACCTCATAGTTGCCTTAATATAATTTATTTATGTATCAGGTTTTATTGTGTGCTAGAAATAGAATGAGGTAAATAGAAAACAAATTCTGTATATGATTTGAGATGGGTTTAGTGCTAGATAACCACAATGTAAAATACATTATACAGTATACAAATTTGTATTATATTAATTTCTAAAATAATTATAGCTCAAGATCAAGCAGAAGGAAGCTCTACATGTGTTGCGGAAATTTGGAACCGAACTAGCTAGAGTCAACCCAGAACTGGTTGATTGGGTTCACTGGCAAAAGTTGCGACGACAAGGGCAGGTGTGTGAAGTGGATGACATTGTCCCNGGGGTTTAGGAGGGACCACCACTCCTCCACCACGGGACATAACTAGTGGTTTGTAAATACTTTATCACATTGTTCAGTTATTGATTTCCTTTATACCACATTGCCTCTAATTGTGATAGGTAATTTTCAGGTAGGATGTACGTGAATAACTGAATAAACAAGTGCCCAATTTTAATACAAAGACTCTGAGTAACATATTCGACAATAAATGACAATACGGAGCTGAAATAGACACCTTGAGGTTACCTTGAGATGATTTCGGGGCTTTTTAGGTGTCCCCGCGGCCCGGTCCTCGACCAGGCCTCCACCCCCAGGAAGCAGCCCGTGACAGCTGACTAACCTAGGTACCATTTTACTGCTAGGTAACAGGGGCATAGGGTGAAAGAAACTCTGCCCATTGTTTCTCGCCCGGCGCCTGGGATCGAACCCAGGACCACAGATCACAAGTCCAGTGTTGCTGTCCGCTCGGCCGACCGGCTCCCGACCAACCCACATTTCTAAAAATAGAATTTACAACGTGTCGGTCCGTCCTGAAACATTATCAAGTCGTGATAAAGGTTCAGCCGGACACCAGAACGTCGTCAATTCTCTATTTGCAGATTGTGGGTTGATTGTCTAAGTAACATTGCTATTTATACTGAACATGTTCTATACATGAGCCTTATCAGTTCCCCTGAGAGTGTTGTATGTTGTTATCGTGAGTTCTTTCTTCAGAGATTGTGAGCTTCTGCTTCCTCAGCATTTTCTTAAGTTTATAGGCTAAGCTTGCAGGGTTTTTTCCTCTAGCCCCGTACGTAAATGTGCGCAAGTTTCTTAATAACATTAAAATTGAAATGACGAGAGCGTGTGTGTGTGTGTTTGTAACAAGTGAGGCTCTGTAACAAGTGAGGCTCTGTGACAAGTGAGGATCTGTGACAAGTGAGGCTCTGTGACAAGTGAGGCTCTGTAACAAGTGAGGCTCTGTAACAAGTGAGGCTCTGTAACAAGTGAGGCTCTGTAACAAGTGAGGCTCTGTAACAAGTGAGGCTCTGTAACAAGTGAGGCTCTGTGACAAGTGAGGCTCTGTGACAAGTGAGGCTCTGTAACAAGTGAGGCTCTGTGACAAGTGAGGCTCTGTGACAAGTGAGGTTATGTGACAAGTGAGGCTCTGTGACAAGTGAGGCTCTGTGACAAGTGAGGCTCTGTGACAAGTGAGGCTCTGTGACAAGTGAGGCTCTGTAACAAGTGAGGCTCTGTGACAAGTGAGGCTCTGTAACAAGTGAGGCTCTGTGACAAGTGAGGCTCTGTGACAAGTGAGGCTCTGTGACAAGTGAGGTTATGTGACAAGTGAGGCTCTGTGACAAGTGAGGCTCTGTGACAAGTGAGGCTCTGTAACAAGTGAGGCTCTGTAACAAGTGAGGCTCTGTAACAAGTGAGGCTCTGTAACAAGTGAGGCTCTGTGACAAGTGAGGCTCTGTGACAAGTGAGGCTCTGTAACAAGTGAGGCTCTGTAATAAGTGAGGCTCTGTAACAAGTGAGGCTCTGTAACAAGTGAGGCTCTGTGACAAGTGAGGCTCTGTGACAAGTGAGGCTCTGTAACAAGTGAGGCTCTGTAACAAGTGAGGCTCTGTGACAAGTGAGGCTCTGTGACAAGTGAGGCTCTGTGACAAGTGAGGCTCTGTAACAAGTGAGGCTCTGTGACAAGTGAGGCTCTGTGACAAGTGAGGCTCTGTGACAAGTGAGGTTATGTGACAAGTGAGGCTCTGTGACAAGTGAGGCTCTGTGACAAGTGAGGCTCTGTAACAAGTGAGGCTCTGTAACAAGTGAGGCTCTGTGACAAGTGAGGCTCTGTGACAAGTGAGGTTATGTGACAAGTGAGGCTCTGTGACAAGTGAGGCTCTGTGACAAGTGAGGCTCTGTGACAAGTGAGGCTCTGTGACAAGTGAGGTTATGTGACAAGTGAGGCTCTGTGACAAGTGAGGCTCTGTGACAAGTGAGGCTCTGTAACAAGTGAGGCTCTGTAACAAGTGAGGCTCTGTAACAAGTGAGGCTCTGTAACAAGTGAGGCTCTGTGACAAGTGAGGCTCTGTGACAAGTGAGGCTCTGTAACAAGTGAGGCTCTGTAACAAGTGAGGCTCTGTAACAAGTGAGGCTCTGTAACAAGTGAGGCTCTGTGACAAGTGAGGCTCTGTGACAAGTGAGGCTCTGTAACAAGTGAGGCTCTGTAACAAGTGAGGCTCTGTGACAAGTGAGGCTCTGTGACAAGTGAGGCTCTGTAACAAGTGAGGCTCTGTAACAAGTGAGGCTCTGTGACAAGTGAGGCTCTGTGACAAGTGAGGCTCTGTGACAAGTGAGGCTATGTGACAAGTGAGGCTCTGTGACAAGTGAGGCTCTGTGACAAGTGAGGCTATGTGACAAGTGAGGCTCTGTGACAAGTGAGGCTATGTGACAAGTGAGGCTCTGTGACAAGTGAGGCTCTGTGACAAGTGAGGCTCTGTGACAAGTGAGGCTCTGTGACAAGTGAGGCTATGTGACAAGTGAGGCTCTGTGACAAGTGAGGCTCTGTGACAGTGCCGCGACACTGTTGTGTGGACGGAGGTGTCTTGAGACAACAGCGGATGTCTCGCAGTGATAACTCCACTCCCGCACAGTGTACGTGTGTTTGTTTGCCTCCGCCGCCCTCCAGTACACCTACTGTCCCTGCACCGCCCTCCAGTACACCTACTGTCCCTGCACCGCCCTCCACCACCTTCCAGTACACTTAGTATCCCTCTACCACCCTCCAGTACACCCACTGTCCTCCCAGCACCGCTCGTATTCCTCCAGTACTACTTTTATCCCTCTTTGCCCCCCTGGTACTGGTATTTCTCCAGTGACACTGGTATCCGCACGCTTACCTACAGTACTGCTGGTGACTCCTCTCTACCCTGCAGCACCACTCTTCTTTCTCCTCTGTTGTGTAGTATATTACGGCCCTTCACAGCCACGTGACTGTCATGGCCTCTTCCGTAAGTACCCTTCAGCGTCCTTTATACATCAGACCTGTGTGCTCTCACATCGGCGCCGGGTCGTGACTGTGGTGTCCCGTTTTCTGCTTGGAGTCCTCTAGTAGAGGTTAGGATAACGCGCTTTGGTACCACGGTTTCTAGACGTTGGGAAGCCTTAGGAGGACGGGGACGCTGCCAACCAGTCGCACTGGACCCTCGCCACCAGCAGGCTTTACTCGACCCCAAACCAAATGGCACTACAACATTATTTATTGGAAACACTTGTCTGGGAACACAGCAACAAGAGGGGGTTGTATGTAATCTTGGGAAACAAAGCATCAGAGTGCCGATCTGAGTGCCAGATCGTTGTGAGTTCAGTCCATCAGTTGGTGGTTGGTTACTTTTAATGAGCGTGGTCGTGTTTTGTAACAAGTCAGCATTGGCCAGAGAGGGGGGGGAGCTGTTGTTTGCTAAATATTTAATTAAGAATTGACCTTGTTGTTGTTGTTATAGATTCAGCTACTCGGAACAAGTTCCAAGTGGCACGGGCTATGGTGAGCCCGTAACTTACCTGGCACAGGAGCTGGGCAAGAAGCACGGGCTATGGTTAGCCTCGTGGACAGGAGATGTCTCCCGTCAAGAATTGGCCGAGTATCAGGCTTTTTGTATGTGTGACGATATCAATGGAGTGAGGTGTGGCGATATGCGCGCCGTCTATGGACATGCACTCTAGCTCCAAGTCATTAGGTGTGACGAAGACAACGCCATCTGTTGGCGGAGGTGTGGCAAGATCAACGCCATCTGTAAAAGGCTCCTGAGCATACCTCAGTTAGGAGTCGGGTGGAAGATGATGCTCTATGGTGAGGGAAGTAACGATATCAACGCTATCTATAGTGTGCATCCAATCATAGTTTCTGTTCCCCGGTGAAAGGTTGTCGTCATATGTTCTCCTTGTGTACGTTCTGTCTGGCTAATGACTATTATGTCCACAGAGGTGAAGAGAAGGGTCTCTTGGACTCTCGAAGGCAGTTCACCTAGGACAGTCCAGAATCCTGACTTGTTCCTGCGAGAACAAGTGGCCGCCGTCGGTAGAAGACAGTCTCCGTGGTGTAGTGGTAAGACACTCGCCTGGCGTTCCGCGAGCGCTATGTCATGGGTTCGTATCCTGGCCGGGGAGGATTTACTGGGCGCAATTCCTTAACTGTAGCCTCTGTTTAACGCAACAGTAAAATATGTACTTGGATGAAAAAACCGAATCTTCGCGGCGGGGATCGTATTCCAGGGACGAAACGCTGCGCGTACTAGTGGTTGTACAAGAATGTAATAACTCTTGTATATATCTCAAAAAAAAAGACAGTGTTTTGACTGTTGTATTTGTGCAGAGTTATTGTGTAGACCGACGTACTTGGGATTGGCCAAGAGGAGTTACAAGACGACAATACTGGCTCTCTGTTCGGAAGTTCTGCTAGCGTATAGTTAGAGATTTCCGCCAGGGTGTTAATAGACACCTCCTATTATTTGTGACCCCTGTCAGCGTGTTGCTGAAGAACTCTGCCAGTGTGTTTCTGAAGAGCAGACGTGGGTATTTGGACATCGTGATGATATGGTGTAGGACTGGCCCATGTTGAGTAGGGTGAACTCGCCGGTGTTATGACCATTAGACCAGACATGACAGGGCTCATCTCATAAAACTTTAAAAATACTAAAGAAATTGGAAGATGTTGATGTAGACTACTTCCTCAAAAGGTCATATGTAACACAAACAAGGAGCAACGGTTTAGAGTCCAACAAGCAACAATGACTGAGAACAGGTGACGCTTTTTCACCCACAGTTATTAATCCATAGAACAGCTTATCCACCGAAACCATAAATGACAAAACACAGCTAAATTTCAAAATCCAGCTAGAAAAAATCATCAGGACCATAGGGAGACTATTGACAAGCCGCTGGCATCTTGTCCTCGTCGAGGATACTAGATAATGGCGTTCACGTAAATTCGGGTATGTCCAGTTTGCAGGAAGACGGGGTGTAAGGAATGGCGCCCTTCCCAAGACATATTATAATTTGCACTTTGTTTCACTATTGATTTTTAATCCTAATTTTTGTTTGTCATTACAGAATGATGGAGTAATATGTCGGCTGTGACGACAGCGTGAACGTCTCGCCATCTGTTTAACCACCTGTCACATTAAGCCATCTGTCTCCATGCTTGATCCTCAGCTCCCTGTCACCATGACAGGTTTTCAGCCAACTGTCACCCCAGCTGGGTCTCAGCCGCCTGTCACCCCAGCTGGGTCTCAGCCGCCTGTCACCCCAGCTGGGTCTCAGCCGCCTGTCACCCCAGCTGGGTCTCAGCCACCTGTCACCCCAGCTGGTTCAAAGGTAGGCGTGATGCTTCAACTTTCTGTAGCTTTCAAGCACCAAGACCGGTGCTTGTTCCGTCTGCAGAAGATGGTGCGTCGGACGGCCCGTGACGTGCTGCACCAGGTGTACGAGTGGGGCACCCAGGGCCTGACCATCACTCTGCCCTTGCATCAGTACCTTCAGAAAAATGGAAATTTTCAGAGGAGAAAAATCTCGCAGATCTTCAACAAGGCGCAGATGGACACCCTGGCGGCTGATCCCACCGGGGCCACCTACGACATCTCGCTCATGTACAAATGTATCCAGACGGTGTGTGAGGGCATGTGTCCTGTTAACGACCCAATCTGGTGGACTCCCGGACACACCCTCGAGTTCAGTATAACGTCCATTAAAAATTTTCGCAATATTGTTATGCACAGGGAGATATCACCGACTCAAACAGAGTTTATCAACATGACGGAAGAGCTGCGGGAGCTGTTGAAAGGCGTTCTGGAGGCAGCTGGGACAAAGTACAACATTGATGATGATACCGTAGCTCAGTGTATCCGTATGATGGACCACAGCATCAGCATATTGAGGGACGATCCTTTTCAACACTGGAACATCACAAGTGTTGAGAACGAGCTCTTGTTTAAGGAAGGGTTAGAGCTTTTGATGTCAGTTGGTTTACAAGAGTTGAAGGAAAACTATACCAAATGGTCCTACATCAACCCAATGTCATTCCTCGATGGAACTGAACTGCATCTCCAAGTGGGTGCTATTTTCACTCAAATGGAAATAGTTCTTAATAGACGGTGTCTTAAAAATCAACAGATCAGTAACAAAGATTTACTGCAGTTTGTGGGTGATGGTACCACCAGTAACATCACTCTGGTGGAAGGTGTTGCTGGGGCAGGAAAAACCACCCTTACTAAAATTATCATGTCTAACTGGATCACTGGCAGCAGTTTTATAGACGCTCTTACAAGTTTCGACTTGGTAATATATATGGAATGTAGAAATCCAGTTATTCAATCTCTGTCGCAATTGTTGTCAACTTAATGCCAAAAACGTCTCGGAGATTCCGAGAGAACGATTTATTGAAGAGTGTCCTGCAGTATAAGTACTCGTTGTTGTTGATGGTCTTGACGAATTGAACGTCTCCTCCACGAAGCTCCTCAAGGAGATACTGAACATAAAGTTGTCATATGATATTGCTGTATTCTGCACCACGAGGCCAGAGAAAGTAAAGGATTTCTTCAAAATGCTTCCTTCTGTTCTCAAAATATCCTACCTAAAAATTATTGGCATACCAGACAGCATGAGGGAGATGTTTGTCGAAATATATCATAAGGAAATGAAGAAAATGAGCATGAGTACTCGGGAGACTGATGGACTCGTCAAGTATCTGAGAAAGACTCAAAATCAGCTGCAAGAACATCTCCGACTTCCTCTAAACCTGGTGCTGCTGACGTTCTTGTGGGCCGTCGGGGGAGATAAAGTAAACATGGTGACAACAGCTACAGAACTGTACTGGGAAATCTGAACTAATGATTGAAAAGCTGCTGGAGAGGTTAAGTCGCAACACTGACTGAACTCTGGACACCTCGGAACTCAGGAGTAAGATTCTGTTTTTTGTCTTCCTTATCCATGAGTCGTTATTAAGCATTAAGAATGAGAACATTGTCCTGGCAGACGAGTCAACAAAGAAACTTGAGGACATTTGCTCCAACACTGGTTTGCCACCCAAAGAAGTTATGGGCGCTTACTTAGCTCAGAAAACCTTATGGACTGTGTCAGGAATTCAGATGAGACATTTTATACCTCACAAGGGCCTCCAGGACTTTTATAGTGCCATGTACTTACTTCAGAGTTGCACCCAAAACTTGAGGTTTCAAATATTGTTGAGAAAATAATTCAAAACAGTCATTACCCCATTCAGAAACTAACCCATCACCAAAATTCTGGAAAAAATGCACGAATGAACTCGAGTCCTTTGCCCCTTTGAGAAGTACCAGAATGTTTTGATTCATCTAACTGGACTCTTTCACAAAAAGAGAAATATGACCATGAATATAAGCAAAGAGTTAGTTAAAACTGCTGAGGGAATCTGGCATAAGAGACAGGGACGAATGGCTGGACTTGCTAGCCAGCGTCAAGTGCAACACCAAGATGGTCAACCTTCTGGTGAAGCAGATCCCAGAGTTCCTCATAGTGAACGGCAGGGTGGATGTTGAGGGACTCCAGAGTGGACTGTTACGCCAACCTTCTCCCTCTACTAACCCCCAAGGAAGTTGTGGTGAGATCAGGAGGAAACCCCAAGGACTTCCCCGTCTGGAGGAGCTGCTGGTGCAGATGAGCCTGCTGGTGGAGACGTGTCAGTACCAGGTGGAGCTGCACTCGACACCTCTTCCGTCCCCCCGCTTGCCTCGACCTCTCCCTCGACACTGTCCTCCAGCGAGTCCTACAAAGGTACAGTGCCTGCCTTTGCAGTATTAGTAATACGCTCAAGACTATACTTGGCTAACTTCTCATCTTCATCACTTAAGGGTTTATGCATGACCGGATGCCGCTTAAATCCTTTAAATCAGATTTTATTTTAAAATTGTATTATATGACCTTAATTGCTATGAAAAATTATGGGGGCCTTGGATATATTTGTTCTCTCTGACTGTGAGTGTGGTGATGTTCACTGTTGGTGACTGTGAGTGTGGTGATGTTCACTGTTGGTGACTGTGAGTGTGGCGATGTTCACTGTTGGTGACTGTGAGTGTGGTGATGTTCCTGTTGGTGACTGTGAGTGTGGTGGTGTTCACTGTTGGTGACTGTGAGTGTGGCGATTTTCACTGTTGGTGACTGTGAGTGTGGTGATCATATTCCTCATCATCTCTCTCCCTCCCTCTTCCCCTACAACCCCCCCCCCACCATCCCTCCCTTCCCCCCTCTCTCCTCTCCCTCTCTAGCCTCCAACCAAGAGCAGTCATATCCATTTATATATATAGAAGGGTTACCCGGCTGTACCCGGGTCTGTTTCCCCTCTTTCTACTTTCTACCTTTTCCTCTCTTAACTCCATCTCCCCTTCTCCACCTCTTCTCTGGTCTACGCCCCCCCCCCTGGTCCCTTCACCCCTTCTCTCAGAAAATATATCATTAAGAAGTACTGAAACAACTCATTTTGTGTTTCTATAGATGCTAATATTTTTTAAAGCATTTTGCTTGGGTCTGCTGCCTATGACCGTCGAGTACCTCAGACCAGTCCGCCTGCAAAGTTGGGTAAGGTTAGCCCTTAACTACCCGTGCTTTACAAGGTAGTTACGGCAGCATGTTGGAGGAAAATAAGTAGTGATGGGATAGTTAGTGTGGTCGTAAGGTTTAAGGTCACCTAATTGTGCTTGCGGGGGTTGAGCTCTGGCTCTCTGGTCCCGCCCCTGAACCGTCAATCAAGAGGGTACAGGTTCCTGAGCCTATTGGGCTCTATCGTATCAACACTGTCTGTGTCATATCTGTGTGTGTGTGCCGGCAGGTGCAGCGTGAAGAAGTACCGCGGGGGCGTGAGCCAGAAGGTGTGTGAAGCCCTGCCACCGACCCTGCAGGAGGTGGGCGTCGCCCTCGCCACCACCGACCCCGCCCACCTCCTCCACCACGCCTTCAACACCTCCACCCTCTCTCGTCGCTTCCCTCTTCTCAACAAACTCTGTGAGTTATTATACACATATTAACGCATTGTATATCAGCACACCCACCCGCCCACACACAACACAAGCAGAGAGTTACAGTGAGGGGTGAGACCTCAGATTGGCGTGAAGTCACCAGTGGAGTCCCACAGGGCTCTGTCAGACCTATCCTGTTTCTGATATACGTAAATGATCTCCCAGAGAGTATAGACTCATTCCTCTCATGTTTGCTGACGACGCCAAATTATGAGAAGGATTAAGACAGATGAGGACAGCTTGAGGCTTCAAGAAGACCTAGACAAGTTGCAGGAATGGTCGAACAAATGGCTGTTAGAGTTTAACCAAGCAAATGTAATGTAATAAAGATAGGTGTAGGAAGCAGGAGACCGGATACAAGGTATCATTTGGGAGATGAAATCCTGCAAGAGTCAGAAAGAGAGAAAGACCTGGGGTTGATATCACGCCAGACCTGTCCCTGAAGCTCATATCAGGAGGATAACATCAGCGGCATATGCCAGGTTGGCTAACATAAGAACGGCCTTTGGAAACTTGTGTAAGGAATCTTTCAGAACATTATATACCACATATGTCAGACCAATCCTGGAGTATGCGGCTCCAGCATGGAGTCCATATCTAGTCAAGCATAAGACTAAACTGGAAAAGGTTCAAAGGTTTGCCACCAGACTAGTACCAGAACTGAGGGGTATGAGCTACGAGGAGAGACTACGGGAATTAAACCTCACGTCACTGGGAGACAGAAGAGTTAGAGGGACATGATCACCATTTCAAGATTCTCAGAGGAATTGATAGGGTAGATACAGACAGAGTTTTTAACCAAGGGGCACACGCACTAGGGGGCCTGGTAGCCTAGTGGATAGCGCGCAGGATTCGTAATTCTGTGGCGCGGGTTCGATTCCCGCACCCGGCAGAAACAAATGGGCAAAGTTTCTTTCACCCTGAATGCCCCTGTTACCTAGCAGTAAATAGGTACCTGGGACTTAGTCAGCTGTCACGGGCTGCTTCCTGGGGTGTGTGTGTGTGTGAAAAAAAAGTAGTTAGCTGTCAATCAACTGTTAGTAAACAGTTGATTGACAGTTGAGAGGCGGGCCGAAAGAGCAAAGCTCAACCCCGTAAAATACAACTAAGTGAATACACAGGTGGAATTGAGTGCCCAACAGAGCCATAGAGACATTATTTGTTTCAGTGCCGGAATTGTTGACAATTTGGAATGCCTTAGGCAGTGATGTGGTGGAGGCTGACTTGATCCACACCAGTTTCAAATATAGATATGATAGAGCCCAGTAGGCTCAGGAATCTGTACAACCAGTTGATTGACANTCCATGTTTATTGTGTCTATCCATGACAAGCTCCTCCACCGACACCACCCACAAAATAGGACTGTGGAAATAATGGGCACTAGCTCAGCTGGTGGCTAGGTAGCTAGGTAAACACACACACACACCCACACACACACACACACACACACACCCACACACACCACACACACACACACACACACACACACACACACACATATAAGTGTGGACTAGTGTGCCGGTGCCGAGCGGACAGAACACTGCACGCGTGATCCTGTGGTCCCGGGTTCGATCCCGGGCGCCGGCGAGAAGCAAGGGGTAGAGTTTCTTCACCCTGATCCCCTGTTACCTATCAGTAAATATGTACCTGGGAGTTAGTGAGCTGTCACGGGCAGCTTCCTGGGGTGGAGGCCTGGTCGAGGACCGGCCGCGGGACACTAAGTCCGGAAATATCATCTCAGGTAACCTGCTAGCACAATGTGAAAATAATTGGTGCCAGCACAATGTGAAAATAATAGGCGCCAGCACAATGTGAAAATAATAGGCGCCAGCACACTGTGAAAATAATAGGCGCCAGCACAGTGTGAAAATAATAGGCGCCAGCACAGTGTGAAATCCTCAACAATAAAATTGGCCACGAAACATCACAAATCACGCCTAGCTCAATTTTCCACCGTATGACAAAAGGCATTATATTTCACCCTGATACTTCTAAAATGACCTTCCTAAACTAGTGGCAGTAGGAAATAAAGCCGAAAAAGTGTACCCTCGTGATGATGATTTGTTTTTGTATTAACACATTTAAGTACTTCAGCATTTATGCAGCTGCCCTAGACTATTTGAGGTGCAGAGCAGCGTCGTGAACTCTGAGGTTGGTGAACACATTTTGGAATATCTCTAAGAGTTAGACAAGAGGCTTGAAGCACTAGAAAAATTAGATATGACAGGTAGACGGAGTGAAGTTGGAATTGAAACGGAATCGGATGAAAGGAAAGAATATATAGATATATATATATATATATATATATATATATATATATATATATATATATATATATATATATATATGTATTTGAGATATATACAAGAGTTGTTACATTCTTGTACAGCCACTAGTACGCGTAGCGTTTCGGGCAGGTCCCTGGAATACGATCCCCGCCGCGAAGAATCGTTGTTACAACCAAGTACACATTTTACTGTTGAGTTAAACAGAGGCTACAGTTAAGGATTTGCGCCCAGTCAATCCTCCCCGGCCAGGAATATGATGGAGTATCAGTGACAGAGTCTCATGGAAATGAACTATCCACCGGTGACAGCAGTGTTCAACCCTGTGGTGGAAAATATTGAAACAAGAGTTAAGGTAAAAAGTATTTAAAAAAAAAATAGAAGTTGAAGACGTAGTTAAGAATAACATAACATTTGAGTTTAGTAGATGCACAAGTGTTAAGCCAGAAGCAGCATCACATTGTTGTGTCAGCACATTTGTGCACTAAGGATTTGTGAGGCCTTTGAGGGACCAACACTATAGGAGGGCAGAAATAGTCTGAGCCACTCTACCCTTTTCGGGTGTATTTCATTATCTCAATAGACTTACTTGAGCTTGAGCAGCATACTATCCAGATATCACCAGCAAGTACTGCCATCAAGTCTACCTTATAAGAGCAACAGTAAACCCTAGCTTAGCCTAGCCATCATCAATAATCCGTCTCGCCACAACTCTTCTAGTCGTCGGGAGAGAGAACATTTAGACTGATAGGGAAAAAGACTTGGGAGTTTTGATCCACCAGTCGTTGAATGTTGCATAAGTGAGAGAACGGGAGGCGGTCGGCCGAGCGGACAGCACGCTGGACTTGTGATCCTATGGTCCTGAGTTCGATCCCAGGCGCCGGCGAGAAACAATGAGCAGAGTTTCTTTCACCCTATGCCCCTGTTACCTAGCAGTAAAATAGGTACCTGGGTGTTAGTCAGCTGTCACGGGCTGCTTCCTGGGGGTGGAGGCCTGGTCGAGGACCGGGCCGCGGGGACACTAAAAAGCCCCGAAATCATCTCAAGATAACCTAACCTCAAGAAGATAACCTGCAGTAAAAAGAAAAAGAAGATAAGCAAACCTTAGGAATAATCAAGCAAATCTTTGACTTCAAGGAAAAGAAGTAGTTATTTAACTACAAACCTCTGAAGCGGCCTCATTTGGACTATTGTACCCGGGCATGGAGGTCTCGTCTTCAGAAGGACATATCTGCTTTTGAGAACGTTCAACACCGAGTGACAAAAATTATCACAGTATTAAGTCTCCTCATACCAGGATGGTTGAGCACCACAGGGCTGGCAACACTGGTTGAGCACCACAGGGCTGGCACCACTGGTTGAGCACCACAGGGCTGGCACCACTGGCTGAGAGTCACAGGGCTGGCAACACTGGCTGAGAGTCACAGGGCTGGCAACACTGGTTGAGCACCACAGGGCTGGCAACACTGGCTGAGAGTCACAGGGCTGGCAACACTGGTTGAGAGTCACAGGGCTGGCAACACTGGCTGAGAGTCACAGGGCTGGCAACACAAATTAGAGCGCGATTTAACCAACGCTGAAATACTCTTCAAATCAAGAGGTTCCAAACTGTGGAATGACCTTCTTAAACACTTTCAAAACTGGTTCTCTCAACCAGTTTAAAAGATGAACTACGAACAACCTAATCAACGCTGTATAACCAACCTTACTTCCTAAATGACAACCTGTGTTTTACTGTTAGTGAACATTTATTACTGAACTTAATCTAAATTTTACTTAGTCTCAAATTGTATATCTGTTTAGTCTCTTTGTCAATTTGGTATTTGCTTTCTGTGAAAATTATTAACTGTTGCTCCGTTGGGATTTTTGCAGTCCAATTATCACGTAAAAATGTCTATTTATTCTTTTATTATTTTTTATTTATTTATTTATTTATTTACAAGAAGGTACATTGGGTTTATGAGGGTACAGAGCGCTGAAATTTTACATTCTTGTAAAGCCACAAGCACGCATAGCGTTTCGGCCAGACCCTTAATCTAACAGATAATTTTAAGAAGGTAATTTCTAGCAAAATTAAAAAAAATTACAGGTACATTTTAAGAAAGTATAAAAATGCATTGTAAAAAAGTATGAAAAAATACATTGTATAAGAAATTTGACAGGATTAGTAGGCACATTAAAGTAAATTTAAAAGGTTATCCCCCAGGTACATTGTAGTATAATTCGAGGATTATTGTAAGGTATAATGTAGTAAACTATGTATATAACATGATACAGTATAAGATAACAGCAATGATTACAATGGTAAAGATGTATGGCATAGCCACATATTTTGGGAATTGGGTAGGACTAGATACAGTGCGAGTTTCAAGCACTAGGTAGGAAACTATGAAGATGAAATTAAGTACTTTTTGGTTTTATTTTTTAATAAGGCAAAAGTTTGACAGTTTTTTCAATTCGTTAGGGAGCGAGTTGTATAGACCAGGTCCCTTTATCTGCATAGTGTTTACACAGATTAAGTTTGACTCTGGGGATATCAAAGAGATATTTGTTTCTGGTGTGATGATTGTGTTCTATTACATCTAAAATCAAATCAAAATCAAAACGTTTATTCAGGTAAAAGTACATACATAGAAGATGAGTTCAAGTTCAAGTATTTTTATTGAGACAAGAAAAAAATATATCTCTAAGGGATAGAGTAGCTTAGGCCATTTCTACCCCCCTGGTGAAGATGAGTTACAAACATATTGTTGGATTTATAGATAGAGCTAGTACATACAATACCTAAAGCCAATAATGCGCACAGCGTTTCGGGCAAGAAGAGAAGAGAATCTGTCCAAGAAGAGTTCCAGAAAAGGGTTTTGTAAATGTAATTGACACAAGAGAATGTGTGGAGTGAGGTTATGTTTAGCATGTTTAGAGATTTAAACAGGGGGGGGGGACTGAGTGTTGTCTGAAAGCAGAGCTTGTTATTATTCTGATAGCAGATTTTTGCTGGGTAATCAGATTTTTGCTGGGTAATCTATTGCTATTCAATTTCTCTTCATTCATAAATGTTTCTGATCTCATTACTTTTAAGGGTTACCGCATTGAGCTTCTATATTTTTAACCAATTTATTTTGCCCATTATGGCCGCAATTATCTGCCGATGTAGACCTGACCAAATGTAAACTGTGTCAACAAAATTATTCGCACACCCTCCGTCACTATGTGATGGAGTGCGAAAAGATACGTGAATTTAGAGACAATTCTATAACCAATGTTCCAGCGATGTGTAAATATTTCATTCAAAATGATCTGCTACCAGAAATTTTAGCCAAATATCCCCAGTTTGTTAACTGTAGGTAGTAACTGAGTGATTGTAACCTATCCACCGCTGCCCACTGGATGGGAGGCGGTGTGCAGGACAAACATCAATTGTGACACTAGCTCTCCACGTATGTCAGTTGCTTAATTTAGAACCTGTACTTGAGGTCGATCTCAAACCCATTGTTGATGTGACGACTTATATTGAATTTTGTAACTAGCTCATCAAGATTGTAACTTGCTGAGCTAAATGAATTGTGGGGTTCAGTCCCTGAGCCCATTATGTGCCTCTGTAACCCTTTCCACTACCGCCCACAAGATGGGTATGGGGTGCATAATAAATGAACTAAACTAAAACTATTGTTTGAAGCATTGTACTTGTCTTACCCAGGACTCCTACACTGTTCTTGTATCCTATGTATTTACATATGTACTTCTGTCTAAACAGAGTATTATTATTATTATTATTATTATTATTATTATTATTATTATTATTATTATTATTATTATTATTATAAACATGAGTAGGCTGATTTCATCGAGACCTTTACAATACTAAATAAACTGGAGTATATAAATCTAGACCACTTCTTTAATAGATAAAACTGCTTTTGCGATGGGTTAAATTCAGATAATAATCCCCGAACAAACCTGTTTTGAAATAATCCAAACAGTCCCTGTGGCGAAGTGGTAGGACACACGCCAGGCGTTTCGCGAGCGCTCTGTCCTGGGTTCGTATCCTGGCTGGGGAGGATATACTGGGCGTCAATCCTTAACTGTAGCCTCTTGTTTACCAAACATTAAAATGGATACCTAGTTGTCAAACAATTTGGCGGGTCGTATTCCAGGGAACAAAGGATTAAGGACTTGCCCGAAACGCTACGCGTGCTACTGGCTGTACAAGAATGTAACAACTCTTGTATATATAAATAAAAAATAAAGAAATAAGGAAAAAAAACTAATATATTACACTATATATAAGGTTCCCTTCCACAGAGGTTTGTTTTCTTTGATGCACATATTTGACGATATTTATTAACGATAACTACACTAAATTGACACATTATTATTTACCTGACTTTACCTGAGGGCCACTAGTACTAGTGGCCTCCACGAGGACAGGAAGCCGGTGGCTTGTCAAAGGTCCCCCCATTTGCTCTGATGATCTTTTTTAGTTGAATTTTAAAACTTAACAGAGTTCTGACTTCTGCGGGTACTCGGCTCCAGGGGTTTATAACCCTGTGAGTGAAAAGGCCTCTCCTGTTCTCTCTCTCTTTCGATCTTTTTTTTTATGCATTCTTGTACAGCCACTAGTACCCGTAGCGTTTCGGGCAGGTTCCTGGAATACGATCCCCGCCGCGAAGAATCGTGTTTACAACCAAGTCCCCATTTTACTGTTGACTTAAACAGAGGCTACAGTTAAGGATTTGCGCCCAGTAAATCCTCCCCGGCCAAGATATGAACCCATGACATAGCGCTCGCGGAACGCCAGGCGAGTGTCTTACCACTACACCACGGAGACTTTTTTTTTTTAACCCTGTGGCTCTCAACCGTTCCTGATACGTGAGTTGACTTAGCTCTGGAATGATTTTTGTTGCCCGGTGTTGTATAAATATATATAAATATAACCTCTCCACTTTCCTCAGGAATAATCACTGGTGATACAACAGACCACTTCCCAACATTTCTCCTGACCAGCATGTCTAAACCTCCTCTTGAAACAAAGAAAATTAGCTTTAGACTGCATACTAAATCCTCCATAAATAATTCTGTAACTGCTGCTGGCAACACAGAATGGGAAACGGAAATCGGAAATATGACTAACATTAATCTAGGAGTGCAGACATTTCTTCACAACACTCTGAGTCTCTATAATACTCACTGTCCTTTACTGTTGAGTAAAGAACATAACTAAAGCAAGCGAGTCATAACTAAAAGGGGCCAACAACCCTTAGCTCACTAAGGGGTTACTTACTTCAATTAATAAAAATCATGAATATGAGAAGAGATGCAAGCTAGATGTTATTCTCAGACAACTGAAATTTAATTAACTTTTTTTATTTAATGAGCGTAAATCAAACTACAGCTGCCAGGTATTTGCTGCGCTACCTACAATGCCTCACAATAATAATATTAATTTATATTTGAGATCATTCATATTTTGAATGAACAGCATGATCAAATTGATAAATGCATCTTTGGGGTCGGTCGCTGGATGGAATGGACTTGGTGTGATGACGGGTTGCTTTATTGTGGGTGTTCAGTATCTCAGTGGTTAGAGCTATGGGATACCGCTCTGGTGTCTGTGGTTCAAGGCGTCTCTGGCCCAAGTGAATGGAATGTTTAGTTAGGTTAGATTTTTTTTCATCAGAAGCAATTATTTAGTTTGTGTTTTTTCTTGAGTTAGGTTTGTAATAAGAAAAACCCATGTTTAAGTCCCACACTCACGGGCTCTTAAACCTGGACGATGGGGGATGCAAGAGTAAGGGTCACACAGGGACAGGGTCCTATACCCTGTCCCTGTGTTGGGTCTGGGTCCTATACCCAGGCCGTCCCTGTCAACTTTGTCCTGGTATAGGACAAAGTTAGCCTATACCAGTAGTGGACATGTGGGGCTACAAGCGGCCTCGGGGCGCGTGTTGAGCTGCCTGAGGTCACTTGTCCTGAAGGAAGACGACTCCTGTGGGACCACCCCGGGGAACTCTCAGAGGTGGCCCTGGACCTCTCGTGGCATTGCATTCGGAGGCCAACATGGTAGAACTGATGAATTAGCCAAAGAATCTGCCTTTAAAGGAGAAATTAAGTATAACCTTGGATTGTCAATAAGCAGTCTGAGAGCAATAGTACACCAAGAACTTCAACAAATTCTTGTAGATCTGAGGCAAAGTGAAATAGACACCAGTAATTCCATCTATCATCATACTATCATGCAAGAGGAGTCACACATCTATGGTTCAGCCAATAAAATCAGCAGACTTCTAGATGTTACTACTGCTCGGCTTAGACTCGGTTACAAGTATCTCTGGGAATTCTCATTATCTGCCGATGTAGACCTGACCAAATGTAAACTGTGTCAACAAAATTATTCGCACACCCTCCGTCACTATGTGATGGAGTGCGAAAAGATACGTGAATTCAGAAACATATAACAAATAAAACAAATGTTCAAAAGATGTGTAAATATTTAATTCAAAATGATCTGCTACCAGAAATTTTAGCCAAATATCCCCAGTTTGCTAACTACAGGTAGTAACTAAGTGATTGTAACCTATCCACCGCTGCCCACTGGATGGGGGGCGGTGTGCAGGACAAAACATATAAATTGTGACACTATCTCTCCACATATGTCAGTTGCTTAATTTAGAAACTGTATTTGTGGTCGATCTCGAACCCATTGTTGATGTGACGACTTATACTGAATTTGTAACTAGCTCATCAAGATTGTAACTTGCTTAGCTAAATGAATTGTGGGGTTCAGTCCCTGAGCCCATTATGTGCCTCTGTAACCCTTTCCACTACCGCCCACAAGATGGGTATGGGGTGCATAATAAATTAACTAAACTAAAAACTAATAGTGTACTCTGGGTGGTGGTGACGGTCCCACAAGACCCTGGGGGTCCTGGGGGTTTAGGAGGGACCACCACTCCTCCACCACTGGACATAACTAGTGGTTTGTAAATAATTGATCACATTGTTCAGTTATTGATTTCATATTATACACATTGCCTCTAATTGTGATAGGGATATTTTCAGGTAGGATGTACGTGAATAACTGAATAAACAAAGTGTCCAATTTTAATACAAAGACTCTGAGTAACATATTCAGACAATAAATGACAATAACGGAGCTGAAAATTAGACACCTTGAGGTTACCTTGAGGTTACCTTGAGATGATTTCGGGGCTTTTTAGTGTCCCGCGGCCCGGTCCTCGACCAGGCCTCCACCCCCAGGAAGCAGCCCGTGACAGCTGACTAACACCTAGGTACCTATTTTACTGCTAGGTAACAGGGGCATAGGGTGAAAGAAACCCTGCCCATTGTTTCTCACCGGCGCCTGGGATCGAACCCAGGACCACAGGATCACAAGTCCAATGTGCTGTCCGCTCGGCCGACCGGCTCCCGACCCAACCCACATTTCTAAAAATAAAGAATTTACAACGTGTCGGTCCGTCCTGAAACATTATCAAGTCGTGATGAAGGTTCAGCCGGACACACACAAACGTCGTCAATTCTCTATTTGCAGATTGTGGGTTGATTGTCTGCGTAACATTGCTATTTATACTGAACATGTTCTATACATGAGCCTTATCAGTTCCCCTGAGAGTGTTGTATGTTGTTATCGTGAGCTCTTTCTTCAGTGATTGTGAGCTTCTGCTTCTCAGCATTTTCTTAAGCTTGCAGGTTTTTTTCCTCTAGCCCCGTACATAAATGTGCGCAAGTTTCTTAATAACATTAAAATTGAATTGACGAGAGCGTGTGTGTGTGTGTTTGTAACAAGTGAGGCTCTGTAACAATTGAGGCTCTGTGACAAGTGAGGCTCTGTGACAAGTGAGGCTCTGTGACAAGTGAAGCTCTGTGACAAGTGAGGCTATGTGACAAGTGAGGCTCTGTGACAAATGAGGCTCTGTAACAAGTGAGGCTCTGTAACAAGTGAGGCTCTGTAACAAGTGAGGCTCTGTAACAAGTGAGGCTCTGTAACAAGTAAGGCTCTGTAACAAGTGAGGCTCTGTAACAAGTGAGGCTCTGTAACAAGTAAGGCTCTGTAACAAGTGAGGCTCTGTAACAAGTGAGGCTCTGTGACAAGTGAGGCTCTGTAACAAGTGAGGCTCTGTAACAAGTAAGGCTCTGTAACAAGTGAGGCTCTGTAACAAGTGAGGCTCTGTAACAAGTGAGGCTCTGTAACAAGTGAGGCTCTGTAACAAGTGAGGCTCTGTGACAAGTGAGGCTCTGTGACAAGTGAGGCTCTGTGACAAGTGAGGCTCTGTAACAAGTGAGGCTCTGTAACAAGTGAGGCTCTGTGACAAGTGAGGCTCTGTGACAAGTGAGGCTCTGTGACAAGTGAGGCTCTGTGACAAGTGAGGCTATGTGACAAGTGAGGCTCTGTGACAAGTGAGGCTCTGTAACAAGTGAGGCTCTGTAACAAGTGAGGCTCTGTGACAAGTGAGGCTCTGTGACAAGTGAGGCTCTGTGACAAGTGAGGCTATGTGACAAGTGAGGCTCTGTGACAAGTGAGGCTCTGTGACAAGTGAGGCTATGTGACAAGTGAGGCTCTGTGACAAGTGAGGCTCTGTGACAAGTGAGGCTCTGTGACAAGTGAGGCTCTGTGACAAGTGAGGCTCTGTGACAAGTGAGGCTCTGTGACAGTGCCGCGACACTGTTGTGTGGACGGAGGTGTCTTGAGACAACAGCGGATGTCTCGCAGTGATAACTCCACTCCCGCACAGTGTACGTGTGTTTGTTTGCCTCCGCCGCCCTCCAGTACACCTACTGTCCCTGCACCGCCCTCCACCACCTTCCAGTACACTTAGTATCCCTCTACCACCCTCCAGTACACCCACTGTCCTCCCAGCACCGCTCGTATTCCTCCAGTACTACTTTTATCCCTCTTTGCCCCCTGGTACTGGTATTTCTCCAGTGACACTGGTATCCGCACGCTTACCTACAGTACTGCTGGTGACTCCTCTCTACCCTGCAGTACCACTCTTCTTTCTCCTCTGTTGTGTAGTATATTACGGCCCTTCACAGCCACGTGACTGTCATGGCCTCTTCCGTAAGTACCCTTCAGCGTCCTTTATACATCAGACCTGTGTGCTCTCACATCGGCGCCGGGTCGTGACTGTGGTGTCCCGTTTTCTGCTTGGAGTCCTCTAGTAGAGGTTAGGATAACGCGCTTGGTACCACGGTTTCTAGACGTTGGAAGCCTTAGGAGGACGAGGACGCTGCCAACCAGTCCCACTGGACCCTCGCCACCAGCAGGCTTTACTCAACCCCAAACCAAATGGCACTACAACATTATTTATTGGAAACACTTGTCTGGGAACACAGCAACAAGAGGGGGTTGTATGTAATCTTGGGAAACAAAGCATCAGAGTGCCGATCTGAGTGCCAGATCGTTGTGAGTTCAGTCCATCAGTTGGTGGTTGGTTACTTTTAATGAGCGTGGTCGTGTTTTGTAACAAGTCAGCATTGGCCAGAGAGGGGGGGGAGCTGTTGTTTGCTAAATATTTAATTAAGAATTGACCTTGTTGTTGTTGTTATAGATTCAGCTACTTGGAACAAGTTCCAAGTGGCACGGGCTATGGTGAGCCCGTAACTTACCTGGCACAGGAGCTGGGCAAGAAGCACGGGCTATGGTTAGCCTCGTGGACAGGAGATGTCTCCCGTCAAGAATTGGCCGAGTATCAGGCTTTTTGTATGTGTGACGATATCAATGGAGTGAGGTGTGGCGATATGCGCGCCGTCTATGGACATGCACTCTAGCTCCAAGTCATTAGGTGTGACGAAGACAACGCCATCTGTTGGCGGAGGTGTGGCAAGATCAACGCCATCTGTAAAAGGCTCCTGAGCATACCTCAGTTAGGAGTCGGGTGGAAGATGATGCTCTATGGTGAGGGAAGTAACGATATCAACGCTATCTATAGTGTGCATCCAATCATAGTTTCTGTTCCCCGGTGAAAGGTTGTCGTCATATGTTCTCCTTGTTTACGTTCTGTCTGGCTAATGACTATTATGTCCACAGAGGTGAAGAGAAGGGTCTCTTGGGCTCTCGAAGGCAGTTCACCTAGGACAGTCCAGAACTCCTGACTTGTTCCTGCGAGAACAAGTGGCCGCCGTCGGTAGAAGACAGTCTCCGTGGTGTAGTGGTAAGACACTCGCCTGGCGTTCCGCGAGCGCTATGTCATGGGTTCGTATCCTGGCCGGGGAGGATTTACTGGGCGCAATTCCTTAACTGTAGCCTCTGTTTAACGCAACAGTAAAATATGTACTTGGATAAAAAAACCGAATCTTCGCGGCGGGGATCGTATTCCAGGGACGAAACGCTGCGCGTACTAGTGGTTGTACAAGAATGTAATAACTCTTGTATATATCTCAAAAAAAAGACAGTGTTTTGACTGTTGTATTTGTGCAGAGTTATTGTGTAGACCGACGTACTTGGGATTGGCCAAGAGGAGTTACAAGACGACAATACTGGCTCTCTGTTCGGAAGTTCTGGTAGCGTATAGTTAGAGATTTCCGCCAGGGTGTTAATAGACACCTATTATTTGTGACCCCTGTCAGCGTGTTGCTGAAGACCTCTGCCAGTGTGTTTCTGAAGAGCAGACGTTGGGTATTTGGACATCGTGATGATATGGTGTAGGACTGGCCCATGTTGAGTAGGGTGAACTCGCCGGTGTTATGACCATTAGACCAGACATGACAGGGCTCATCTCATAAAACTTTAAAAATACTAAAGAAATTGGAAGATGTTGATGTAGACTACTTCCTCAAAAGGTCATATGTAACACAAACAAGGAACAACGGTTTCGAGTCCAACAAGCAACAATGACTGAGAACAGGTGACGCTTTTTCACCCACAGTTATTATTCCATAGAACAGCTTATCCACCGAAACCATAAATGACAAAACACAGCTAAATTTCAAAATCCAGCTAGAAAAAATCATCAGGACCATAGGGGAGACTATTGACAAGCCGCTGGCATCTTGTCCTCGTCGAGGATACTAGATAATGGCGTTCACGTAAATTCGGGTATGTCCAGTTTGCAGGAAGACGGGGTGTAAGGAATGGCGCCCTTCCCAAGACATATTATAATTTGCACTTTGTTTCACTATTGATTTTTAATCCTAATTTTTGTTTGGCATTACAGAATGATGGAGTAATATGTCGGCTGTGACGACAGCGTGAACGTCTCGCCATCTGTTTAACCACCTGTCACATTAAGCCATCTGTCTCCATGCTTGATCCTCAGCTCCCTGTCACCATGACAGGTTTTCAGCCAACTGTCACCCCAGCTGGGTCTCAGCCGCCTGTCACCCCAGCTGGGTCTCAGCCGCCTGTCACCCAGCTGGGTCTCAGCCGCCTGTCACCCCAGCTGGGTCTCAGCCACCTGTCACCCCAGCTGGTTCAAAGGTAGGCGTGATGCTTCAACTTTCTGTAGCTTTCAAGCACCAAGACCGGTGCTTGTTCCGTCTGCAGAAGATGGTGCGTCGGACGGCCCGTGACGTGCTGCACCAGGTGTACGAGTGGGGCACCCAGGGCCTGACCATCACTCTGCCCTTGCATCAGTACCTTCAGAAAAATGGAAATTTTCAGAGGAGAAAAATCTCGCAGATCTTCAACAAGGCGCAGATGGACACCCTGGCGGCTGATCCCACCGGGGCCACCTACGACATCTCGCTCATGTACAAATGTATCCAGACGGTGTGTGAGGGCATGTGTCCTGTTAACGACCCAATCTGGTGGACTCCCGGACACACCCTCGAGTTCAGTATAACGTCCATTAAAAATTTCGCAATATTGTTATGCACAGGGAGATATCACCGACTCAAACAGAGTTTATCAACATGACGGAAGAGCTGCGGGAGCTGTTGAAAGGCGTTCTGGAGGCAGCTGGGACAAAGTACAACATTGATGATGATACCGTAGCTCAGTGTATCCGTATGATGGACCACAGCATCAGCATATTGAGGGACGATCCTTTTCAACACTGGAACATCACAAGTGTGAGAACGAGCTCTTGTTTAAGGAAGGGTTAGAGCTTTTGATGTCAGTTGGTTTACCAGAGTTGAAGGAAAACTATACCAAATGGTCCTACATCAACCCAATGTCATTCCTCGATGGAACTGAACTGCATCTCCAAGTGGGTGCTATTTTCACTCAAATGGAAATAGTTCTTAATAGACGGTGTCTTAAAAATCAACAGATCAGTAACAAAGATTTACTGCAGTTTGTGGGTGATGGTACCACCAGTAACATCACTCTGGTGGAAGGTGTTGCTGGGGCAGGAAAAACCACCCTTACTAAAATTATCATGTCTAACTGGATCACTGGCAGCAGTTTATAGACGCTCTTACAAGTTTCGACTTGGTAAATATATGGAATGTAGAAATCCAGTTATTCAATCTCTGTCGCAATTGTTGTCAACTTTAATGCCAAAAACGTCTCGGAGATTCCGAGAGAACGATTTATTGAAGAGTGTCCTGCAGTATAAAGTACTCGTTGTTGTTGATGGTCTTGACGAATTGAACGTCTCCTCCACGAAGCTCCTCAAGGAGATACTGAACATAAAGTTGTCATATGATATTGCTGTATTCTGCACCACGAGGCCAGAGAAAGTAAAGGATTTCTTCAAAATGCTTCCTTCTGTTCTCAAAATATCCTACCTAAAAATTATTGGCATACCAGACAGCATGAGGGAGATGTTTGTCGAAATATCATAAGGAAATGAAGAAAATGAGCATGAGTACTCGGGAGACTGATGGACTCGTCAAGTATCTGAGAAAGACTCAAAATCAGCTGCAAGAACATCTCCGACTTCCTCTAAACCTGGTGCTGCTGACGTTTCTTGTGGGCCGTCGGGGGAGATAAAGTAAACATGGTGACAACAGCTACAGAACTGTACTGGGAAATTCATGAACTAATGATTGAAAAGCTGCTGGAGAGGTTAAAGTCGCAACACTTGACTGAACTCTTGGACACCTCGGAACTCAGGAGTAAGATTCATGTATTTTTGTCTTCCTTATACCATGAGTCGTTATTAAGCATTAAGAATGAGAACATTGTCCTGGCAGACGAGTCAACAAAGAAACTTGAGGACATTTGCTCCAACACTGGTTTGCCACCAAAGAAGTTATGGGCGCTTACTTAGCTCAGAAAACCTTATGGACTGTGTCAGGAATTCAGATGAGACATATTATACCTCACAAGGGCCTCCAGGACTTTTATAGTGCCATGTACTTACTTCAGAGTTGCACCCAAAAACTTGAGGTTTCAAATATTGTTGAGAAAATAATTCAAACAGTCATTACCCCATTCAGAACTAACACCATCACCAAAATTCTGGAAAAAATGCACGAAATGAACTCGAGTCCTTTGCCCCTTGAGAAGTACCAGAATGTTTTGATTCATCTAACTGGACTCTTTCACAAAAGAGAAAATATGACCATGAATATAAGCAAAGAGTTAGTTAAAATGCTGAGGGAATCTGGCATAAGAGACAGGGACGAATGGCTGGACTTGCTAGCCAGCGTCAAGTGCAACACCAAGATGGTCAACCTTCTGGTGAAGCAGATCCCAGAGTTCCTCATAGTGAACGGCAGGGTGGATGTTGAGGACTCCAGAGTGGACTGTTACGCCAACCTTCTCCCTCTACTAACCCCCAAGGAAGTGGTGGTGAAGATCAGGAGGAAACCCCAAGACATTCCCCGTCTGGAGGAGCTGCTGGTGCAGATGAGCCTGCTGGTGGAGACGTGTCAGTACCAGGTGGAGCTGCACCTCGAGCACCTCTTCCGTCACCCCGCTTGCCTCGACCTCTCCCTCGACACTGTCCTCCAGCGAGTCCTACAAAGGTACAGTGCCTGCCTTTGCAGTATTAGTAATACGCTCAAGACTATACTTGGCTAACTTCTCATCTTCATCACTTAAGGGTTTATGCATGACCGGATGCCGCTTAAATCCTTAAATCAGATTATAATTAAAATTGTAATTATATGACCTTAATTGCTATGAAATAATTATGGGGGCCTTGGATATATTTGTTCTCTCTGACTGTGAGTGTGGTGATGTTCACTGTTGGTGACTGTGAGTGTGGTGATGTTCACTGTTGGTGACTGTGAGTGTGGCGATGTTCACTGTTGGTGACTGTGAGTGTGGTGATGTTCACTGTTGGTGACTGTGAGTGTGGTGGTGTTCACTGTTGGTGACTGTGAGTGTGGCGATGTTCACTGTTGGTGACTGTGAGTGTGGTGATATATTCCTCATCATCTCTCTCCCTCCCTCTTCCCCTACAACCCCCCCCACCATCCCTCCCTTCCCCCCTCTCCTCTCCCTCTCTAGCCTCCAACCAAGAGCAGTCATATCCATTTATATATATAGAAGGGTTACCCGGCTGTACCGGGTCTGTTTCCCCTCTTTCTACCTTTTCCTCTCTTAACTCCATCTCCCTTCTCCCCCTTCTCTTGGTCTACGCCCCCCCCTGGTCCCTTCACCCCTTCTCTCAGAAAATATATCATTAAGAAGTACTGAAACAACTCATTTTGTGTTTCTATAGATGCTAATATTTTTTAAAGCATTTTGCTTGGGTCTGCTGCCTATGACCGTCGAGTACCTCAGACCAGTCCGCCTGCAAAGTTGGGTAAGGTTAGCCCTTAACTACCCGTGCTTTACAAGGTAGTTACGGCAGCATGTTGGAGGAAATAAGTAGTGATGGGATAGTTAGTGTGGTCGTAAGGTTTAAGGTCACCTAATTGTGCTTGCGGGGGTTGAGCTCTGGCTCTCTGGTCCCGCCCCTGAACCGTCAATCAAGAGGTGTACAGGTTCCTGAGCCTATTGGGCTCTATCGTATCAACACTTGTCTGTGTCATATCTGTGTGTGTGTGTGCCGGCAGGTGCAGCGTGAAGAAGTACCGCGGGGGCGTGAGCCAGAAGGTGTGTGAAGCCCTGCCACCGACCCTGCAGGAGGTGGGCGTCGCCCTCGCCACCACCGACCACGCCCACCTCCTCCACCACGCCTTCAACACCTCCACCCTCTCTCGTCGCTTCCCTCTTCTCAACAAACTCTGTGAGTTATTATACATATTAACGCATTTGTATATCAGCACACCCCACCCGCCCACACACACACAAGCAGAGAGTTACAGTGAGGGGTGAGACCTCAGATTGGCGTGAAGTCACCAGTGGAGTCCCACAGGGCTCTGTACTCAGACCTATCCTGTTTCTGATATACGTAAATGATCTCCCAGAGAGTATAGACTCATTCCTCTCATGTTTGCTGACGACGCCAAAATTATGAGAAGGATTAAGACAGATGAGGACAGCTTGAGGCTTCAAGAAGACCTAGACAAGTTGCAGGAATGGTCGAACAAATGGCTGTTAGAGTTTAACCCAAGCAAATGTAATGTAATAAAGATAGGTGTAGGAAGCAGGAGACCGGATACAAGGTATCATTTGGGAGATGAAATCCTGCAAGAGTCAGAAAGAGAGAAAGACCTGGGGGTTGATATCACGCCAGACCTGTCCCCTGAAGCTCATATCAGGAGGATAACATCAGCGGCATATGCCAGGTTGGCTAACATAAGAACGGCCTTTGGAAACTTGTGTAAGGAATCTTTCAGAACATTATATACCACATATGTCAGACCAATCTGGAGTATGCGGCTCCAGCATGGAGTCCATATCTAGTCAAGCATAAGACTAAACTGGAAAAGGTTCAAAGGTTTGCCACCAGACTAGTACCAGAACTGAGGGGTATGAGCTACGAGGAGAGACTACGGGAATTAAACCTCACGTCACTGGGAGACAGAAGAGTTAGAGGGGACATGATCACCACTTTCAAGATTCTCAGAGGAATTGATAGGGTAGATACAGACAGAGTTTTTAACACAAGGGGCACACGCACTAGGGGGCCTGGTAGCCTAGTGGATAGCGCGCAGGATTCGTAATTCTGTGGCGCGGGTTCGATTCCCGCACCCGGCAGAAACAAATGGGCAAAGTTTCTTTCACCCTGAATGCCCCTGTTACCTAGCAGTAAATAGGTACCTGGGACTTAGTCAGCTGTCACGGGCTGCTTCCTGGGGTGTGTGTGTGGTGTGAAAAAAAAGTAGTTAGCTGTCAATCAACTGTTAGTAAACAGTTGATTGACAGTTGAGAGGCGGGCCGAAAGAGCAAAGCTCAACCCCCGTAAAATACAACTAAGTGAATACACAGGTGGAAATTGAGTGCCCAACAGAGCCATAGAGACATTATTTGTTTCAGTGCCGGAATTGTTGACAATTTGGAATGCCTTAGGCAGTGATGTGGTGGAGGCTGACTCCATACACAGTTTCAAATATAGATATGATAGAGCCCAGTAGGCTCAGGAATCTGTACACCAGTTGATTGACAGTTGAGAGGCGGGACCAAAGAACCAGAGCTCAACCCCCGAAATATATATATATATATATATATATATATATATATATATATATATATATATATATATATATATATTCGTATTTGGGTGAGGTGATATGTTGATATGTTACAACAGTTTTGGATGGGGTGAACAAACTTTCAACACAAGACAGAACACGGTTCAATGGGTATAGATGACAGGGAAGAATGGAAGTAACTGCAAAGGGCCTATTGGCCATAATTCCTCTTGATGCTTCTATATTGGTACGGAGTCTTGAAGTGGGTAGAATATAGTTTTGCATAATTGGCTATTGATTGCTGGTGTTGACTTTTTGATGTGTAGTGCCTCGCAGATGTCAAGCCGCCTGCTATCGCTGTATCTATCGATGATTTCTGTGTTGTTTGTTAAGACTTCTCTAGTGATGGTCTGGTTGTGGGAAGAGATTATATGTTCCTTAATGGAGCCCTGTTGCTTATGCATTGTTAATCGCCTGGAAAGAGATGTTGTTGTCTTGCCTATATGCTGAGTTCTTTGGGGCTTACAGTCCCCAAGTGGGTATTTGAAGGCATAGACGACATTGGTCTCTTTTAAAGCGTTCTGCTTTGTGTCTGGAGAGTTTTTCATGAGTAGGTTGGCCGTTTATATATATATATATATATATATATATATATATATATATATATATATATATATATATATTTAAATTGCGTGTGTGTAAATTAGTGCATAGTTAAGATAAGTTAGTTAAAATCTGCCCGAAACGCTTTGCGTAATAGTGACTTTAGGCATTGTATGTACTAACTCTATCTATAAATCCATCAACTTTTGTATCTTACCTTGTATGTATGTACCTTACCTGAATAAAAATTATTATTATTATTATAAAGTGTGGCAGTGGAGCGTCCAGTATTGTTGTGAGGGTCAGTGCCTGTGCCCTGGTCTGCCGGACACGGTGTCCGCTCTCATAAGCTTATCCCACAAACTCTTCCCTTCCCCCGTCCCGTCACATCTCCTTATCCTGTCCCCTTCCAAGTGCTATATGGTTAAAATTGAAATAAGTCACACAGCCCCGCTCCTGTGCCAGGTAAGTCCACTACGGGCTCACCATAGTCCGTGCTACTTGTCCCGCTCCTGTGCCTGGTAAGACCACTACGGGCTCACCATAGCCGTGCTACTTGCCCCGCTCCTGTGCCTGGTAAGACCACTACGGACTCACCATAGCCCGCGCTACTTGCCCCGCTCCTGTGCCAGGTAAGTCCACTACGGACTCACCATAGCCCGTGCTACTTGCCCCGCTCCTGTGCCAGGTAAGACCACTACGGGCTCACCATAGTCCGTGCTACTTGCCCAGCTCCTGTGCCTGGTAAGACCACTACGGGCTCACCATAGTCCGTGCTACTTGCCCAGCTCCTGTGCCTGGTAAGTCCACTACGGGCTCACCATAGCCCGTGCTACTTGCAACTTTTTGTTCCCAGTAGCTGAATCTTAAACACCAACATGAAATAAGTGTTATATATATATAATCAGGGCTTGGCGCTTTCCCCCTGATAATTCCCTCTGCCTCCCTCCCAAACTGTTTTGATTACCGCTCCTCACTTGTTTCTTTAGCGCCTTCATTGTAAACACAGGACCCATCCTGTGTGTCGTGCCCTGTACGTCACGGCCACCAGTATCCTCCCCTATAATGTCTCGCTGGTCACGGTGACTAGCACGTGCTTATGGTGACCAGCACGTGCTTGTGGTGACCAGCACGTGCTTGTGGTGACCAGCACGTGCTTGTGGTGATCAGCACGTGCTTGTGGTGACCAGCACGTGCTTGTGGTGACCAGTACGTGCTTGTGGTGATCAGCACGTGCTTGTGGTGACCAGCACGTGCTTGTGGTGACCAGTACGTGCTTGTGGTGATCAGCACGTGCTTGTGGTGACCAGCACGTGCTTGTGGTGACCAGTACGTGCTTGTGGTGATCAGCACGTGCTTGTGGTGACCAGCACGTGCTTGTGGTGATCAGCACGTGCTTGTGGTGATCAGCACGTGCTTGTGGTGACCGGGCCTCGCACAGATGTGCTGCTACAGGTGTGGTAGTGACGGTTGTGTTGGTATTGCAGGTGTGGTAGTGACGTGGTGGTGTTGCAGGTGTGGTAGTAACATGGTTGTTGTTGTGTTACAGGTGTGCAGGTGGGGCAGCAGGTGGAGGCGACAGTGTTGGTGCCCCTGCCACCACTGAGGTACCTGGAGGTGCACGTCAGCCACGTCACCATGGAGCACGTCTCCTGGCTGGTCCAGGTGGTCCGGGGCCTCCAGCCCACGTCCCGGTATGGTCCACTTGTTCCTGAAGTCCTACATACCTTCGGGACCATACCTCAGATCTGTCACCACCTTGGTCCATACCCAGGACACCCGCGGTCCACACCCCGGCCACCCGCGGTCCACACACCCAGGACACCCGCGGTCCATACCCCGGCCACCCGCGGTCCACACACCCAGGACACCCACGGTCCACACACCCTGGCCACCCACGGTCCACACACCCAGGACACCCACGGTCCACACCCTGGCCACCCACATCACACACCCAGGACACCCACGGTCCACACCCAGGACACCACGGTCCACACCCAGGACACCCACGGTCCACACCCAGGACACCCACGGTCCACACACCCAGGACACCCACGGTCCACACCAGGACACCACGGTCCACACACCCAGGACACCCATGGTCCACACCCAGGACACCCACTAGACGTTTTTCTATACATTTGCTACTAAAGATTATCTTCCTCATTCCAAGTCCATGAAGTCACACTGCCATTAATATACAGCTAATTCCTTTGAATATACCTTTTCCATTATATTTCTGGCTATTTTTAACATTAATTTGTGTCAGTTAAGAATG
>WNGS01005997.1:6632610-6651166 GCA_020271785.1 Procambarus virginalis
GATCTAATTGCACATGTTACCAGTAACAACATAGATATAATTGCTTTACAGGAACCTTACACGTCCAATATGATAAAAAAAAACACCAAAGATCAGAGGGTATGCATCCTATAATAACAGTAACGCCACAGGCCTACTAACATACATCAGAAGTGATTTACCGCACATTCTTGTGAGCACGTCACACAATGTACACACACAGTTCCATCACTTTCATGTACAAACTACAGCAGGCCACTTTTCATTCCTCAACGTATATGCCAGAAGCCAGAAGCTCAATGTAACATTGCTCCCAGATCTAGACAATCATGGGATAATATACATGGGAGATTTTAATGCTAGACATATTACGCTGGGAGACATTACTAACAACGATAATGGATGCAAATTTATCAAATATGTTTATGACAACAGATTAACCGTGTATACTACGGATACCCAAAATCATTTATTGGGAGGCAGACTTGATTATGTAATGGGTAGAAACCTTGTGCAAGATAGGATGGAATGTTCGTTGGTAAATCACTTAGTTAGTGATCACTATGCAGTTTCTGCTTCCTATGAGGTACAGTGTGATGTACCTAATAGACATCAGAGACGGAAAATGAATATTCCATATGGTTTGCATGACCACTTTATTAATTGTATATCAAAATGGTATCAAGATTACACAATAACGAATGTAGAAGCTTTCTCCAGAGATCTCGTTGATACGATTACTACCTACTACGACACATGGGTGTGTTGGGGAACAAGTCGTAAGCCTAGCAGAAGTGGGCAACACCTGCCACCACCCAAGTGGGTTCTCGACCCCGTATTTGTTAAAGAACATGAACGAGTAAAGCAACTTGGAGATACGTACAAACGAACCAAAGCACAAGGTGACTTACATGCATTTCTAGTTGCAAATAGAGAGATGAGAGACATGAGCAACGTTATACGTAATAAACATTGGGAAGAGTTCCTACAAAGTATAAATGAGCAAACAACACTTGTTGAAGTTTGGGAAAAGATACGAAAAATCTCTAGAAGCAACCCAACCAAACCACTGCACCACAGCCCACTAGAACAAGCAAACATTCTCCTTGATCAATGGGCACTAACATCAAGCTACGACTCACTTCCAATTAACATACAGCATAAACTTAATGACACACGCCCCAACAGACAACGAACCATCAATCTTGCCTGTACAGCTATCGACGTGTCGGACCTTAATGATGTAACTGAATGGGAATTAAATCATGCACTAAAGATGGGAAATCAACTGCTCCTGGAGAGGACGGTATTACTTACAGTCTACTGAGATTAGTCTCACAAGTACCAGGTAATCCACTGTTAGTGCTGTACAGAATGAGTTTACGTGAAGGAGTATTACCTGATGCTTGGACAAAGAGTGTCATTGTTCCCATCCCCAAACCACACTCAGATAATTATAGACCCATATCTCTAACATCGTGTGTCTGTAAAGTGCTTGAACGTATTGTTCTTAACAGACTCATGTATCGTATACAGGGGCACCTGTCACCTCAACTGTTTGGATTTATGCCTGGGCTCAGTACACAACACTGTTTTGCTGAATACTTCGCACATATTGAAGCTTCCCCTCAAACAGTCTTCATCGACCTAGCAGCAGCTTTTGATACAGCAAACAGAGAAATCATACTGGAACAGCTTGCCGAGCTGGGAATACAAGGAAAATTACTGAAATGGATAAAGGGCTATTTGTCTAATCGAACAGCATATGTTTTGTTTAATGGTGTTAAAAGCACAGAGAGCAAACACTTTGAACTGGGAACTCCACAAGGAGGGGTCCTCAGCCCCCTGTTGTTCAACGTTCTGATGCATAAACTTATTAAAGATCTTCCAACTAATAATGAAGACACTGTCATTTGTTATGCTGATGATATATGTTTACAGGCTGCCTCCGAGCCTAGAATGCAAGTTCTGCTCGATGCTTTTGCTACTAGAGCTGAGGAATGTGGCCTCCTTATCTCTGTACAGAAAACTCGTGCCCTCATTCCATGTGGTATTCCACCACCCAATTATCATATAGATGGGCGAGCACTTGAGAACTGCGAGTCTTACAGATACCTTGGTGTCCCCATTAACGACCCTGGGTACCTTTCTTCTCTCAAGAGGAGACTGTGGGAGAGATTAAAGCCCTTGCGGGTCCTTGTTGGTGTCAATCATGGAATTAACGTGAGACTTGCTAGAATGTTTTATGTATCATTTATACGCTCTGTGATTGACTACAATGCTCTACATCTCACACTGTATACTGACAAAGAGCTGAAATCTCTTGAAACCTTGCAAAATGAAGCTATGCGTCTCATCCTTGGGGCTCCAAAGTCCACGAGAATAGTTAATATGAGAGCAGAGTTAAAATTACCTACCATAAGTGAGAGAATTTTGTCTATTAGCACAGTTTTCGGCGTGAAGGCATTGAGTAGATCTAGGCAACACATGAAGTTTCAAGCTAAACTTTCTAATATGCTGCACTCACCTGAGGTCTATAGAAGAAGAACGAAATCTGATTATGTATATTGGTTCTACAAGGTAGCCAACTCCATCAAAATATTAAATATGTACCCAACTCAACTAATGATTAATCAACCAATTACTCCATGGGATAACTGGGATTTATCAGTTGATTTTGTAAATGCGCCCAAGAAAGATAGTGTGCACTCTACATTATTAAAACAGTTAACACTGAAAAGCATCACTGAAAGTACTCAGAGTATGGGTAACGATGTGTATCAGTGCTATACCGACGGCTCTGTAGAAGAAGGTGGACGATGTACCGGATGTGCATGTAATATATTTGAACAATCTTCTCTCGTACATACAGCAATGAAGCGCGTCAATGACTGGGCAAGTACAACTCAAACCGAACTTGCAGGCATATACCTTGCCACTGAATTTTTAAAAGACAAAGGCAGTGGACTTATATACTGTGACTCGCAGAGTGCACTCCTGGCATTGAACGCACATATTAGTGACACCCAGAAAATAGTCAGTGATATTCGAATGAATGTTTTAGCTGCTAAAGAAAACAGATTTGAAATTAAATTCCTATGGATACCATCACATGTTGGCATCTCAAGGCATGACACTGTTGATATGCTTGCAAAGACAGCCTGTAGAAAACCAGTGGTAGAAATTGATATGGGTATTTCATTAGCAGTGACAAAGAGAATACTTAAACAAATATCTAATGAAGATCTCACCGACCTAACAAATTCACAAAGACCTGAAAGTTGTAGCATTAAATATTATGATAGATATCGTGAGGAAACATTCACATATGGGACTAATAGAACAAGAACCCGGCAATGTGATGTTATAGTGGCCAGAATACGCCTGGGATATAGACGTATCTGGCAGCTTTCTCAAAACCCAAATGTCGAGTACACAATGTGTCAACTTTGTGAAAGAGAAAACATGCACTCTCTTGAACATTATATTGTAGAATGTCCCATACTGGCTGACTTTCGCCCCCCTGGGCTAAGGTATGCTGAACTTTGTAATTACTATATGAGTACTGGAACACTTGATGATATATTGGACTTGTACCCAAGATTGACCATGTAATAGATTAATTATACAATGTATGTGATGTAACTATATAACCTGAGCTTGTAAAAGCACCTTAATCACCTTCAGTGATTAAGTGCTTAATTGCACACTAGTTTCTTTATCAGCTATCTCACCCTGTCAGAGTAAATGAGATAAATGTCTGTGAATGCATGTGTGTATATATGTATATGTGTGTGTATGTGTATGTATGGGTATAAAGTATATATGGAAGCTGATCAGAATTACATTTCACCTTTGTAAATGTACATTAATGACACTGTGTAGACATGACACATCGAACACTTTATGTAAGGCATACATAAATCTGTGTATCTATGTATTTACGTATATAGGTTAGCTTAGCATTTTTAAGCACCGACTCACCTTCAGTGGTTGATTGTTCAATAAACCNTGTGTGTGTGTGGTTGTTGTGTGTGTGGTGTGTGTGTACTCACCTATTTGTACTCACCTATTTGTGCTTGCGGGGGTTGAGCTTTGGCTCTTTGGTCCCGCCTCTCAACTGTCAATCAACTGGTGTACAGATTCCCGAGCCTACTGGGCTCTATCATATCTACACTTGAAACTGTGTATGGAGTCAGCCTCCACCACATCACTGCCTAAAGCATTCCATCCGTTAACTACTCTGACACTGAAAAAGTTCCTTCTAACGTCTCTGTGGCTCATGTGGGTACTCAGTTTCCACCTGTGTCCCCTTGTTCGCGTCCCCCAGTGTTGAATAGTTTGTCCTTGTCTACCCGGTCGATTCCTCTGAGGATTTTGTAGGTTGTGATCATATCTCCCCTTACTCTTCTGTCTTCCAGTATCGTAAGGTGCATTTCCCGCAGCCTTTCCTCGTAACTCATGCCTCTTAGTTCTGGGACTAGTCTAGTGGCATACCTTTGGACTTTTTCCAGCTTCGTCTTGTGCTTGACAAGGTACGGGCTCCATGCTGGGGCTGCATACTCCAGGATTGGTCTTACATATGTGGTGTACAAGATTCTGAATGATTCCTTACACAGGTTCCTGAACGCTGTTCTGATGTTAGCCAGCCTCGCATATGCCGCAGATGTTATTCTTTTTATGTGGGCTTCAGGAGACAGGTTTGGTGTGATATCAACTCCTAGATCTTTCTCTCTGTCCGTTTCATTAAGTACTTCATCTCCTATTCTGTATCCTGTGTCTGGCCTCCTGTTTCCACTGCCTAGTTTCATTACTTTGCATTTACTCGGGTTGAACTTCAACAGCATTTGTTGGACCATTCACTCAGTCTGTCTAGGTCGTCTTGTAGCCTCCTACTATCGTCCTCAGTTTCAATCCTCCTCATAATTTTTGCATCATCGGCAAACATTGAGAGAAACGATTCTATACCCTCTGGAGATCATTTACATATATCAGAAACAGTATAGGTCCAAGGACTGACCCTGCGGGACTCCACTCGTAACGTCTCGCCAATCTGAGACCTCACCCCTCACACTGACTCTTTGTCTCCTGTTGCTTAGGTACTCCTGTATCCAACGGAGTATCTTCCCTTTCACTCCAGCCTGCATCTCCAGCTTTTCATTAGTCTCTTGTGTGGTACTGTATCAAAGGCTTTCTGACAATCCAAAAATATGCAGTCTGCCCACCCTTCTCTTTCTTGCCTTATTTTTGTTGCCTGGTCGTAGAATTCAAGTAACCCTGTGAGGCAGGACCTGCCATCCCTGAATCCATGTTGGTGCTGTGTTACAAGTTCTTTCGCTCCAGGTGCTCCACTAGCCTTCTTCGCACAATCTTCTCCATCAGCTTGCATGGTATGCAGGTTAGGACCCTGGCCTGTAATTCAGTGCCTCCTGTCTATCCCCTTTCTTGTATATCGGGACTACATTAGCTGCTTTCCAAATTTCTGGCAGTTCCCCTGTTGCCAGAGATTTGTTATACACTATGGAGAGTGTGTGTGTGTGTGTGTGTGTGTGTGTGTGTGTGTGTGTGTGTGTGTGTGTGTGTGTGTGTGTGTGTGTGTGTGTATTCACCTAGTTGTGCGTGCGGGGGTTGAGCTCTGCTGTTTGGTCCCGCCTCTCACTGTCAATCAACTGTTTCTACTACTACTTTTTTTTCTCCACACCACACACACACACCAGGAAGCAGCCCGTGACAGCTGACTAACTCCCAGGTACTTATTTACTGCTAGGTAACAGGGGCATACGGTGAAAGAAACTTTGCTCATCGTTTCTCGCCGGCGCCCGGGATCGAACCCGGGACCACAGGATCACGTGTCCAGCATGCTGTCCGCTCGGCCACCGGCTCCCCCGGTGGCCAAGTGTGTGTGTGTGTGTGTGTGTACTCACGTATTTGTGTCTGCAGGATTGAGCATTGACTCTTGGATCCCGCCTTTCGAGCAGCGGTTGTTTACAACAATGACTACGGTCCTATCTCCCTATCATACCTGGTTTTAAAATTATGAATAGTATTTGCTTCCACAACCTGTTCCTTAAGTGTATTCCATTTTCCCACTACTCTCACGCTAAAAGAATACTTCCTAACATACCTGTGACTCATCTGAGTTTCCAGCTTCCACCCATGTCCCCTCGTTCTGTTACTATTCCGTGTGAACATTTCGTCTATGTCCACTCTGTCAATCCCCCTGAGTATTTTATACGTTCCTATCATGTCCCCCCTCTCCCGTCTTGTTTCTAGTGTCGTAAGGCACAGTTCCTTCAGGCGCTCCTCATACCCCATCCCTCATAACTCTGGGAAATTGAAATTGAAATTTGAAATAAGTTTATTGAGGTAAAATACACACAAAGGGATGAGGTAGCTCAAGCTATTCTCACCCCGTTCAGTACATCGTGTTAATACATACATAGACACACATCACAAACAATAAACATATTACCGAACATTCTGAGAGATCATGGGCTCACCATAGCCCGTACTACTTGGAACTTTGTTCCAGGTAGCGAATCTTTAACAACAACAACAATTCTCAGAGATAAACATATACATTTCCTCCTTTACACAAGTAGTATGGTATCAGACATACACACAAATACTTTTATGACCTAGGTATACTGTATAGACAATTTAAACTCTGGGACGAGTCTCGTTGCAAACCTCTGAACCTTTCCAGTTTCCTTATATGCTTCTACAGATGGGGACTCCATGATGAGGCGGCTACTCTAAGACTGGCCTCACGTAGGCAGTGTAAAGCGCCCTAAATGCCTCCTTACTTAGGTTTCTGAATGATGTTCTAACTTTTGCCAGTGTAGAGTACGCTGCTGTCGTTATCCTATTTATATGTGCTTCAGGAGATAGATTAGGTGATACGTCCACACCCAGGTCTCTTTCTCGCGTCGTCACAGGTAGGCTGTTCCCCTTCATTGTGTACTGTCCCTTTGTACACACACACAATGTACACACACACATCACACTGTACACACACACACACCCACACACACACACACACACACACACACACCACACACACACACCACACACACCACACACACACACACACACAGAGAAGTGTGTGTGTGTGTATATACTCACCTAGTTGTGCTTGCAGAAGTTGAGCTTCGGCTCTTTGGTCCCGCCTCTCAACTATCAATTAACTGGTGTACAGATTGCTGAGTATATTGGGCTCTATTATATATATATATTTGATCTGTGTATGGAGTCTGCCTCCACTACATCACTGCCTAATGCATTCCATTTATTAACTACTATGAACAAGTCCTTCTAATGTCTCTATGGCTCATTTGGGTACTCAGTTTCCACCTGCATTCCCTTGTGCGTGTATCACCCGTGTTAAAGAAGCTGTCTTTATCTACCCTGTCAATTCCCCTGAGAATTTTGTATGTGGTTATCATGTCCCCCCGAACTCTCCTGTCTTCCAGCGACGTGAGGTGCTATTCTCTCAGCCTTTCCGCGTAACTCATACCTATTAGTTCTGGGACTAGTCTAGTGACATACCGTTAGGCCTTCCCTAGCTTCGTGTTCTGCTTGACAATGTACGGGCTCCATGCTGGGGCCGCATACTCCAGGATTGGTCTTACAAATGTGGTATACAAGTGATTCCTTACACAGGTTTCTAAAAGCAGTTTAGCCATCCTCACATACGTCGTTGATGATATTGTTTTGATGTGGGCTTCAGGAGACAGGTTCCGTGTGATATCAACTCCTAGATCTTTTTCTCTGTTCGTTTCGTGAAGAGCTTCATCTCCTATTCGGTATCCTGTGACTGGCCTCCTAGTTTCATTACCTTACATTTACTTGGGTTGAATTTTAATAGTCATTTGTTGAACCATTCCTTCAGTTTGTCTAGATCATCTTGTAGCCTCATACTATCCTCCTCTGTCTTGATCCTCCTCATAATTTTTGCATCATCAGCAAACAATGAGAGGAACGAGTCTATGCCCTCTGGGAGATAATTTACATATATCAGAAACAGGATAGGTTTAATGAATGAAGCCTGTGGGACTCCACTGGTGACGTCTCGCTGCTCTGAGACCTCACCCCTCACAGTGACTCGCTGTCTTCTGTTGCTTAGGTACTCCCTTATCCACTGGAGTACCCTCCCTTCTACTACTGCCTGCATCCCCGCTTATGCACTAGTCTCCTATGGGGTATTGTTTCAAAAGCTTTCTGCTAATCCAAGATTAGGCAGTCTGCCCATCCTTCTTTTTCTTGCCCAGTTTTTGTCGCCTGTTCATAAAATTAATTTAATCCTGTGAGTCAAGGTTTGCCATCCCTGAATCCATGCTGGTGATGTGCTAAACTGTTCGTTCGCTCCAGATGTTCAACTATTTTTCAGGCAATCTTCTCCAACACCTTGCATGGTACGCAAGTTAGGGACACTGGTCTGTAGTTCAGTGACTCCTGTCTGTCACCCATCTTGTATATCGGGGCTACAATAGCCGTCTTCCAAATTTTTGGAAGACGGCTATTCATTTATTTGCTTGAATTCTGGGAGGGCTGAAGGCTTGCATTTAAATACTGTCTGTTGCAAATTATCTGTTAGTTGACAGGTAATCTGTTAGTTGACAAGTGTTCACAGAAGTCAAGGTAGTTAACTCCGATCAGGGTTTGACCAACTCACACGAAGACTACATTGTTGCGTTGACGTAACGTCGGTTATTAAGTAGCTGTCAGTTACACGGGTAATTTGATTGATTTAATTTGATTGTAAAGTCATTGTTAATTAAGTAACGTAGACGTAGTGATTAGTTATCGGTCTGTGGGATAGTGAACTAGTCACCTGAGTTCATTGGGGCGTGTAGGGCCCCAGAGGGAATTCATTTCGTTGATGTTGCAACTGTTGAGCCAGTGTAAAAGGTAAGGTATTTGTGTATAATTAATTATTGATCTTCGAGATAGTAATTAATTGCTCAAGGTAGTTAAGAGTGCTTGACATCCTCTTAGCACTTTGGACATAGAATTGTAGTAAACTATCGAGTGGACGATAGTAACCGATAATGTAACTCATGCTGGGAATAATTAGCTGTCTGTAGGGCAGGGATTAATGGGTGATTACTCACTGAGTGCTTGACGGGTCAGGTGTTTGTTTAATTCTGAGTTACGACTTACAGTTGTACAGTTTGACTTGTCTGTGGGAGACAAGATTACGTTAACGTTATCTTGAGGTTATCTTGAGATGATTTCGGGGCTTTAATGTCCCCGCGGCCCGGTCCTCGACCAGGCCTCACCCCCAGGAAGCAGCCCGTGACAGCTGACTAACACCCAGGTACCTATTTTACTGCTAGGTAACAGGGGCATAGGGTGAAAGAAACTCTGCCCATTGTTTCTCGCCGGCGCCCGGGATCCAACCCGGGACCACAGGATCACAAGTCCAGCGTGCTGTCCGCTCGGCCGACCGGCTCCCCATCCAACGTAGTCGTTGGTGCTGACAGCTGTTGGCATTGTATTAACGTAAGTGTCACTATTAATATTAACGTAATCAATAAGTCATTGATTGTTGAGCGCCCGAGGGATGAAGTGTTAACGTAACAATGTAATTAAGGAGGGTTGCTGGAGTTGCCAGTAACCCCATTAGTCATTGTAATGTCATTGTAAGCTACTGGTTTGATTGCATTTGCAACTGATCTTCAGGGAGGCTGCTAGATCATAACGTAACTGATAGGAGGTTACTGGAGACACGTCTCCTAACCTACCTTGTGTTGTGGCATTGTGACTATACAGTAGTATGTTTTGCTTGATTGCATCCTCTGTGAACACTCAGTATGTTCAGGTGAGTTCATTTTTATTATTATTTTTTTATTGATATATATAAGAGTTGTTACATTCTTGTACAGCCACTAGTACGCGTACCTTAATCCTATGTTCCCTGGAATACGACCCAGCGAAGAATCGTTTTAACAACCAGGTACCCATTTTACTGTTGAGTTAAACAGAGGCTACAGTTAAGGATTTGCGCCCAGTAACTCCTCCCCGGCCACGATACGAACCCGGCCGCTCGCGGAACTCGCGGAAAAGCGCTCGCGGAACGCCAGGCGAGTGTCTTACCACTACGCCAAGGAGATTGCCACACACACATTTACGCAGCTCAATGTGATTGTAGGAAGGATCCTGTAGTTTTACTCGTGGATGGTGTCTAGTTGTCGTAAAGTGTCACAGGAAGGATTTCCAGTAACGTCAGTGATATATATTGTTGTTGCAGTAGTTAGTACTTGTTGAATAAACTATGTTGTTAAGTTGAACGCTGTCTTTTCATACACACCCCACTGTTATTGAATTATATATCTTCTGCCATGTTGTCTGAAATTATTATCGCTATTCCTTTGAGGCTGCTTCTTGGGATTTGGGCTGAATTCATACCACCACACAAGTAATATTATGTTGTGAGGACCCGTGACTTACTTGTTAGAGTCGCTCCAGCGAATGACAAGGGTAGACGGCCTAGTGAAAGGGATTTCAAACTTTTGAGGTCTTGGCGTTTGCTTGCGCCTAGTCATTTTTTTCTATGGTCTCTAGAGTGGGTAATGAGCTGCTTACTACACTTAGCGTCTTAGCTAAGCAGTACCTTCCTCAAGAGACCCATCTAAACTTTCAGTTTAAAGTTGACGGATGTACTAAAAGATAATATGATGAAAAATCTCACAATAATACACACACACACACACACACACACACACACACACACACACACACACACACACACACACACACACCACACACACACACACACACTCACAGGAGTGAGTGAGACGTAGCCGATTGTAATGCCCTTCAAAGTGATCTAGATAAAATAAGTGCTTGGAGCGACAAGTGGCAAATGGAATTCAATGTGAATAAATGCAATGTTATGGAATTTGGAATCTGAGAAAATAGAACACACACAACTTACAAATTATGTGGACAGGAACTACAGAACTGTAATAAAGAAGGAGACCTATGGGTGGTTTAGGACAGTAAACTGTCGCCAGAGGAACACATAAAGAACATTGTGAGATGAGCGGATGCGTCGCTATCCAACGTCAGACTTGCTTTGAACTGAAAAATAAGAGTTACGAGGAGAGACTAGAGGCGTTAAACATACCAAAACTAGAAGATAGAAGGAAAAGAGGAGATATGATCACCACTTACAAAATACTAACAGGAATCAACCAAATTGACAAAGAGTAATTCCTGAAACCAGCAACTTCACGAACAAGAGGACACAGATTCAAGCTAAGAAAACAGAGGTGCCGAAAAAATATTAGAAAATGTTCTTTTCAAACAGAGTGGTAGACGGTTGGAACAAGTTAAGTGAGAAGGTGGTGGAGGCCAAGACCGTCAGTAGTTTCAAAGCGTTATATGACAAAGAGTGCTGGGAAGACGGGACACCACGAGCGTAGCTCTCATCCTGTAACTACACTTAGGTAGTTACACTTAGGTAATTACACACACATGAAGGGCTTGATAATAGCACTAAACTACTACACTTTCATAAAGAGGAAAAGTTAGATAATAAGATACAGTAATTAGACGCGATCTGAAAAGAGGGAACAAAAAGAAAATTAGAAGGAAATATGTGAGGAACTGAAGAAGCCGTGCAGGAAGTGTCCAGACTAGCGCCTTAAGACCTCGCAGCGTCCAGACTAGCGCCTTAAGACCTCGCAGCGTCCAGACTAGTGCCTTAAGACCTCGCAGGGTCCAGACTAGTGCCTTAAGACCTCGCAGGGTCCAGACTAGTGCCTTAAGACCTCGCAGCGTCCAGACTAGCGCCTTAAGACCTCGCAGCGTCCAGACTAGCGCCTTAAGACCTCGCAGCGTCCAGACTAGCGCCTTAAGACCTCGCAGCGTCCAGACTAGTGCCTTAAGACCTCGCAGCGTCCAGACTAGCGCCTTAAGACCTCGCAGCGTCCAGACTAGCGCCTTAAGACCTCGCAGCGTCCAGACTAGCGTCTTAAGACCTCGCAGCGTCCAGACTAGCGCCTTAAGACCTCGCAGCGTCCAGACTAGTGCCTTAAGACCTCGCAGCGTCCAGACTAGCGCCTTAAGACCTCGCAGCGTCCAGACTAGCGTCTTAAGACCTCGCAGCGTCCAGACTAGTGCCTTAAGACCTCGCAGCGTCCAGACTAGCGCCTTAAGACCTCGCAGCGTCCAGACTAGCGCCTTAAGACCTCGCAGGGTCCAGACTAGTGCCTTAAGACCTCGCAGCGTCCAGACTAGCGCCTTAAGACCTCGCAGCGTCCAGACTAGTGCCTTAAGACCTCGCAGGGTCCAGACTAGTGCCTTAAGACCTCGCAGCGTCCAGACTAGCGCCTTAAGACCTCGCAGCGTCCAGACTAGCGCCTTAAGACCTCGCAGGGTCCAGACTAGTGCCTTAAGACCTCGCAGCGTCCAGACTAGCGCCTTAAGACCTCGCAGCGTCCAGACTAGTGCCTTAAGACCTCGCAGGGTCCAGACTAGTGCCTTAAGACCTCGCAGCGTCCAGACTAGCGCCTTAAGACCTCGCAGGGTCCAGACTAGCGCCTTAAGACCTCGCAGGGTCCAGACTAGCGCCTTAAGACCTCGCAGGGTCCAGACTAGCGCCTTAAGACCTCGCAGCGTCCAGACTAGTGCCTTAAGACCTCGCAGGGTCCAGACTAGTGCCTTAAGACCTCGCAGCGTCCAGACTAGTGCCTTAAGACCTCGCAGGGTCCAGACTAGCGCCTTAAGACCTCGCAGCGTCCAGACTAGCGCCTTAAGACCTCGCAGCGTCCAGACTAGCGCCTTAAGACCTCGCAGCGTCCAGACTAGCGCCTTAAGACCTCGCAGCGTCCAGACTAGCGCCTTAAGACCTCGCAGGGTCCAGACTAGCGCCTTAAGACCTCGCAGGGTCCAGACTAGTGCCTTAAGACCTCGCAGGGTCCAGACTAGTGCCTTAAGACCTCGCAGCGTCCAGACTAGCGCCTTAAGACCTCGCAGCGTCCAGACTAGTGCCTTAAGACCTCGCAGGGTCCAGACTAGCGCCTTAAGACCTCGCAGCGTCCAGACTAGCGCCTTAAAACCTCGCAGGGTCCAGACTAGCGCCTTAAGACCTCGCAGGGTCCAGACTAGCGCCTTAAGACCTCGCAGCGTCCAGACTAGCGCCTTAAGACCTCGCAGCGTCCAGACTAGCGCCTTAAGACCTCGCAGCGTCCAGACTAGCGCCTTAAGACCTCGCAGCATCCAGACTAGCGCCTTAAGACCTCGCAGGGTCCAGACTAGCGCCTTAAGACCTCGCAGCGTCCAGACTAGCGCCTTAAGACCTCGCAGGGTCCAGACTAGCGCCTTAAGACCTCGCAGGGTCCAGACTAGCGCCTTAAGACCTCGCAGCGTCAAGACTAGCGCCTTAAGACCTCGCAGCGTCCAGACTAGCGCCTTAAGACCTCGCAGCATCTAGGCTTTAAGTCGTCCTATGATTGCTACATAATGCAGTCTAGCTTCATTAGGCTGCAGTTTGGCTGTCATCATACCAAGGTCAATAGTATACAATGGTTCTTTGCAGAGAAGAGAACTGCCAAAGCTATAGAAGACTGCAGATGTCAGACCAATATCCCTGGAAACACATACCGTAACAGTCCCTATTTCCGCTTGTTACAACGTGTAATAAAGTTGTTACATCTTGGCTTAACGTGTTGATGACGTATTAGAACGTTGTTACAACTTTCTATATTGGTTGTTAGAACTGGTTAGGAGGTGTTAAAACTTGTTGGAACGTTGTACCAACGTCGTAGTTTCGGTGTGTGTTTGGCGGGATATTAGAAGGGACATAGACCAGAGACTCAAAATTACATGTCTGTGCACCGACATGTATATCATGAAATGATATACATGTCGGTGGAAATGATAACATGTATATCATGACTCAAGAAATGAGTCAGGGGCCAGATTCACGAAGCAGTTACGCAAGCACTTACGAACCTGTACATCTTTTCTCAATCTTTGGCGGCTCTGTTTACAATTATTAAACAGTTAATGAGCTCCGAAGCACCAGGAGGCTGTTTATAACAATAACAACAGTTGATTGGGAAGTTTTCATGCTTGTAAACTGTTTAATAAATGTAACCAAAGCCGTCTGAGATTGAGGAAAGATGTACACGTTCGTAAGTACTTGCATAACTGCTTCGTGAATCTGGCCCCAGGTTCGTAAGTACTTGGGTAACTGCTTCGTGAATCTGGCCCCAGGTTCGTAAGTACTTGGGTAACTGCTTCGTGAATCTGGCCCCAGGTTCGTAAGTACTTGGGTAACTGCTTCGTGAATCTGCCCCTGGAGAGTAGGGAAACGGACAGATTATGTGACGGAGCTTCAGCACATGATCACCCATGACAGACAATGTATGGCTGACTGTGTCTTCCAGGACTGTCAGAGAGCCTTCGACACTGCCCCACACACACGAGGCTCCTACACATACTAGAGGGAGGGAGGGAACTACCAGGAGAAGCCATTACAACTATATAGCGCATGGAAGGAAGTCAGGATAAGGATTTGGGATGGGACAAGGGAAAGGAATGGTGGTGCCCAACCACTTGGACGGTCGGGAATTGAACGCCGACCTGCATGACGCGAGACCGTCGCTCTACCGTCCACCCCCAAGTGGTTGGGCTTACACATACTAGGGGAACAAGCAGGAGCTAACAGCGGAACCACCACCACTCACACTAACCTAATAAAGTAAACACGGGCTATTAACAACACTCATATCGCGTTCTAAAATTAGCCCATGACTTTCGCAAGCAAACAAGCAGGATAACCAAACGTTACGCTGGACTTTTCACCTTGTAATCCTGCCTCACCCAGGGGAGGGAGTGCCCACCTCCCACGCTAGTTCTTCTGACTTCTCATTCACTCACTTATGTCTCAACATTACTCTTATGTCCCCTCGTTCTACTGTTCTTCACTTTAAGTAAAGTTGAGTACAGGTAGGTGTGTAAAGTATAGGACAGTGCGTACCTCTAGGTACTCTTCTCTAAGTACCTGTTAGATCTAGAGGTACTCTTGGTACTGTAGGTCGTAGTCCCGAGTGTGCGGACCAGGACCCCCGAGGCCAGTACAGTTGGCCAGACTTAACATGTTGGTGAGGGGAGGTGTAACAAAGGCAGACGACCAGCAGGTGGTGGGAGGCGCGGCAGTGTTTGGGGCGTCCTGCCCACCGGTCCACTTGTAATTTCCGCGAGGACTGACACATTGACGCAAGTGCCACGTCACAGGAAGGTCGCCTCCGCATTCCGTTTTCTCTTTGTGTGTGTATTCACCTAGTTGTGTTAACCTAGTTGTTATTGCGGGGGTTGAGCTCTGCTCTTTCGGCTCGCCCCTCAACTGTCAGTCAATTAACTGTAACTAACTACTATTCCCCCCCCCCCCCACACACACACACACGCAGGAAGCAGCTCCGTAACAGCTGTCTAACTCCCAGGTACCTATTTACTGCTAGGTAACAGAGGCATCAAGGTGAATGAAATTCTGCCCATTTGTTTTTGCTTGGTCCGGGAATCGAACCCGGGCCACAGAATTACGAGTCCTGTGTGCTGTCTGCTCAGCTACAAGATCCCGTGTGTGTGTGTGTGTGTGTGTGTGTGTGTGTGTGTGTGTGTGTGTGTGTGTGTGTGTGTGTGTGTGTGTGTGTGTGTGTGTGTGTGTGTGTGTGCTTATCTAGTTACCTATTTGTGCTTGCGGGAGTTGAGCTTTGGCTCTTTGGTCCCGCCTCTCAACTGTCAATCAACTGGTGTACAGATTCCTGAGCCTACTGGGCTCTATCATACCTACATTTCAAACTGTGTATGGAGTCAGCCTCCACCACATCACTTCCTAATGCATTCCATCTGTTAACTACTCTGACACTGAAAAAAATCTTTCTAGTGTGTCTGTGGCTCATTTGGGTACTAAGTTTCCACCTGTGTCCCCTTGTTCGTGTCCCACCCGTGCTAAAGAGTTTGTCTTTGTCCACCCTGTCAATTCCCCTGAGAATTTTGTAGGTGGTTATCATGTCTCCCCTTACTCTTCTGTTTTCTAGGGATGTAAGGTTAAGCTCCCCTAGCCTTTCCTCGTAGCTCATACCTCTCAGTTCCGGGACGAGTCTGGTGGCATACCGCTGAATCTTCTCTAACTTTGTCTTGTGTTTAACTAGGTATGGACTCCAGGGTGGAGCTTCATACTCTAGGATTGGTCTTACATAAGTGGTATACAGGGTCCTGATCGATTCCTTACACATGTTTTTAAAGGCAGTTCTTATGTTGGCCAGTCTAGCATATGCCGCCGATGATATCCTTTTGATGTGGGCCTCTGGGGACAGGTTCGGTGTGATATCAACCCCCAGATCTTTCTCTCTAATTGACTCTTGTAGGATTTCACCTCCCAGATGGTACCTTGTGTTCAGCCTTCTGCTCCCTTCGCCTAATTTCATTACTTTACACTTTCCTGAGTTGAACTTTAGTGGCCATTTTTTAGACCACTCCTCCAGCCTGTCCAGGTTGTCCTGTAGTCTCTGTCTATCATCATCTGTCTTGATTCTTCTCATAATTTTTGCATCTTCAGCAAACATTGAGAGGAATGAGTCGATACCCTCTGCAAAATCGTTTACATATATTAGAAACAGGATGGGTCCAAGTACAGAGCCCTGTGGAACCCCGCTGGTGACATCTCGCCATTCTGATGTCTCCCCCCTCACAGTTACTCGCTGCTTCCTGTTGCTTAGATACTCCCTTATCCTCTGGAGCACCTTACCTTTTACTCCTGCCTGTTGCTCCAACTTTTGTAACAGCCTTTTATGGGGTACTGTGTCAAAAGCTTTCTAGCAGTCCAAGAAAATGCAGTCTGCCCACCCTTCTCTTTCTTGCCTAATTTATGTTGCTTGGTCATATAATTCTATTAAGCCTGTGAGGCACGATTTACCATCTCTGAATCCATGTTGGTGGTGCGTTACAAAGTTATTTCCCTCCAGATGCTCTACAAGCCTTTTCCTCACGATCTTCTCCATCACCTTGCATGGTATACAAGTTAGGGAAACTGGCCTGTAGTTCAGTGCCTCTTGTCTGTCACCCTTCTTGTATATTGGGACTACATTAGCTGTCTTCCAGCTTTCCGGTAGGTCTCCTGTTTCCAGTGACCTGTTATACACCATAGAGAGTGGCACACTTAGTGCTTCTGCACCTTCTTTTAGTATCCACGGTGAGATTCTGTCAGGCCCAACAGCCTTTGCCACATTCAGCTCCAACAGATTTCTTTTGACCTCATCACTGGTGAGGTCAAATTCCTCCAAGGTTGCTTGGTTTGCCGCCTCCTCATTTAGTGCAGGGGATTCTCCTTGTGCTTTTGTGAAGACCTCCTGAAATCTCTTATTGAGTTCTTCACACACCTCCTTGTCATTCTCTGTGTATCTGTTCTTCCCTTTTCTCAGTTTCATCACTTGTTCCTTCACTGCTGTTTTCCTCCTGATGTGACTGTGGAGCAGCACTGGTTGGGTCTTGGCTTTACTCACACTGTCATTTTCATACTGTCTCTCTGCTGCCCTCCTCACTCTGAGGTACTCATTTCTGGCCCTCTGGTATCTCTCCCTGCTCTCTGGTGTTCTGTTATTCTTGAAGTTTTTCCATGTTCTTTTACTCACTTGCTTCGTTACCTTACATTCTTGGTTGAACCATGGATTCTTCTGTTGTTCCTGAGTTGCTGTGTGTGTGTGTGTGTGTGTGTGTGTGTGTGTGTGTGTGTGTGTGTGTGTGTGTGTGTGTGTGTGTGTGTGTGTGTGTGTGTGTGTGAACAACTTATTCCTGCCATCTTGTAAAACTAAAACAAGAACCCCACTTTAAGATTTACTTAGATTTACACCGTCGTAAACCCTTGTTAACCCACATTGTTAATAAATATAATCTTCGAGCTGATGATCAAAGTTACAATACCATTACAACTAACAAGCATATCATTGCTCTAATTGTCTTAGATATTACAAATCATACTTTAAGTATGTTTATTCTATATGCAGGAACCAAATGTTCTTTATAATTCCAGGCCTTAATAGCTATATTCATATGTCCGGCAGGAAACCATTGTTTAGCCTAATTGTCAATTTGTCTAATTGTTAAAAAAAAAATTCTGTGGAAGAGGGAGGGGGGGGGGGAGTGCCTCGCGGCTGAGTGGACAGCGCTCGGTGGTCGTACTCCTAAGGGCCCAGGTTCGATTCCCGGCCGGATTCAGATACAAATGGGCAGAGTTTCACCCTGATGCCCCTGTTACCTATCAGTAAATAGGTACCTGGGCGTTAGACAGCTAATACGAGCTGTTTCCTGGGGGGGGGGTGTTAGTGAGAAATATATGTAATAGACATAATAGAGGAAAAATAGATTGGGTAGAAAGGCGGGGTCCAAGAACTATATAGCTCGTTTCTGCAGACACAAATAGTATACAGACAGACACACACAAACACCACACACCACACACACACACACACATCCTTGTAAAATGTAAAAATACCTGTTGATTGACGGTTGAGAGGCGGGACCAAAGAGCCAGAGCTCAACCCCCCAAACACAACTAGGTGAGTAC
>WNGS01005997.1:6664968-6681434 GCA_020271785.1 Procambarus virginalis
AACAGGAGTCTTGGACAAAGTCTGGCAGGCCGGCCTCAAGTGCAAGTTAAACTCAAGTTTGAGTTTAAAGCCTCAGTGTGAGGTTTAACTCAACATAACAGCCAACATCGCCCACATGGGGGAGGCGGTGGACGCCTCAAAACATACTGCTTATCATCCACTCTTTTTAACATGCCCAGGGAAGTCAGGGAGGGGGGGGGGGGGTGCAGGGAGGGCAGGGAGGACAAGAACCGTGCAAGATAATAACAGCCACACGCAGGAAGAGTCCCGCCACACCCAGCCACACGCAGGAAGATGTCCCGCCACACCCACCACAAGCAGGAAGATGTCCCGCCACACCCAGCCACACGGGAAGATGTCCCGCCACACCCAGCCACACGGCAGGGAAGATGTCCCGCCACACCCACCACACGCGGGAAGATGTCCCGCCACACCCAGCCACACGCGGGAAGATGTCCCGCCACACACCCAGCCACACGCGGGAAGATGTCCCGCCACACCCAGCCACACGCGGGAAGATGTCCCGCCACACCCAGCCACACGCGGGAAGATGTCCCGCCACACTCCGCCACACACGGACACTAACGCTGGGAAATACCAACCAACAAGTACTGCCTTAACAGGTCTTACGTATTAACGTTTACCTATCAGTGCTTACCTAAAGTGACTGTTGGACAGTGAGGGGCCAACACTTGTGGTGGTTTAAGTTGCTCGCATGATTTAATGTGTAGAATTTTAATGTGGGTAGACACGTCAGCTGAGTGTCAGCACCGGTGGTAGACACGTCAGCTGAGTGTCAGCACCGGTGGTAGACACGTCAGCTGAGTGTCAGCACCGGTGGTAGACACACCAGCTGAGTGTCAGCACCGGTGGTAGACACGTCAGCTGAGTGTCAGCACCGGTGGTAGACACGTCAGCTGAGTCTCAGCACCGGTGGTAGACACACCAGCTGAGTGTCAGCACCGGTGGTAGACACGTCAGCTGAGTGTCAGCACCGGTGGTAGACACATCAGCTGAGTGTCAGCACCGGTGGTAGACACGTCAGCTGGGTGTCAGCACCGGTGGTAGACACGTCAGCTGAGTGTCAGCACCGGTGGTAGACACGTCAGCTGAGTGTCAGCACCGGTGGTAGACACCAGCTGAGTGTCAGCACCGGTGGTAGACACGTCAGCTGAGTGTCAGCACCGGTGGTAGACACGTCAGCTGAGTGTCAGCACCGGTGGTAGACATGTCAGCTGGGTGTCAGCACCGGTGGTAGACACGTCAGCTGAGTGTCAGCACCGGTGGTAGACACCAGCTGGGTGTCAGCACCGGTGGTAGACACGTCAGCTGAGTGTCAGCACCGGTGGTAGACACGTCAGCTGAGTGTCAGCACCGGTGGTAGACATGTCAGCTGAGTGTCAGCACCGGTAGTAGACACACCAGCTGAGTGTCAGCACCGGTGGTAGACACACCAGCTGAGTGTCAACACCGGTGGTAGACATGTCAGCTGAGTGTCAGCACCGGTGGTAGACACACCAGCTGGGTGTCAACACCGGTGGTAGACACGTCAGCTGAGTGTCAGCACCGGTGGTAGACACACCAGCTGAGTGTCAGCACCGGTGGTAGACACACCAGCTGAGTGTCAGCACCGGTGGTAGACACACCAACTGAGTGTCAGCACCGGTGGTAGACACGTCAGCTGAGTGTCAGCACCGGTGGTAGACACGTCAGCTGAGTGTCAGCACCGGTGGTAGACACGTCAGCTGGGTGTCAGCACCGGTGGTAGACACGTCAGCTGAGTGTCAGCACCGGTGGTAGACACGTCAGCTGGGTGTCAGCACCGGTGGTAGACACGTCAGCTGAGTGTCAGCACCGGTGGTAGACACACCAACTGAGTGTCAGCACCGGTGGTAGACACACCAGCTGAGTGTCAGCACCGGTGGTAGACACATCAACTCTAAGAAGTGTTCGTCCGTCAGCCAGTGTCAGCAGTAATACACGTGCCGTGAGAACAACATTTGTTGACCAGACCACACACTAGAAGGTGAAGGGACGACGACGACGTTTCGGTCCGTCCTGGACCATTCTCAAGACGATAGTGATGAGACGAGGTTGTTGTTGTTGTTGTTGTTTAAGATTCAGCTTCTAGGAACAAGAAGTTCCAAGTAGCACGGGCTATGGTGAGCCCGTAGTGGACATACCTGGTACAGGAGCGGGGCAAGTAGCACGGGCTATGGTGAGCCCGTAGTGGACATACCTGGCACAGGAGCGGGGCAAGTAGCACGGCTATGGTGAGCCCATAGTGGACTTACCTGGCACAGGAGCGGGGCAAGTAGCACGGGCTATGGTGAGCCCGTAGTGGACTTACCTGGCACAGGAGCGGGGCAAGTAGCACGGGCTATGGTGAGCCCGTAGTGGACTTACCTGACACAGGAGCGGGGCAAGTAGCACGGGCTATGGTGAGCCCGTAGTGGACTTACCTGGCACAGGAGCGGGGCAAGTAGCACGGGCTATGGTGAGCCCGTAGTGGACTTACCTGGCACAGGAGCGGGGCAAGTAGCACGGGCTATGGTGAGCCCGTAGTGGACATACCTGGTACAGGAGCGGGGCAAGTAGCACGGGCTATGGTGAGCCCGTAGTGGACTTACCTGGCACAGGAGCGGGGCAAGTAGCACGGGCTATGGTGAGCCCGTAGTGGACTTACCTGGCACAGGAGCGGGGCAAGTAGCACGGGCTATGGTGAGCCCGTAGTGGACTTACCTGGCACAGGAGCGAGGCAAGTAGCACGGGCTATGGTGAGCCCGTAGTGGACATACCTGGTACAGGAGCGGGGCAAGTAGCACGGGCTATGGTGAGCCCGTAGTGGACTTACCTGGCACAGGAGCGGGGCAAGTAGCACGGGCTATGGTGAGCCCGTAGTGGACTTACCTGGCACAGGAGCGGGGCAAGTAGCACGGGCTATGGTGAGCCCGTAGTGGACTTACCTGGCACAGGAGCGGGGCAAGTAGCACGGGCTATGGTGAGCCCGTAGTGGACTTACCTGGCACAGGAGCGGGGCAAGTAGCACGGGCTATGGTGAGCCCGTAGTGGACTTACCTGGCACAGGAGCGGTGCAAGTAGCATGGGCTATGGTGAGCCCGTAGTGGACTTACCTGGCACAGGAGCGGGGCAAGTAGCACGGGCTATGGTGAGCCCGTAGTGGACTTACCTGGCACAGGAGCGGGGCAAGTAGCACGGGCTATGGTGAGCCCGTAGTGGACTTACCTGGTACAGGAGCGGGGCAAGTAGCACGGGCTATGGTGAGCCCGTAGTGGACTTACCTGGTACAGGAGCGGGGCAAGTAGCACGGGCTATGGTGAGCCCGTAGTGGACTTACCTGGTACAGGAGCGGGGCAAGTAGCACGGGCTATGGTGAGCCCGTAGTGGACTTACCTGGTACAGGAGCGGGGCAAGTAGCACGGGCTATGGTGAGCCCGTAGTGGACTTACCTGGTACAGGAGCGGGGCAAGTAGCACGGGCTATGGTGAGCCCGTAGTGGACTTACCTGGTACAGGAGCGGGGCAAGTAGCACGGGCTATGGTGAGCCCGTAGTGGACTTACCTGGTACAGGAGCGGGGCAAGTAGCACGGGCTATGGTGAGCCCGTAGTGGACTTACCTGGTACAGGAGCGGGGCAAGTAGCACGGGCTATGGTGAGCCCGTAGTGGTCTTACCTGGTACAGGAGCGGGGCAAGTAGCACGGGCTATGGTGAGCCCGTAGTGGACTTACCTGGTACAGGAGCGGGGCAAGTAGCACGGCTATGGTGAGCCCGTAGTGGACTTACCTGGCACAGGAGCGGGGCTGTAACTTGATGAGACGAGGAAGGCAAGGGCATTAATTAAGGCAAGAGAGAGGTGAGGAGATGGAAAACATAGACTAAGGTAAAGACAATAGATCGGCTCCTGTTGTGACTCCCAACGGCTTCTATGGGACGGAGGGGAGAGAGAGAGAACGAACGAACGAACGAACGAATGAACGGACGAACGGACGAACGAACGAACGAACGAACGAACGAACGAACGAACGGACGAACGAACGAACGAACGGACGAACGGACGAATGAACGGACGAACGAACGAACGAACGAACGAACGAACGGACGAACGAACGAACGAACGGACGAACGAACGAACGGACGAACGAACGAACGAACGGACGAACGGACGAATGAACGGACGAACGAACGAACGAACGAACGAATGAACGGACGAACGAACGAACAAACGAACGAACGAACGAACGAACGGACGAACGAATGAACGGACGAACGAACGAACGAACGAACGAACAAACGAACGAACGAACGAATGAACGAACGGACGAACGAACGAACGAATGAACGGACGAATGAACGGACGAACGAACGAACGAACGAACGAACGAACGAACGGACGAACGAACGAACGAACGAATGAACGGACGAACGGACGAACGAACGAACGAACGAACGGACGGACGGACGAACGAACGGACGGACGAACGAACGAACGAACGAACGGACGAACGAACGAACGGACGAACGAACGAACGAATGAACGAACGGACGAACGAACGAATGAACGGACGAACGAATGAACGGACGAACGGACGAACGAACGAACGGACGAACGGACGGACGAACGGACGAACGAACGAACGAACGAACGAATGAACGGACGAACGAACGGACGAACGAACGGACGAACGAACGAACGAACGAATGAACGGACGAACGAATGAACGAACGAACGAACGAACGGACGAACGAACGAACGAACGGACGAACGAATGAACGGACGAACGAACGAACGAACGAACGAACGAATGAACGGACGAACGAACGAATGAACGGATGAACGAACGAACGAATGAACGGACGAACGAATGAACGAACGGTCGAACGAATGAACGGACGAACGAACGAATGAACGGACGAACGAACGAATGAACGAACGAACGAACGGACGAACGAACGAACGAACGAACGAATGAACGGACGAACGAACGAACGAACGAACGAACGAATGAACGGACGAACGAACGAATGAACGGACGAACGAACGAACGAATGAACGGACGAACGAATGAACGGACGAACGAACGGACGAACGAACGAATGAACGGACGAACGAACGAATGAACGGACGAACGAACGAATGAACGGACGAACGAACGAACGAACGAACGAACGAACGAACGAACGAATGAACGGACGAACGAATGAACGGACGAACGAACGGACGAACGAACGAACGAACGAACGAACGAACGAACGAACGAATGAACGGACGAACGAACGGACGAACGAACGAACGAACGAACGGACGAACGAACGAACGAACGAACGAATGAACGGACGAACGAACGGACGAACGAACGAACGAATGAACGGACGAACGAACGAACGAACGAACGAATGAACGAACGAACGAACGAATGAACGGACGAACGAACGGACGAACGAACGAACGAACGAACGAACGGACGAACGAACGAACGAACGAACGAACGAACGAACGAATGAACGGACGAACGAACGGACGAACGAACGAACGAACGAACGAACGAACGAACGAACGAACGAACGAACGGACGAACGAACGAACGAACGAAGGAACGAACGAACGAACGAACGAACAAGAAGAGAAGGAAGAGGAAGAGAGGCGTGACAAGGGGAAGAGAGAGAGGTCACCCTGCGGTTCCCGGGGTTCCTACTGGCTCACCACTAAACACCTGCCAGGATAACTATCATTGTTAGTGGGAAGTGTTCGTCGCGGTGTATAACATCTGCCTCTTGAGGTTATCTTGAGATGATTTCGGGGCTTTAGTGTCCCCGCGGCCCGGTCCTCGACCAGGCCTCCAATCAAGACGAGAAGGAGCCTCTCCGGAATATTATTTGATTTCTGTTTATTATGCTCGAGTTTGAAGGAATTCATTAATATTATTCACCCCAATTATCACTTGGCTAATTAAGCTTCTTAGGAAGTGACACGTAATCAACTAGTATAAATATCTGGCAAGGATAACTGGATGGTTTTTGGCGATAATGAAATCACAATAACTTGCTCTCTAGACGTGAGTACAATATGTGATTGTCATACATACGATATTACTAGGTAAGCTCAATCTATTAGAAATACTTATAAGCTCGTTTGAGAGCCTCTTGAAAGACTCTTGAAAGATAAGCCATTGTGTTCCCTTAGGTTATTCCTCCTCTCTTAATATAGATGGAACTCCTTCACGTCTTAATTAATATAGATGGAACTCCTAAACGTCTTAATATAGATGGAACTCCTCCATGTCTTAATATAGATGGAACTCCTAAACGTCTTAATATAGATGGAACTCCTTCACGTCTTAATATAGATGGAACTCCTAAACGTCTTAATATAGATGGAACTCCTAAACGTCTTAATATAGATGGAACTCCACCACGTCTTAATATAGATGGAACTCCTCCATGTCTTAATATAGATGGAACTCCACCACGTCTTAATATAGATGGAACTCCTCCACGTCTTAATATAGATGGAGCTCCTCCACGTCTTAATATAGATGGAACTCCTCCACGTCTTAATATAGATGGAACTCCACCACGTCTTAATATAGATGGAACTCCTCCACGTCTTAATATAGATGGAACTCCACCACGTCTTAATATAGATGGAACTCCTCCACGTCTTAATATAGATGGAACTCCTCCACGTCTTAATACATGGAAGTCCTGCTCGTCTTAATATAGATGGAGCTCCTTCTCGTCTTGATATAAATGGAGCTCCACCAAAACAAGCCTATAAAATTCTATGTGACTCATACAAGGAGAAGCCCGGGTTTTCCCGCGTGTTTTGTTTGGTAAACATTGGCGCGGCCAGCTGGTGGCTGCTGGACCATTGCTTGTTTGCTTGCTGCTGTTGTTGTTCTGTTTGTCACAGTGGATCAACACCCTGTGGACTACACACGCCCCTGTGTGTGTGTGTGTGTATTTGTATGTTACTCACCCAAATAGGTGAGTGCACACACACACACACACACACACACACACACACACACACACACACACACACACACACACACACACACACACACACACACTTCAGGCTCGTATCGAGGTATTCCAAAGGTGGAACTACTGACCTTGGCCAGGGTGCAACCCAACAGCAGAACTCCTGGATGAATTTGAAGAAAGTAGAACTGTGCAAACTGGAACTAGCAGGTCCATTGTTCATCACAATGAAATGTGTGAAGTAAAACATGTGTATGGGGCAAGTAACAAAGTCAGTAGACTAACAGATGTTGTCACAGCTCGTATAAGACTTGGCTACAAGTATCTCTGGCAGTTCGGCTTGTATAGGGATCTAGATGAAGTAAAGTGTAAAGTGTGTGGACAAAGACAGGGACACACACTCGAACACTATATCTTGGATTGTAGTAAAATTGAGCCATTTAGAGATAAATCTAAGCTCACGTTGTATGATATGGCAACCTATCTTATTACCATGGATAAATTACCTGAAATCCTTGCACTGTATCCACATTTCGCTTCCAGTAGATGAACGACATATGAGATTCAGAAACAAGTAGTGTACTGTGAGGACTAATAATAAACAGCAGCTCCCCTATGACTCTGTAATGTCCCCATTGGTCAAACTATTATGTATTAGCGATAAGACCTACCATTAATGTATGATGACTTACTGTAAATATGTAGCTCATGAAATAGCACTTACTCTGTAACTAGCTGACATTGTAACTATAAGGTGTGAAGGATAGATGTAATTGTTAATGTAATAATCTAAGATGAGGTCTGATAAAGACCTTTTGTGCCCTCTGTAATGCTTTTGCGCTACCGCTCACAGGATGAGTATGGGGTGTACAATAAACTCAATTATAAACAATCAAAGCAGTTGCCTAGCTTCCTGGTACCAATGTACTGATAGTTGAACATTGGCATTAGCTGAAAGGAAACGTGCTCGTCCATTCTTCTTAATTCCGCCCGGGAATCGAACCCGGGATCTCCGAGTGCGAGTTGAAAACGAAGCCAACTGTACTACAAGACCCCCAGCTGCGTCTAGGTACAAATGACAAAATGACCAACCCAGCGCCCGTTTTTCCTGCGGGGGGCGGTGGTGTCCATACTGATATTTCAGCTTGTTCACTCACAGTTAAGCAAGGGGTTGAGCAAGGGGGAGACAAGGGGTTGAGCAAGGGGAGGCAAGGGTTGAGCAAGGGGAGGCAAGGGGTTGAGCAAGGGGAGACAAGGGGTTGAGCAAGGGGAGACAAGGGGTTGAGCAAGGGGAGACAAGGGGTTGAGCAAGGGGAGACAAGGGGTTGAGCAAGGGGAGACAAGGGGTTGAGCAAGGGGAGACAAGGGGTTGAGCAAGGGGAGACAAGGGGTTGAGCAAGGGGAGACAAGGGGTTGAGCAAGGGGAGACAAGGGGTTGAGCAAGGGGAGACAAGGGGTTGAGCAAGGGGAGACAAGGGGTTGAGCAAGGGGAGACAAGGGGTTGAGCAAGGGGAGACAAGGGGTTGAGCAAGGGGAGACAAGGGGTTGAGCAAGGGGAGACAAGGGGTTGAGCAAGGGGAGACAAGGGGTTGAGCAAGGGGAGACAAGGGGTTGAGCAAGGGGAGACAAGGGGTTGAGCAAGGGGGACAGGGGGTTGAGCAAGGGGAGACAAGGGTTGAGCAAGGGGGACAGGGGGTTGAGCAAGGGGAGACAAGGGGTTGAGCAAGGGGAGACAAGGGGTTGAGCAAGGGGAGACAAGGGGTTGAGCAAGGGGGACAAGGGGTTGAGCAAGGGGAGACAAGGGTTGAGCAAGGGGGACAGGGGGTTGAGCAAGGGAGACAGGGGGTTGAGCAAGGGGGACAGGGGGGTTGAGCAAGGGGTTGAGCAAGGGGAGACAAGGGACTGAGGAAGGTGGTGGTAGGTGTGGGTTGTGTAGAAGCCAGGGCGTGTGTGGGGCGGGAGGGAGCACGTCAATACAGTGTAGTGTACAGTGAGGGAGGATACACAGTCATGCCTCCTGGTTACTACCACTGGGGGGAGGGGGGGTGTTGCAATGATACTGTGACGGCAAGTTTCGTATACTTCTCGTGGGTAAACACTGCCGCTATAAACACACACGCACACACCTACACCAGCCTCCAGGCTGTTCGCTGTTCTCAGACCCGGGTTCGATTCCCAGACGGAACAGAAGCAAATGGGCGTAGTATGTTTCATATGAAGTCTTGTTCACGTAGTAGTTAACAAGTGTCTGGGAGTTTGTCAGCTGTTATGGCCTGCATCCGTGGGATATGTGTGTGTGTGTGTGTGTGTGTGTGTGTGTGTGTGTGTGTGTGTGTGTGTGTGTGTGTGTGTGTGTGTGTGTGTGTATACTCACCTATTTGTGCTTGCGGGGGTTGAGCTTTGGCTCTTTGGTCCCGCCTCTCAACTGTCAATCAACTGGTGTGTGTGTGTGTGTGTGTGTGTGTGTGTGTGTGTGTACTCACCTATTTGTACTCACCTATTTGTGCTTGCGGGGGTTGAGCTTTGGCTCTTTGGTCCCGCCTCTCAACTGTCAGTCAACTGGTGTGTGTGTGTGTGTGTGTGTGTACTCACCTATTTGTACTCACCTATTTGTGCTTGCGGGGTTGAGCTTTGGCTCTTTGGTCCCGCCTCTCAACTGTCAATCAACAGGTGTACAGATTCCCGAGCCTACTGGGCTCTATCATATCTACACTTGAAACTGTGTATGGAGTCAGCCTCCACCACATTACTGCCTAAAGCATTCCATCCGTTAACTACTCTGTCACTGAAAAAGTTCCTTCTAACGTCTCTGTGGCTCATGTGGGTACTCAGTTTCCACCTGTGTCCCCTTGTTCGCGTCCCCTCAGTGTTGAATAGTTTGTCCTTGTCTACCCGGTCGATTCCTCTGAGGATTTTGTAGGTTGTGATCATATCTCCCCTTACTCTTCTGTCTTCCAGTATCGTAAGGTGCATTGCCCGCAGCCTTTCCTCGAAACTCATGCCTCTTAGTTCTGGGACTAGTCTAGTGGCATACCTTTGGACTTTTACCAGCTTCGTCTTGTGCTTGACAAGGTACGGGCTCCATGCTGGGGCTGCATACTCCAGGATTGGTCTTACATATGTGGTGTACAAGATTCTGAATGATTCCTTACACAGGTTCCTGAACGCTGTTCTGATGTTAGCCAGCCTCGCGTATGCCGCAGATGTTATTCTTTTTATGTGGGCTTCAGGAGACAGGTTTGGTGTGATATCAACTCCTAGATCTTTCTCTCTGTCCGTTTCATTAAGTACTTCATCTCCTATTCTGTATCCTGTGTCTGGCCTCCTGTTTCCACTGCCTAGTTTCATTACTTTGCATTTACTCGGGTTGAACTTCACAGCCATTTGTTGGACCATTCACTCTCTGTCTAGGTCGTCTTGTAGCCTCCTACTATCGTCCTCAGTTTCAATCCTCCTCATAATTTTTGCATCATCGCAAACATTGAGAGAAACGATTCTATACCCTCTGGAGATCATTTACATATATCAGAAACGTATAGGTCCAAGGACTGACCCCTGCGGGACTCCACTCGTAACGTCTTGCCAATCTGAGACCTCACCCCTCACCCTGACTCTTTGTCTCCTGTTGCTTAGGTACTCCTGTATCCAACGAGATCTTCCCTTTCACTCCAGCCTGCTCTCCAGCTTTTTCACTAGCCTCTTGTGTGGCACTGTATCAAGGCTTCTGACAATCCAAAAATATGCAGTCTGCCCACCCTTCTCTTTCTTGCCTTATTTTGTTGCCTGGTCGTAGAATTCAAGTAACCCGGAGGCAGGACCTGCCATCCCTGAATCCATGTTGGTGCTGTGTTACAAAGTTCTTTCGCTCCTTGCTNGGGGGGTGGCTGGGAGTGTGTCTGGGAGTGTGTCTGGAGGTGTCTGGGAGTGTGTCGGGAGTGTGGCTGGGAGTGTGTCTGGGAGTGGGCTGGGGGTTGTCTGGGGTGTGTCTGGGGTGTGTCTGGGAGTGTGTCTGGGAGTGTGCTGGGAGTGTGTCTGGGAGTGTGTCTGGGAGTGTGTCTGGGAGTGTGTCTGGGAGTGTGTCTGGGAGTGTGGCTGGGGGTGTGTCTGGGGTGTGGCTGGGAGGGTGGCTGGGGAGTGTGGCTGGGAGTGTGCCTGGGGGTGTGTCTGGGGGTGTGCTGGGGGTTGTGTCTGGGAGTGTGTCTGGGAGTGTGTCTGGGGTGTGTCTGGTGTGTGTCTGGAGTGTGGCTGGGGGTGTGTCTGGGTGTGTCTGGGGTGTGTCTTGGGGTGTGTCTGGGAGTGTGTCTGGGAGTGTGGCTGGGAGTGTGGCTGGGAGTGTGTCTGGGAGTGTGGCTGGGAGTGTGTCTGGGGGTGTGTCTGGGGTGTGTCTGGGAGTGTGGCTGGGAGTGTGTCTGGGAGTGTGTCTGGGGTTGTCTGGGAGTGTGTGTCTGGGAGTGTGTCTGGGAGTGTGTCTGGGAGTGTGTCTGGGAGTGTGTCTGGGAGTGTGTCTGGAGTGTGCTGGGAGTGTGGCTGGGAGTGTGTCTGGGAGTGTGTCTGGGAGTGTGTCTGGGTGTGTGGCTGGGAGTGTGTCTGGAGTGTGGCTGGGAGTGTGTCTGAGAGTGTGTCTGGGAGTGTGTCTGGGAGTGTGTCTGGGAGTGTGGCTGGAGTGTGTCTGGGAGTGTGGCTGGGAGTGTGTCTGAGAGTGTGTCTGGAGTGTGTCTGGGAGTGTGTCTGGGAGTGTGTCTGGGAGTGTGGCTGGGAGTGTGGCTGGGGTGTGTCTGGAGTGTGTCTGGAGTGTGTCTGGTGTGTGGCTGGGTGTGTTGTCTGGGAGTGTGGCTGGGAGTGTGTCTGAGAGTGTGGCTGGGAGTGTGGCTGGGAGTGTGTCTGGGAGTGTGTCTGGGAGTGTGTCTGGGTGTGTGGCTGGGTGTGTGGCTGGGAGTGTGTCTGGTTGTGTCTGGGAGTGTGTCTGGGTGTGTGTCTGGAGTGTGTCTGGGTGTGTGGCTGGGAGTGTGTCTGGGAGTGTGTCTGGGTGTGTGTCTGGGGTGTGTCTGGGAGTGTGTCTGGGAGTGTGTCTGGGAGTGTGTCTGGGTGTGTGTCTGGGAGTGTGTCTGGGAGTGTGGCTGGGAGTGTGGCTGGGAGTGTGGCTGGGTGTGTGTCTGGGTGTGTGTCTGGGAGTGTGTCTGGGAGTGTGTCTGGGAGTGTGTCTGGGTGTGTGGCTGGGTGTGTGGCTGGGTGTGTGGCTGGGTGTGTGGCTGGGTGTGTGGCTGGGAGTGTGTCTGGGAGTGTGTCTGGGAGTGTGTCTGGGAGTGTGGCTGGGAGTGTGTCTGGGAGTGTCTGGGGGTGTGTCTGGGAGTGTGTCTGGGAGTGTGTCTGGGAGTGTGTCTGGGAGTGTGTCTGGGAGTGTGTCTGGGGGTGTGTCTGGGAGTGTGTCTGGGGGTGTGTCTGGGAGTGTGGCTGGGTGTGTGGCTGGGTGTGTGGCTGGGTGTGTGGCTGGGAGTGTGTCTGGGAGTGTGTCTGGGAGTGTGTCTGGGAGTGTGGCTGGGAGTGTGGCTGGAAGTGTGTCTGGGAGTGTGCCTGCTAGTGTGGCTGGGAGTGTGGCTGGGAGTGTGGCTGGGAGTGTGTCTGGGAGTGTGTCTGGGAGTGTGGCTGGGAGTGTGTCTGGGAGTGTGTCTGGGAGTGTGTCTGGGAGTGTGGCTGGGAGTGTGTCTGGGAGTGTGGCTGGGAGTGTGTCTGGGAGTGTGTCTGGGAGTGTGGCTGGAAGTGTGTCTGGGAGTGTGGCTGGGAGTGGGTCTGGGAGTGTGGCTGGGAGTGTGGCTGGGAGTGTGCCTGGGAGTGTGTCTGGGAGTGTGGCTGGGAGTGTGTCTGGGAGTGTGTCTGGGAGTGTGTCTGGGAGTGTGGCTGGGAGTGTGGCTGGGAGTGTGGCTGGGAGTGTGGCTGGGAGTGTGGCTGGGAGTGTGTCTGGGAGTGTCTGGGAGTGTGTCTAGGAGTGTGGCTGGGAGTGTGGCTGGGAGTGTGACGCTTGCCGAGTGAAAAAGTTTCACAATCGAAACATCCTGTCTGGACAGGAAACTCAGGAAATCCCAACCTGTGAAAGTGGCCTACCCCTCCACACTGCTCCAGTTGTGGACTACCCCTCCACACTGCTCCAGTTGTGGACTACCCCTCCACACTGCTCCAGTTGTGGACTACCCCTCCACACTGCTCCAGTTGTGGTCTACCCCTCCACACTGCTCCAGTTGTGGACTACCCCTCCATACTGCTCCAGTTGTGGACTACCCCTCCACACTGCACCAAGGGTGAACTACCTCACCACACAAGGAAAGTTGTGTCAGTAACACTGTGGTAGTTCACCAGTGTAAGTTGTCACTTTCCACTTCTCATATAAAATACAAAGGTGAAATAAAATATTTATAATTTCTTTGACTGAGAATAGTATAGAGTGTTGTGTTCATTCGTGTTCCGCTGTGTAATAGGCGAGTCCTATGATAGGATATAATGACATTGTGAGCTTTGTGTTTACAATGTGAGAGGAAGGGCGGTACTCACGGTGTGCAGGTCCTCTGGCAGCTCCAGCACGGACCCGTTGTACGGCTGACTGCCAGGCTGCACCGGCTGGGAGCCATAGCTCTCAGGTCTGGGCTGTTGGCCAGGCCTCGCGGGTACGGGTTGGGAGCCTCGCCTCCCGGGTACGGGTTGGGAGCCTCGTCTCCCGGGTACGGGTTGCTTGTCAAGCCTCACGGGTATGAGTTCTGGGCCCGGCCTCGGGGGTTCAGGCTGGGGGCCCGACACGACTGCAGGCCGGACGGGGTCCTTCGGGGAGCCCGGGAATATGATGGCGGCTGTGTTGTCGCTGTAGGGTCGTGGCCAGATCCCAGGCATGAGGTCCCCAGGGCGCCCCTCTCTCCCCAGGATGAAGTTGGGGTCGGCCAGGGTGGCCGTGAGGACGGCCAGCCCAGCCGCTAGGCACAGTAACTTCATGCTGAAACCACATAATTGGATTTATCATCAACTGCTTAATAGTTGTATTTTCTCGCTACTCTCGCGCACGCTAAACACACCACAATACAATAAATACATTGAATAGAGTCAAGTCTTGGTTGGACCTCACGTAAGAGAATTACTGATAATGGGGGCTAGAAATAGCCTAAGCTACTCTATCCCTTTGAGATGTATTTCTTTCTTGTCTCAATAAACATACTTGAACTTGAATTACTGATAATGCCAACAATATGGCGGGAAATATATTCAGAAGTGCTAAAATCACTTCAAGATGAAATATGAATGCAACAAATATCTGGAAATCATGATTAGTGGGACTCTTGGGGTAAAATATTGACATGTAAGTGTTGGCATTAAGGCCGCAAGGATACTAGGATTCATATAGAAGAATTATCAGTAGGATATCTAAGGCTGTTCTTCAGCTTTATCTTGCCCTTGTCAGGCCCCGACTAAATTGTGGTGTTATAGTTTGAACAGCGTGGTACAGAATGTTCATGTGCGCCCTTGAACAGCGTGGTACAGAATGTTCATGTGCGCCCTTGAACAGCTTGGTACAGAATGTAGGTGTGCACCCTTGAACAGCGTGGTACAGAATGTACGTGTGCACCCTTGACCGCACACGAAAAGTAATGGCAAAGTTACCCCCAGCATTAGGAACCTCCCTTTAAAACAGAGATTAAGAAATGGAAATTTGACTTCAGCTTATTGAGGTATAGAGTAAGAAAGCTTAATTAACATGAATCCCACGTGTCTGGCCTACCGTCTGAACACACACAAACACATATTTATATTATAGATATGCGTTACTGGGTAACATAGTAACAATTGTTGACGAGACCACACACTAGAAGGTGAAGGACGACGACGTTTCGCTCCGTCCTGGACCATTCTCAACACTCGACTTGAGAATGGTCCAGGACGGACCGAAACGTCGTCGTCCCTTCACTTTCTAGTGTGTGGGCTGGTCAACATACTTTAACCACGTTATTGTGACTCATCGCCTGCATAATAAAAATTGTGATAGCTTGTCTTAGACGTACCCGACCACTTGGACTGGACGGTAGAGCGACGGTCTCGCTTCATGCAGGTCAGCGTCAATACCCGACCGTTCAAGTGGTTGGGCACCATTCCTTTCCCCCGTCCCATCCCAAATCCTTATCCTGACCCCTTCCAAGTGCTATATAGTCGTAATGACTTGGTGCTCTCTCCTGATAGTTCCGTTGTCTCAGTCGTAGGCTGCTCTACCCTCCCACCCCACAATCTTGGGGGGGGGATAAATGGAAGATGCCTCATATAGGCCAATAGGCTTTCAACAGGAGAATTTGTCATGTTCTTATGTTGGAATTTATCCTGCGTGGTGTTGTGGATTATTATCAACAGGTTGCTATATCCGTCACACAGGTGGTTATATCCCGTCACACAGGTGGCTATATCCCGTCACACAGGTGGCTATATACCGTCACACAGGTGGCTATACCCCGTCACACAGGTGGCTATATACCGTCACACAGGTGGCTATATTCCGTCTCACAGGTGGCTATACCCCGTCACACAGGTAGCTATACCCCGTCACACGTGGCTATACCCCGTCACACAGGCGCTATACCCGTCACACAGGTGGCTATACCCGTCACACAGGTGGCTATACCCGTCACACAGGTAGCTATACCCGTCACACACGTGGCTATACCCCGTCACACAGGTGGCTATACCCCGTCACACAGGTGGCTATACCCCGTCACACAGGTGGCTATACCCCGTCACACACGTGGCTATATACCGTCACATACTTATCCTCGGCGCCTCGATGTGTTCCAACTCAATTTTTTGTGTGGTAAATAAACCTAATTATATTGCAGACTAAATTTTGCAACAGAAACTTTTGAATGAGGCGAGTAACCGCGCCGCAACAGACCCGGGTCTGTTTACGGAAGTGGTCAACAGACCCGGGTCCTGTTTATGGAAGTGGTCAACAGACCCCGGGTCCTGTTTATGGAAGTGGTGAACAGACCCGGGTCCTGTTTACGGAAGTGGTCAACAGACCCGGGTCCTGTTTTGGAAGTGGTCAACAGACCAGGGTCCTGTTTATGGAAGGGGTGAACAGACCGGGTCCTGTTTATGGAAGTGGTCAACAGACCCGGGTCCTGTTACGGAAGTGGTCAGGGACCTCTGCACTAGGGCGGGAATCTTGTCTTGCAGCGACCTCCGTCAACTTCGCGAGCCGCTGCCATTATCTCTCGCACGACGGGTTTGCCCTCAGGTAGAGTATACGTCAAAATGCGACGCTCTGTTAGGAGGCTGGGTAATTATCCCACACAAATGGCTCCGGCACCTTGGCAATGCTCACAGGAGGCACTAAGTGACTTGAGACCTTTAAAGAAATAACACCAAGTCCTTCCACACTCTCCCGCAGGCCTCTTACGTCAAGACGTGAGAGAGTGAGAAGAGTCCTATTATCACTTAATTA
>WNGS01005997.1:6681459-6692090 GCA_020271785.1 Procambarus virginalis
TGGTTGGGCACCATTCCTTTCCCCCGTCCCATCCCAAATCCTTATCCTGACCCCTTCCAAGTGCTATAGTCGTAATGACTTGGTGCTCTCTCCTGATAGTTCCGTTGTCTCAGTCGTAGGCTGCTCTACCCTCCCCCCCCCCACAATCTTGGGGGGGGGGGGATAAATGGAAGATGCCTCATATAGGCCAATAGGCCTTCAACAGGAGAATTTGTCATGTTCTTATGTTGGAATTTATCCTGCGTTGTGTTGTGGTATTATTATCAACAGGTGGCTATATCCCGTCACACAGGTGGCTATATTCCGTCACACAGGTGGCTATATTCCGTCACACAGGTGGTTATATCCCGTCACACAGGTGGCTATATCCCGTCACACAGGTGGCTATATCCCGTCACACAGGTGGCTATATTTCGTCACACAGGTGGCTATATCCCGTCACACAGGTGGCTATATCCCGTCACACAGGTGGCTATATCCCGTCACACAGGTGGCTATATACCGTCACACAGGTGGTTATATCCCGTCACACAGGTGGCTATATCCCGTCACACAGGTGGCTATATTTCGTCACACAGGTGGCTATATTCCGTCACACAGGTGGCTATATCCCGTCACACAGGTGGCTATATTCCGTCACACAGGTGGCTATATCCCGTCACACAGGTGGCTATATTCCGTCACACAGGTGGCTATATACCGTCACACAGGTGGCTATATTCCGTCACACAGGTGGCTATACCCCGTCACACAGGTGGCTATACCCCGTCACACAGGTGGCTATACCCCGTCACACAGGTGGCTATATCCCATCACACAGGTGACTATACCCCGTCACACAGGTAGCTATACCCCGTCACACACGTGGCTATATACCGTCACATACTTATCCTCGGCGCCTCGATGTGTTCCAACTCAATTTTTTGTTTTGGTAAATAAACCTAATTATATTGCAGACTAAATTTTGTAACAGAAACTTTTGAATGAGGCGAGTATCCGCACCGCAACAGACCCGGGTCCTGTTTACGGAAGTGGTGAACAGACCCGGGTCCTGTTTACGGAAGTGGTGAACAGACCCGGGTCCTGTTTACGGAAGTGGTGAACAGACCCGGGTCCTGTTTACGGAAGTGGTGAACAGACCCGGGTCCTGTTTACGGAAGTGGTGAACAGACCCGGGTCCTGTTTACGGAAGTGGTGAACAGACCCGGGTCCTGTTTATGGAAGTGGTCAACAGACCCGGGTCCTGTTTACGGAAGTGGTCAACAGACCCGGGTCCTGTTTATGGAAGTGGTCAACAGACCCGGGTCCTGTTTACGGAAGTGGTCAACAGACCCGAGTCCTGTTTATGGAAGTGACCTCTGCACTAGGGCGGGAATCTTGTCTTGCAGCGACCTCCGTCAACTTCGCGAGCCGCTGCCATTATCTCGCACGACGGGTTTTGCCCTCAGGTAGAGTATACGTCAAAATGCGACGCTCTGTTAGGAGGCCGGGTTAATTATCCCACACACCTGGCCACTCCGGCACCTTGGCAAGTGCTCACAGGAGGCACTAAGTGACTTAATTAAGTGATAATAGGACTCTTCTCACTCTCTCACGTCTCTTGACGTAAGAGGCCTGCGGGAGAGTGTGAAGGACTTGGTGTTATTTCTTTAAAGGTCTCACAAAATACATAGGTGTTGGTTTTTATCCATTGTTACGATTGGTAAGTGGCCAGATCGAGCTGTTTGTTGGTTCAGGGGAAGATTGTGCGCAAGTCTGGGACTTGTGGTGGCTAGCATAAGTCTGGATGTATCAACAAGAATTCAGTCTTTATTGAATTACATTCAAGTAAGTTGTAGTTAAAATAAAGTGATTTAACATATGTGCAAACCTGGAAAGTGTAGTAAATCCAGTAATGACTTGAGGCACCTTACACGGAGTACTAGACACGGAGCACCGGGGACACGGAGCACTAGAGACACGGAGCACCGGGGACACGGAGCACCACGGAGGTCAAGTCACGGAGTACTAGCAGTATGACGCGCACTGAGTGCTAGCTGCTGCCTGAATGAGCTCTCAGGATTCGTCCGGAGACTTATAGGACCCCAGTCATGCGGGCCTGGGGGAGGGAGGAGGAGGGGAGGGGGTCTGGGGATATCTTGAAGCGAGAGAGAGGGGGAGTAGGAGGGAGGGGATCCTCCTGTTGAGAGAGGGGAGGGGAGGGCGTCGACGACTGAGGGACGAGGTAAAGTGTACAGTGAACAACAGACTTATTATTATTAACATCTTTATTGACAAAATTAATTACAATTTTGCCTAATCTGAGGATTTCAATTAAGTCTTATTAAAGTGAGGATAATGGTGGTATTCACTGTCACGCAGGACAGAGGGTCATACACAAGACAATAGGTCTAAACTGTAGGCTGAAGCACATATATATCATGGTTACAATCAATGTTTTAATGTATGAATATGTGAAAACAACTTTCTATTGTGCACTGCCACACAAGGGCAGGGATGGGTTCATAAGTGATGCAGCTTAGAAGTAATATAGATAAAATTGTTCTTCATTCTTTAAAATGGACAAGCAAATTTTGGGTAAATTGTTAGGATGTCGTCCAGAACACCTGAGTCAATAAAATAGTTACACAGTTGGTAGTACAAGAGGCCAGGAGGTCTAAAGTCCTTTACGGTTTCACATTCAACAATGCAGTATAGTGTTCTAGTGAATGCATTAAAGGTTTATCACAGAGTTTACAATCTGAGTATTCTGGTAGTGGCTCAGCCTCACTGACCTGCCAGATGTGTCTATAGCCAAGGCGAATTCTCGCAATGACTACATCACATTGCCTGGTTCGGTTACTGTGCTGACCATACAAATACCTATTATTACAAAACTTGTCATAGCTTTTAATACTGCAGCTTTCAGGTTTCTGGGCATTTCTTAGTTCTTCTAAAGCTGAATTAATTTCTTTAATTTGTATGTTTATAATAATTGTGTTAGATAGTCCAAAGTCATAATCAATGTTTTCTTTCCTGCAAGCCTCATTGGCCAATCGATCTACGAAGTCATGTTTTCCAACTCCAACATGGGATGGGATCCACACAAATTTTATACAAGAGTTATTATCATTGGCAAAAATTACATTCCATTTAATATTACAAGCTACTTCCGACATACATTGTGATGGGTTATTTAAGGACTGCAGAGCACTTTTAGTCACAGAAAATAACTCCACCACCATTGAGCTTAAGGTATTCGGTGTCTAGATAAATACGCAATAGCTCGGTCTGTGTCGTGCTAGCCCAGTTGTTCAATCTCTGTGTACTAGACATGATCATTTCATTCCCTTTGTATACTGCGCATGCACAACCTGTTCTACCAGTGCCTGACTGCACAGAGCCATGAGTAAAGGCGTAGGATTCAGTCGGTTTGAGATCTTGAAGATGACTGTTAATAGCTGCTAATGTTATACATCTCATAGTTTCAGTGTTATACATTTGTTTTACACTGATGGGGTATAATGCAAAGTGACCTGCACATCTTTCCAAGGGGGGGAATATAGTTGGCATTAACATAAAATATGCTCGTTGTTTTTATATTGCCTATATATGGTCTGTTATTGATTATTATGCCTTGCAACTTCTTAATTTTTCTCCTAAACAATTACAAGGCCTAGATGTAGTACAGAATGATGCCATGCGCATCATCCTGGGTTGTCCTAGAACTGTCAGATTTGTTAACATAAGAGAGGAACTAAAATTACCTTCCATTTACCAAAGAATAGTTCTACTTAGTACTATGTTTTGCGCGAAAACTTTGAACCACAGACTAATAAACATGAGGAGAGAGGAACAGACAAAAGATAACACGTGACCACCCAGCAGTGGCCCCGAACAATCGTCACACCGTGAAGAACAAAGATCACTGCAACAAGTTGCTCAGTGATGCAACAGGAGTCTTGGACAAAGTCTGGCAGGCCGGCCTCAAGTGCAAGTTAAACTCAAGTGTTGAGTTTAAAGCCTCAGTGTGAGGCTTTAAACTCAACATAACAGCCAACATCGCCCACATGGGAGAGGCGGTGGACGCCTCAACACATCTGCTTATCATCCACTCTTTTTAACATGCCCAGGGAAGTCAGGGAGGGGGGAGGGCAGGGAGGACAAGAACCGTGCAAGATAATAACAGCCACACGCAGGAAGATGTCCCGCCACACCCAGCCACACGCAGGAAGATGTCCGCCACACCCAGCCACACGCGGGAAGATGTCCCGCCACACCCAGCCACACGCGTGAAGATGTCCCGCCACACCCAGCCACACGCAGGAAGATGTCCTGCCACACCCAGCCACACGCAGGAAGATGTCCCGCCACACCCAGCCACACGCAGGAAGATGTCCCGCCACACCCAGCCACACGCGGGAAGATGTCCCGCCACACCCAGCCACACGCGGAAGATGTCCCGCCACACCCAGCCACACGCAGGAAGATGTCCCGCCATACCCAGCCACACGCAGGAAGATGTCCCGCCACACCCAGCCACCAGGAAGATGTCCCGCCACACCCAGCCACACGCGGGAAGATGTCCCGCCACACCCAGCCACACGCAGGAAGATGTCCCGCCACACCCGGCCACACGCAGGAAGATGTCCCGCCACACCCAGCCACACGCAGGAAGATGTCCCGCCACACCCAGCCACACGCGGGAAGATGTCCCGCCACACCCAGCCACACGCGGGAAGATGTCCCGCCACACCCAGCCACACGCAGGAAGATGTCCCGCCACACCCAGCCACACGCGGGAAGATGTCCCGCCACACCCAGCCACACGCGTGAAGATGTCCCGCCACACCCAGCCACACGCAGGAAGATGTCCTGCCACACCCAGCCACACGCAGGAAGATGTCCCGCCACACCCAGCCACACGCGGGAAGATGTCCCGCCACACCCAGCCACACGCGGGAAGATGCCCCGCCACACCCAGCCACACGCGGGAAGATGTCCCGCCACACTCCGCCACACGCGGGAAGATGTCCCGCCACACCCAGCCACACGCGGGAAGATGTCCCGCCACACTCCGCCACACACGGACACTAACGCTGGGAAATACCAACCCAACAAGTACTGCCTTAACAGGTCTTACGTATTAACGTTTACCTATCAGTGCTTACCTAAAGTGACTGTTGGACAGTGAGGGGCAACACTTGTGGTGGTTTAAGTTGCTCGCATGATTTAATGTGTAGAATTTTAATGTGGGTAGACACGTCAGCTGAGTGTCAGCACCGGTGGTAGACACGTCAGCTGAGTGTCAGCACCGGTGGTAGACACGTCAGTTGAGTGTCAGCACCGGTGGTAGACCACCAGCTGAGTGTCAGCACCGTGGTAGACACGTCAGCTGAGTGTCAGCACCGGTGGTAGACACGTCAGCTGAGTGTCAGCACCGGTGGTAGACATGTCAGCTGGGTGTCAGCACCGGTGTTAGACACGTCAGCTGAGTGTCAGCACCGGTGGTAGACACACCAGCTGAGTGTCAGCACCGGTGGTAGACACACCACTGAGTGTCAGCACCGGTGGTAGACACACCACTGAGTGTCAGCACCGGTGGTAGACACCCAGCTGAGTGTCAGCACCGGTGGTAGACACGTCAGCTGAGTGTCAGCACCGGTCGTAGACACGTCAGCTGGGTGTCAGCACCGGTGGTAGACACGTCAGCTGAGTGTCAGCACCGGTGGTAGACACGTCAGCTGAGTGTCAGCACCGGTGGTAGACACGTCAGCTGAGTGTCAGCACCGGTGGTAGACACGTCAGCTGAGTGTCAGCACGGTGGTAGACACACCAGCTGNCAGTGATGAATCTGAGAAAAAAAGAAAACAGATACACAGAGAATGACAAGGAGGTGTGTGAAGAACTCAACAAAATATTCCAGGAGGTCTTCACAATAGAACAAGGAGAAATCCCTGCACTAAATGAGGAGGAAGCAAACCAAGCAACCCTGGAGGAATTTGACCTCACCTGTGATGAGGTCAAAGGGAATCTGTTGGAGCTAAATGTGACAAAGGCTGTTGGGCCTGACAGAATATCAAAGTGGACACTAAAAGAAGGTGCAGAAGCACTAAGTGTGCCACTCTCTATGGTGTATAACAGGTCACTGGAAACAGGAAACCTACCGGAAAGTTGGAAGACAGCTAACGTAGTACCAATATACAAGAAGGGTGACAGGCAAAAGGCACTGAACTACAGGCCAGTTTCCCTAACTTGTATACCATGCAAGGTGATGGAGAAGATCGTGAGGAAAAGGCTCGTAGAGCATCTGGAGGGAAATAACTTTGTAGCACACCACCAACATGGGTTCAGGGATGGTAAATCGTGCCTCACGGGCCTAATAGAATTCTATGACCAAGCAACACAAATTAGGCAAGAAAGAGAAAGGTGGGCAGACTACATTTTCTTGGGCTGTCAGAAAGCCTTTGACACAGTACCTCACAAAAGGCTGTTACAAAAGTTGGAGCAACAGGCAGGAATAAAAGGTAAGGTGCTCCAGTGGATAAGGGAGTATCTAAGCAACAGGAAACAGCGAGTAACGGTGAGGGGGAAGACATCAGAGTGGCGAGATGTCACCAGCGGGGTTCCACAGGGCTCTGTACTTGGACCCATCCTGTTTCTAATATATTTAAACGATCCTCGAGAGAGTATAGACTCATTCCTCTCAATGTTTGCTGATGATGCAAAAATTATGAGAACAAGACAGATGAAGATAGACAGAGACTACAGGATGACCTGGACAAACTGGTGGAATGGTCTAGAAAATGACTACTAAAGCTCAACTCAGGAAAGTGTAGAGTAATGAAATTAAGCGAAGGGAGCAGAAGGCTGAACACAAGGTACCATCTGGGAGGTGAAATCCTGAGTCAAAAAGAGAGAAAGAGCTGCGAGGTTGATATCACCGAACCTGTCCCCAGAGGCCCACATCATCAGCGGCATATGCTAGACTGGCCAACCTAAGAACTGCCTTTAGAAACTTGTGTAAGGAATCGTTCAGGACCCTGTATACCACTTATGTCAGACCAATCCTGGAGTATGCAGCTATAGCCTGGAGTCCATACCTAGTTAAACACAAGATAAAGTTAGAGAAGATTCAGAGGTTTGCCACCAGACTGGTTCCGGAACTGAGAGGTATGAGCTACGAGGAAAGGCTAAGGGAGCTGAACCTCACATCCCTGGAAAACAGAAGAGTAAGGGGAGACATGATAATCACCTACAAAATTCTCAGGGGAATTGACAGGGTGGACAAAGACAAACTCTTCAGCACGAGTGGAACACGAACAAGGGGACACAGGTGGAAACTTAGTACCCAAATGAGCCACAGAGACACTAGAAATAACTTTTTTTCAGTGTCAGAGTAGTTAACAGATAGAATGCATTAGGAAGTGATGTGGTGGAGGCTGACTCCATACACAGTTTCAAATGTAGATATGATAGAGCCCAGTAGGCTCAGGAATCTGTACACCAGTTGACTGACGGTTGAGAGGCGGGACCAAAGAACCAGAGCTCAATCCCTGCAAGCACAACTAGGTGAGTACACACACACACACACACACACACACACACACACACACACACACACACACACACACACACACACACACACACACACACACACACACACACACTCCGAGCACGCCCTTAAACCACTGGTGAGAGAGAGAGGGTAATGAGCGTGCATAAGGAGAACATTTACGCAGTTGTGTGGTCCCTGTTGACAACACCTCTCCCTCGCCTCTACCACCCAGGCCTTCCTCACGCGCTACAGCAACACCGCCGGACACTTAGGAGTATTAGTGCCCAAGAGTATCTGTTTTTTTTTACGAAGGGCTCGATCCCAGCCGACATCCCTCACGTAGAATGGGGTGAGCTTGTTACCACTGCGCCACAGAGCTGTCCGAGTGGGTGGCTGAAACTGCAAGAAAGTGCAAGGGAGGGTCCAAATGCTCAGTCTCCTTATCCAGAAGAACTGTATGCAGACGAGGAGTCACAATAACGTGGCTGAACGTGACCTAACCACACAGTAGAAAGTGAAGGGACGACGACGTTTCGGTCCATTCCGGACCATTCTCAAGTCTCACAATCGACTTAAGAATGGTCCAGGACGGACCGAAACGTCGTCGTCCCTTCACTTTCTAGTGTGTGGTTTGGTCAACATCCAGAAGTACTGTTAAGTAAACCCATCAAGACACAACACATGGATGATAAGTGCAGTGTTCCCTTGTTTGTGTCAGGTGGCAACATACAAGAGGCAGCAGGAGGAGTGGCGCTAAAGAGACCATAAATGTTAGACACTTGACATTGAGGAGGGAACTGATCCACAGACTACATAATAGGAGTCATAACAAAGGGTGAAAGTCGGTGTGGTGTGATCTGCCACTCCCGGGAGAACAATACGAGCACCCGTCCCTCCACCACCATGTCCCTCCATCCTACACACACCACTACAACACATATATCAGTATCTATAAGAGAGAATGTCTGTCTGTCTGTCTGTCCGAGGTTGGAGGCCACACAACTCCCTCCTCCATCCTTGTGGTGTTAACTCCCTCCTCCATCCTTGTGGTGTTAACTCCCTCCTCCATACTTGTGGTGTTAACTCCCTCCTCCATCCTTGTGGTGTTAACTCCCTCCTCCATCCTTGTGGTGTTAACTCCCTCCTCCATACTTGTGGTGTTAACTCCCTCCTCCATACTTGTGGTGTTAACTCCCGCCTCCATCCTGTGGTGCTACCCCCCCCCCCTCCCCTGTTGTGTCCAAAAATGAGTATTTGTTTAGTAGGCGCGCCAGAGGGGGGGGGGGCTACTCCCAAGGTTATGAAGCCCGCTGGTGAGTGAAAAAAAAAGCTGAGTGACGGTAGGAGAGGGGGGCGGGGGGGGGGGCTGTGTTCTCTTGTACCTGTTTATGTAGACACTTAGCTTCAGCTCTTGGGCCCGCCTCATACCTTCCGCTCGACTTTATCAGACCAACTTTTGAAATCATGTAGAAAGTCCGTCTCAAAAATATTGCTTCATGTAGCCTCGTTCCATTTCCGCACTACGCTGACGTCAGCTACCGGCCCGCTGACACTGCATAACCCCCGTGTACTTGTTTGCTGACAGGTGAACAGCGATATCAGATGAAAGGAAACATGCCCAAAAGCTTCCGTTCCTCTACGAGGATCTAAGCCAGGATCTTTTTGGATTTGTACCGACTTGGCTTTCGGCAGATCTTGAGTTGGGTTCTTCCTTTGTCTTGTAGATAAGGTATCTCCAGTTGAATTACTTCTTCTCACATTATATACACACTGGAGTATTTTAAACGTCGTAATCAAGTCCTCTTTTGTCCTACGCTTTTCCATTGTGGTGATAAGCTTTTCCTATAGGCATTCTGCGTAGGTTAAATCCTCAGGTCCGGGACCAGTCTGGTTGATAACTTCTGGACATTCTCTGCATTGCATGTGCTTGGAGTTGTCACATAGGCGCAGTATACTGTACTCAAGTCCCAGTATAACATACGTTGCGTAAAACGTCCCTCGTGTGTATGCGCGCTTCCTAATCTAATGGTGAGATGTCAAATCTCAGCTCCTGGGCCATGTTGTTCAGGAGCGAGTGGTGTGCTTGCCTCTCTCTAGTGGCCCAGACGCCAGATTCATGAAGCAGTTACGCAAGTATTTACGAACCTTTACATCTTTCCTCAATCTTTGACGGCTTTGGTTACATTTATCAAACAGTTTACAAGCATGAAAACTTGCCAATCAATTGTTGTTATTATTATAAAACAGCCTCCTGGTGCTTCGCAGCTCATTAACTGTGTAATAATTGTAAACAAAGCCGCCTAAGATTGAAAAAAGATGTGCAGGTTCGTAAGTGCTTGCGTAACAACTTCGCGAATATGGCTCCTGTGCACATAGTGTCATTACTACGGAATGATGTCATCCAGTGTCCGTATTGTTGTCCGTAGAGTGTGGTGTGTGTGATGGCACCATTATATTGACTTGTGGTCACCTTGTGCTCCGGTACACGGGGGGTAACTGCCCACCAACACATATAACCTTAACTTTGTCCTTGTTAAAGCAGCTGTAATGCTGTTACATCAGGGCCAGGTGTGGAGTGACTGGTGAGCGTGCCTGCTCACCACTCAGCCACCACTCAGGGCCAGGTGTGGAGTGACTGGTGAGCGTGCGTGCTCACCACTCAGCCACCACTCACGGCCAGGTGTGGAGTGACTGGTGAGCGTGCGTGCTCACCACTCAGCCACCACTCACGGCCAGGTGTGGAGTGACTGGTGAGCGTGCGTGCTCACCACTCAGCCACCACTCACGGCCAGGTGTGGAGTGACTGGTGAGCGTGCGTGCTCACCACTCAGCCACCACTCACGGCCAGGTGTGGAGTGACTGGTGAGCGTCCCTGCTCACCATTCAGCCACCACTCACGGCCAGGTGTGGAGTGACTGGTGAGCGTGCCTGCTCACCACTCAGCCACCACTCAGGGCCAGGTGTGGAGTGACTGGTGAGCGTCCCTGCTCACCACTCAGCCACCACTCAGGGCCAGGTGTGGAGTGACTGGTGAGCGTGCCTGCTCACCACTCAGCCACCACTCACGGCCAGGTGTGGAGTGACTGGTGAGCGT
>WNGS01005997.1:6704488-6727965 GCA_020271785.1 Procambarus virginalis
CTAAATTGTGAGTCTTTGGGGTGGGACGCTGGATGGCATGAACCGCTTGGGCACGGGTTGCTGGCTACACCTTACCCCAGTGAATGATGGCACGACAATACTCACCCACAGCACGTAAACTCCTCCTACTACTAGTTCCACTACTACTTTTACTACTAGCAGGAGTGGTCATAGTAGGAGTTATAACAGAAGTGATATATTATGATTACTGATACAATTATTCTGAGAGAAGTTATGTAGAGATGATTGACCAGACGCGTGGCGTGTCTCTCCCGCCCAGGTGACCTCCGCCCAGACGCCAGCCTCGCCCCCACCTCGTCTGTACTACACAACGGCAGGCACAAGCCCACCAGGGTCCCTCTCAACAACTAGGCCCTCCCTCACCACCCCTCCTTCCTCTCTCACCCCCCACCCACCTGCCTGTCTCCCCACCACCCCCACCCACCTGCCTCTCCCTCACTCCCACCCACCCACCTGTTGCTAAGGGCACATCACCAATTCGGGAGTCTCGGGAAATGCTATATATAAATATTATCTCAAGAATATCATGCATTCAATCATGCTGCTCATTCAAAATAGTAATGTTCTCAAATATAAAATAATATTATTATATATTGGCATTTTGTGTAGATGCAGATCTATGTAGACGTTAGATTAGGTGTTTAGGTTCTGTTGGCGATTACTTGTATTTGAATTACGTATTAAAAACAGGTTTCTCTCACAGATGAATCATTATTATTATATATTAAAGTTCTATGTGTAGTTAGGCGTAGGTTAAGTTAGTTGAAGTGTTTAGGCTCTGTTGGCGATTATTTGCATTTGTAGAACGCGGGGTGAATCATTTACAGAGTTAAGATTCGAACACTAGAGGTCGCCAGCGAAGCACTCTGCGAGAAATGTTCAAGTGCCGCCAGTTGTGAGTCGTGTGTAAACCGTTTTTAGTCATAAATCAGCTCGTCCTCTTCAACAAAGGTCAAATGCTCCTTAATCTAGCCGCCAATCTCCCGCCCTCTGTGAATGAAAACGGTTTACATAAGACTCACAACTGATGATGTTCGAACATTTCTCGAAGAGTGCTTCGCTGGCGACCTCTAGTGTTCGAGTCTCAACTCTGTAAATGCTTCACCACCGTACTTCAAAGATAAATAATCGCCAACAGAACCAAAACACCTAACCTAACCTACGCCTAAATATTCACAATATGCGAGGCGTGGGGAGGAGTACTGGGGGGGGGGGGGAGGAGGACTGTATAAGGAGGAGGAATACTGTAGGAGGGGGGGTACTGTAGGACGGGGAGTACTGTAGGAGGGGGGAAGAGTACTGCAGGACAGAGAGAAGTACTGCAAGAGGACGAGTGCTGGAGGAATATGCTTAGATGTTGTCGAGTTACTCAGCCACCCACTGAGTCACCAATGGCATCAATGGGTTAACAGAGCTGAATGACGCCCCATTTGGGATGTGTGTTGGCTCGAGAGGAACCGGTTCAAGATGTGCTCATTTTAGAGGACCCGGTTCACGCTGTGTTGACATGAACCGGTTACCGTAAGTGCCCTGGCTGGCGAGGGCACCAGTCAAGGACAAAGTTATATACTGCCCAACAACCCGACGTCATGGAACAATTTAACAAAAGGGTCAGATTAAAGTGTATGAGCGGTGTATGCAGCACTGTGCTTACCTAACTCTGCTTGTATTACAGTGACTATGGAGAAGTGTGGTCTGGGTCCTTATGTGCTTAATGATCACACTAGCTCTCATATGATCAGACCAGCGCTGATATGATCAGACCAGCGCTGATATGATCACACCAGCGCTGATATGATACCACCAGCGCTGATATGATCACACCAGCGCTGATATGATCAGACCAGCGCTGATATGATCACACCAGCGCTGATATGATCACACCAGCGCTGATATGATCACACCAGCGCTGATATGATACCACCAGCGCTGATATGATCACACCAGCGCTGATATGATCAGACCAGCGCTGATATGATCACACCAGCGCTGATATGATACCACCAGCGCTGATATGATCACACCAGCGCTGATATGATCACACCAGCGCTGATATGATCACACCAGCGCTGATATGATCACACCAGCGCTGATATGATCACACCAGCGCTGATATGATACCACCAGCGCTGATATGATCACACCAGCGCTGATATGATCAGACCAGCGCTGATATGATCACACCAGCGCTGATATGATACCACCAGCGCTGATATGATCACACCAGCGCTGATATGATCACACCAGCGCTGATATGATCACACCAGCGCTGATACGATCACACCAGAGCTGATATGATACCACCAGCGCTGATATGATCACACCAGCGCTGATATGATCACACCAGCGCTGATATGATCACACCAGAGCTGATATGATACCACCAGCGCTGATACGATCACACCAGAGCTGATATGATCACACCAGCGCTGATATGATCACACCAGAGCTGATATGATCACACCAGCGCTGATATGATCACACCAGAGCTGATATGATCACACCAGAGCTGATATGATACCACCAGCGCTGATATGATCACACCAGAGCTGATATGATACCACCAGCGCTGATATGATCACACCAGCGCTGATATGATCACACCAGAGCTGATATGATCACACCAGAGCTGATATGATACCACCAGCGCTGATATGATCACACCAGAGCTGATATGATACCACCAGCGCTGATATGATCACACCAGCGCTGATATGATCACACCAGAGCTGATATGATCACACCAGAGCTGATATGATACCACCAGCGCTGATATGATCACACCAGAGCTGATATGATACCACCAGCGCTGATATGATCACACCAGCGCTGATATGATCACACCAGAGCTGATATGATACCACCAGCGCTGATATGATCACACCAGAGCTGATATGATCAGACCTAGTTGATGTACTGTTGTTTGTTTGTTTGCTTGTGTTTATGTTGACTTTAGTTAGTAAATATATGTGTGATGTGAACATCTGCGGTTCTGAAGTGTAAAGTTTTGTGTACTAATTCAGTAATTAAATGTTCACTCATTATAATATTGTAGAAAGGGAAGAATTGTATGTAATGTAATCAGTAAAATGAGTGGATTAGTTAACCATGTAGCGTGTTTAGTTGCACTTTAATGGTCCATGCAATAGCAACGTCCATGCACCCACAGTCTACAGTCCAGTCACCCACAGTCCACAGTCCAGTCACCCACAGTCCACAGTCCATGCACCCACAGTCCACAGTCCAGTCACCCACAGTCCACAGTCCATGCACCCACAGTCCACAGTCCAGTCACCCACAGTCCACAGTCCACAGTCCAGTCACCCACAGTCCACAGTCCACAGTCCAGTCACCCACAGTCCACAGTCCAGTCACCCACAGTCCACAGTCCACAGTTCATGCACCCACAGTCCACAGTCCACTTTCCAGTCACCCACAGTCCACTGTCCAGTCACCCACAGTCCACTGTCCAGTCACCCACAGTCCACTATCCGGTCACCCACAGTCCACTGTCCAGTCACCCACAGTCCACTGTCCAGTCACCCACAGTCCACTGTCCAGTCACCCACAGTCCACAGTCCACTGTCCAGTCACCCACAGTCCACAGGCCACTGTCCAGTCACCCACAGTCCACAGTCCACTGTCCAGTCACCCACAGTCCACTGTCCAGTCACCCACAGTCCACAGTCCATGCACCCACAGTCCACAGTCCACAGTCCATGCACCCACAGTCCACTGTCCAGTCACCCACAGTCCACAGTCCACAGTCCAGTCACCCACAGTCCACAGTCCACAGTCCAGTCACCCACAGTCCACAGTCCATGCTCTCGTCTACAGTCCATGCACGGGCAGCGTTAGAGGTCCAGTAATACACATTTGAACCCTTCAAGTACAAGCTGTAATCCTTAGAGTACACTGTATCCCTCAGATCTATGTAGTCACACTGGCTTAGTACACTTTCTCCTGGGAGTTATCTTATGCTGTATCCTCCATAGTTCACACTGTAACTCTCAGGGCATACACTGTAACTCTCAGAGCATACACTGTAACTCTCAGGGCATACACTGTAACTCTCAGAGCATACACTGTAACTCTCAGGGCATACACTGTAACTCTCAGAGCATACACTGTAACTCTCAGAGCATACACTGTAACTCTCAGAGCATACACTGTAACTCTGAGAGCATACACTGTAACTCTGAGAGCATACACTGTAACTCTGAGAGCATACACTGTAACTCTCAGAGCATACACTGTAACTCTCAGAGCATACACTGTAACTCTCAGAGCATACACTGTAACTCTCAGAGCATACACTGTAACTCTCAGAGCATACACTGTAACTCTCAGAGCATACACTGTAACTCTCAGAGCATACACTGTAACTCTCAGAGCATACACTGTAACTCTCAGAGCATACACTGTAACTCTCAGAGCATACACTGTAACTCTCAGAGCATACACTGTAACTCTCAGAGCATACACTGTAACTCTCAGAGCATACACTGTAACTCTGAGAGCATACACTGTAACTCTGAGAGCATACACTGTAACTCTGAGAGCATACACTGTAACTCTGAGAGCATACACTGTAACTCTCAGAGCATACACTGTAACTCTCAGAGCATACACTGTAACTCTCCGAGCATACACTGTAACTCTCAGAGTACATTTTGAAACCCTCCCTCTCCTTGTACAAACCAGATATGATTTGTTGACACTCTTCAAGTGTTTTAAATATGCATAATATTCACTCAGGGAAGGTGTTAAGTAGGCACTCTCAGGCAACACGCTCCCTGAGGCACTCTCAGGCAACACGTTCCCTGAGGCACTCTCAGGCAACACGTTCCCTGAGGCACTCTCAGGCAACACGTTCCCTGAGGCACTCTCAGGCAACACGTTCCCTGAGGCACTCTTAGGCATCACGTTCCCTGAGGCACTCTTAGGCGTCACGTTCCCTGAGGCACTCTTAGGCATCACGTTCCCTGAGGCACTCTTAGGCAACACGTTCCCTGAGGCACTCTCAGGCAACACGTTCCCTGAGGCACTCTCAGGCAACACGTTCCCTGAGGCACTCTCAGGCAACACGTTCACTGAGGCACTCTCAGGCAACACGCTCCCTGAGGCACTCTCAGGCAACACGCTCCCTGAGGCACTCTCAGGCAACACGTTCCCTGAGGCACTCTTAGGCGTCACGTTCCCTGAGGCACTCTTAGGCAACACGTTCCCTGAGGCACTCTCAGGCAACACGCTCCCTGAGGCACTCTCAGGCAACACGTTCCCTGAGGCACTCTCAGGCAACACGTTCCTGAGGCACTCTTAGGCAACACGTTCCCTGAGGCACTCTCAGGCAACACGTTCCCTGAGGCACTCTTAGGCAACACGTTCCCTGAGGCACTCTCAGGCAACACGTTCCCTGAGGCACTCTCAGGCAACGCGCTCCCTGAGGCACTCTCAGGCAACACGCTCCCTGAGGCACTCTCAGGCAACACGTTCCCTGAGGCACTCTTAGGCAACACGTTCCCTGAGGCACTCTTAGGCAACACGTTCCCTGAGGCACTCTTAGGCAACACGTTCCCTGAGGCACTCTCAGGCAACACGTTCCCTGAGGCACTCTCAGGCAACACGTTCCCTGAGGCACTCTTAGGCAACACGTTCCCTGAGGCACTCTTAGGCAACACGTTCCCTGAGGTCGTAGCCCAGTAGACCAGCAGCCAGGGAGGGTAACACAGCCCAGTAAACCAGCAGCCAGGGAGGGTAACATAGCCCAGTAGACCATCAACCAGGGAGGGTAACACAGCCCAGTAGACCAGCAGCCAGGGAGGGTAACACAGCCCAGTAGACCAGCAGCCAGGGAGGGTAACACAGCCCAGTAGACCAGAGAGGTCTAAACAGTGTCGTGGCCGTCACTATATAACGCCTGTTAATAACAAATACAAACAAGCTGATGGTGATTGTAAAACACAATTAACTTTTAGCTACATTCAATGGGAAAACGTTTGCTAATGAACAATCATGAAATGTAAATTATATTTTAATGAATAATGCAGAGAAGACGATGCATGTGAGTGGATGCGGACGCCGTGAGTGGTGAGGACTCCGAGGAGCGTATTAGAGGCAGGCAGGTGAGGCAGGTGAGGCAGGTGAGGCAGGAGGAGGCAGGTACTAGTGATGGGGTTTAGACCAGTGAGGCCAGAGAGGCAGTGGTCAGCTAGGCCGGGGTACCTTCTCTAGATCCAGTCTGGGCGCAAAGCCGCTTCTGGCATCCAGCTCTCACAGCTGGAAGGGAAAAGTCACATTATAATATATTTATGGAATCTTAAATTAAATGTTTTCATAAATTAAAATATATCACTTATTGTTTAATTAACTTATTTTCTAGTAAGCAAAGTAATAAAAGGACGTGATTCCTTGTGGATGATTTCGATAAGTCCTTGAGAGAATAATTTGGAGGAATGCGGGACTTGAACCAGCATTCTAGTGGCTCCTAGATGCTTGCCTTAACCAACTAGGCCATGATAGGACAAAAGGTATCCAACCTGGAACTCTAGTGAATTTACTGGGAAGTGTGGAGGGCCCAAATGGCTCCACAACCGTTTTTTTTATGAATACCGTGCCTAAAAAGAAATCATAGGCGATATAGGTGGGGCGTATGGAGAAAAACCACCTTACCCATAGGCCAGAATGTAGGCAGGCTATTCGTAAAAAAAAGCCTGATTGTGGCATCCGTTGGTGCTTCTAGACCTACCCAGTGGAATGAATAGAGTTCCAGGTTGAATAGGTTTTTGTCCTGGCATGGGCGAGTTGGTTAAGGCAAGCATGTGGGAGCCACTAGAACGCTAGTTCGAGTCACTGCATTCCTCCAAATGATTTTCTCACTGATATATCATGCTATTGTGATATCTTTATGTGTTGATAAGTCTTCTCTTATCGCAGTCAGGCCTAAGGTCAGCCTTCCCTGGTGATTGCCTGGTCTGTGAGGCTGTTTGTCTTCGTAGCCCTCAGGTCCACTTAGCCGATACAGGTAAGCTGATCTGCTAACCAGCTACGTTAGCCGTTAGCAGGTCAACTAACTTGATCAGCCAACTTGCCATGTTTCTAAAACAGAAACATGTCAACTTTCTTCCTCAAACCATCTAGTGTTGTTCGAGTGACATTTTTTTATATATGTTTTCAGTAGATTGAAGAGTCGTCGGCCTCTGAGTTTTACATTATTCTCTAACCGTATTTATGGTTTTTCCTTTGATTTATTTTACACATCTACCATATCTCTCACCCCAGAATGTTGTAATTTAATTTCACAGGTTTGAACTACCCTTCATATTTTCCATGTGGATAATATGAAATATCTCGCCTCCGTTCCAAGGAGTACATTTGGGGGTCCATTCGGGTGGTACCCAGCAGTTTAAGTAATTAACTGATTTCTATGTTGGCGCAAAAGGATCTCTGAATGTGCTCCGTTCTTCCTCTGCCATCTTGCCAGCCTTGAAAGAGAATGTGAGGCCTGGGGCCAGATTCACGAAAGCACTTACGCAAGCACTTACGAACCTGTCCATCTTTTCTTAATCTTTGGCGGCTTTGTTTCCAATTATTAAACAGTTAATGAGCTCCGAGCACCAGGAGGCTGTTTATAACAATAACACAGTTGATTGGCAAGTTTTCATGCTTGTAAACTGTTTAATATATGTAACCAAGCCGTTTAAGATTGAGGAAAGATGTACACGTTCGTAAGTGCTTGCGTAAGTGCTTTCGTGATCTGGCGCCTGTTTGTCCGTACCTGCCTTGGCTGTAAATATTTGCTTCGATGTGCTCTCTGTACTACACCGCCTGACATTATTATTTTCCGCGTTTGACTTAGTCACTCTTTCTATGGGAAGATGTGGCCGAGGTTTTATGTCCTTTACTCAGTTTAAGTTTTATGTTTTCATGCACTGAAGTATTTTAAATCTGTCATTGATACCGATTGAAAGATCTTTTTGATAACCGATTTGTATTGTTTGTTGTTCCGTCTAAGCAATTTCCATACTTATTTTGGTGTCGTCAATAAGCTCTGACAAAAGTGTGGGATGTATACCTGTGTGAGGACGAGAACAAGTGACGGAGTGAGGGCCAGGCATTGTGGCACACAGCTACGCCATATTCAGGTTGAATTTTGTTGGATTTATTGCAACACGTTGCAATACTTGTGTTACAAAATTTGAAAACCAGTTCCCTGCTTTACCTGTATTTATTTACCTGTCCTGTTACGTACTATTACTTCATTTATCAAATGCTTTTGCAACATCTAAGTATATGATATTGCATATTATTTGTTTCTACTGATATATTTCTGCCCAATAATGAAGTAATTTCTCTAAAATCACGTTCCCTTGTGTGTAACTCATTATGTTCCATAAAACTGGAATGTNGCTCGTCCTCTTCAACAAAGGTCAAATGCTCCTTAATCTAGCCGCCAATCTCCCGCCCTCTGTGAATGAAAACCAACCCGTCCTCGACTCAAGTCCATTACAATCAGCGGTCGACCCCAGACGCATTCATAAATTTTAACATGCTGTTCATTCAAACGGGAATTTTCTCAAGTATAAATAAATATTATAATATATTGGCATATTGTGTATATATAGGCATAGGATAGGTTAGGTCAGGTGTTTAGGTTCTGTTGGCGATTATTTGTATTTGTAGTACGTGGGTGAAGCATTTATAGCGTTGTGATTCGAACAAAATTCGTCAGTGAAGCACTTGTTCCGGATATGTTCGAACGCCAGCAGTTGTGAGTCGTGTGTAAACCGCTTTTCATTCATAAACAGGGGGTTTGGCGGGTGCATGGAATCACGTTTGGATCTTTGTTTGGAGGACGGGCTGATGAAAACGGTTTACATAAGACTCACAACTGATGATGTTCGAACATTTCTCGAAGAGTGCTTCGCTGGCGACCTCTAGTGTTCGAACCTCAACTCTGTAAATTCTTCACCACCGTACTTCAAAGATAAATAATCGCCAACAGAACCAAAACACCTAACCTAACCTACGCCTAAATATTCACAATATGCGAGGCGTGGGAGGAGTACTGGGGGGGGAGGACTGTATGAGGAGGAGGAATACTGTAGGAGGGGGGTACTGTAGGAGGGGGTACTGTAGGAGGGGGGAAGAGTACTGCAGGACAGAGAGAAGTACTGCAAGAGGACGAGTGCTGGAGGCATATGCTTAGATGTTGTCGAGTTACTCAGCCACCCACTGAGTCACCAATGGCATCAATGGGTTAACAGAGCTGAATGACGCCCCATTTGGGATGTGTGTTGGCTCGAGAGGAACCGGTTCAAGATGTGCTCATTTTAGAGGACCCGGTTCACGCTGTGTTGACATGAACCGGTTACCGTAAGTGCCCTGGCTGGCGAGGGCACCAGTCAAGGACAAAGTTATATACTGCCCAACAACCCGACGTCATGGAACAATTGAGCAAAAGGGTCAGATTAAAGTGTATGAGCGGTGTATGCAGCACTGTGCTTACCTAACTCTGCTTGTATTACAGTGACTATGGAGAAGTGTGGTCTGGATCCTTATGTGCTTAATGATCACACCAGCTCTCATATGATCAGACCAGCGCTGAAATGATCAGACCAGCGCTGATGTGATCAGACCAGCGCTGATGTGATCACACCAGTGCTGATGTGATCACACCAGTGCTGATGTGATCACACCAGTGCTGATGTGATCAGACCAGCGCTGATATGATCAGACCAGCTCTCATATGATCAGACCAGCGCTGATATGATCAGACCAGCTCTCATATGATCAGACCAGCGCTGATATGATCAGACCAGTGCTGATGTGATCAGACCAGCGCTGATATGATCAGACCAGCGCTGATGTGATCAGACCAGCGCTGATATGATCAGACCAGCTCTCATATGATCAGACCAGCGCTGATATGATCAGACCAGCTCTCATATGATCAGACCAGCGCTGATATGATCAGACCAGCTCTCATATGATCAGACCAGCGCTGATATGATCAGACCAGCTCTCATATGATCAGACCAGCGCTGATATGATCAGACCAGCGCTGATATGATCAGACCAGCGCTGATATGATCAGACCAGCGCTGATATGATCAGACCAGCGCTGATATGATCAGACCAGCGCTGATATGATCAGACCAGCGCTGATATGATCAGACCAGCGCTGATATGATCAGACCAGCGCTGATATGATCAGACCAGTGCTGATGTGATCAGACCAGCGCTGATATGATCAGACCAGCGCTGATATGATCAGACCAGTGCTGATGTGATCAGACCAGCGCTGATGTGATCAGACCAGCGCTGATATGATCAGACCAGTGCTGATGTGATCAGACCAGTGCTGATATGATCAGACCAGTGCTGATATGATCAGACCAGCGCTGATATGATCAGACCAGTGCTGATGTGATCAGACCAGCGCTGATATGATCAGACCAGTGCTGATGTGATCAGACCAGCGCTGATATGATCAGACCAGCGCTGATATGATCAGACCAGTGCTGATGTGATCAGACCAGCGCTGATATGATCAGACCAGTGCTGATGTGATCAGACCAGTGCTGATGTGATCAGACCAGCGCTGATATGATCAGACCAGTGCTGATGTGATCAGACCAGCGCTGATGTGATCAGACCAGCGCTGATATGATCAGACCAGTGCTGATGTGATCAGACCAGCGCTGATATGATCAGACCAGCGCTGATGTGATCAGACCAGTGCTGATGTGATCAGACCAGCGCTGATGTGATCAGACCAGTGCTGATGTGATCAGACCAGCGCTGATGTGATCAGACCAGCGCTGATGTGATCAGACCAGCGCTGATATGATCAGACCAGCGCTGATGTGATCAGACCAGCGCTGATGTGATCAGACCAGCGCTGATGTGATCAGACCAGTGCTGATGTGATCAGACCAGCGCTGATGTGATCAGACCAGCGCTAATATGATCAGACCTAGTTGATGTACTGTTGTTTGTTTGTTTGTTTGTGTTTATGTTGACTTTCTTTAGTTAGTAAATAAGTGTGTGATGTGAACATCTGCGGTTCTGAAGTGTAAAGTTTTGTGTACTAATAAAGTAATTAAATGTTCACTCATTATAACATTGTAGAAAGGGAAGAATTGTATGTAATGTAATCAGTAAAATGAGTGGATTAGTTAACCATGGAGCGTGTTTAGTTGCACTTTAATGGTCCATGCAATAGCAACGTCCATGCACCCACAGTCTACAGTCCAGTCACCCACAGTCCACAGTCCAGTCACCCACAGTCCACAGTCCAGTCACCCACAGTCCACAGTCCAGTCACCCACAGTCCACAGTCCATGCACCCACAGTCCACAGTCCAGTCACCCACAGTCCACAGTCCATGCACCCACAGTCCACAGTCCATGCACCCACAGTCCACAGTCCAGTCACCCACAGTCCACAGTCCACAGTCCAGTCACCCACAGTCCACAGTCCACAGTTCATGCACCCACAGTCCACAGTCCACTTTCCAGTCACCCACAGTCCACTTTCCAGTCACCCACAGTCCACTGTCCAGTCACCCACAGTCCACTGTCCAGTCACCCACAGTCCACTGTCCAGTCACCCACAGTCCACTGTCCAGTCACCCACAGTCCACAGTCCACTGTCCAGTCACCCACAGTCCACTGTCCAGTCACCCACAGTCCACAGTCCACTGTCCAGTCACCCACAGTCCACAGGCCACTGTCCAGTCACCCACAGTCCACAGTCCACTGTCCAGTCACCCACAGTCCACAGTCCACTGTCCAGTCACCCACAGTCCACATTCCACAGTCCAGTCACCCACAGTCCACAGTCCACTGTCCAGTCACCCACAGTCCACAGTCCACTGTCCAGTCACCCACAGTCCACTGTCCAGTCACCCACAGTCCACAGTCCACTGTCCAGTCACCCACAGTCCACAGTCCACTGTCCAGTCACCCACAGTCCACAGTCCATGCACCCACAGTCCACAGTCCACAGTCCATGCACCCACAGTCCACTGTCCAGNGGCCGTGACGAGGATAAGGCAGCGTCTGGGATGCTCTCGTACGTAGGTTCGAATCCTCGTCACGGCCCTTGTGGATTTGTTCATTTGTTCATTTGACCCATCACGCTATTGTGATTTCTGTGTGTTCCTTATTAGAGAAGAAATCCACAAGGGCCGTGACGAGGATTCGAACCTGCGTCCGAGAGCATCCCAGACGCTGCTGAATCGACTAAACTACGACATGGTCCTTATTAGAGCTTTGGCCTTACACACGTGGAGTTCACGGTTCGAGTCTCCTCCAAGCCCAGTGAATGGAATGTTTACTTACACGGAAGTGTGGGTGACAATTTCATACCTTGTAATTGGATTGAAGTATCCTCTTGGATCCTTCATGGGGGCAGGTGTATACGTATACCACGTTCAACTGCTGTAAAGGGTTCTCCGTCGGCTTCGGCCTGTTCTTAATGAGGAGGTCGGTAGTCATCTTTGTTTTATAGTATATGATTAAGTCTGTTTTTGGTTGGCGTTGTGCTTTTTACGCCTTTTCAGATTATTTATTTATTTATTCTTTCTTCTTTTTTATGTTCACTATGCAATAGTGAAGATAAAAAAGAGAATGCGTGCATGTGGAGAGTGAAGTGATGAGGTTGTAGCAGTGTGGTGTTGGTGCTCCACTTTATATTGACGAAGGTGAGGGATTCAGCGAAACTATATACACTGGACTAATAGTCAGTCCAAGAAGTGTAGCCATATTGGTATAATATTTAGGTGACTCTAGCTTTAAAGTGTGTTTGTGTGTTCACCTAAATGTTCCTGCAGTAACGAGTGGTAGCTCCTGGGTCCCGCCTTACGCAGTGGGTTGTCTATGGCAGTGACTCTCGACCCTCAATGTCTCTCGTCTAGTTACAAACTGTATATCTTTATCGCTATCTAGTCCGTTACATTTGTTTACTAGTGGTCGCTATCGCAGATCTCACCAACTGTGCTTCGTCAGTGGCTCAGGTGTCCTGCCATGTCCCAGTGTTATCTTATGTTATACTTTGCATGTCATGTTAAGTTGTATAAAGTCTATCATGTCTCCTATATTGTATATCTCGCAAGTCTTGTGAGAGCCACCAGCTAGCTCCCTCAGTCACACTCTCAAATTTAATTCTATCATAGGATGGCGTGTGTAATTTCCTAAATGTAGTTACAGGATGAGAGGTGGTGTCCCGTCTTCCCAGTACTCTTTGTCGTATAACGCTTTGAAACTACCGACGGTTTTGGCCTCCACCACTTCTTACTTCTCCCAAGAAGTGAGAAAATTAATTAGATAATTAATATTAATGAGAAAATTAACACGCACACACACACACACACACACACACACACACACCACACACACACACACACACACACACACACACACACACACACACCACACACACACACACACTTACACTCTCAGTGTGTATGTTTATGTGTGTGTGTGTGTACTCACCTATTTGTGCCTGCAGAATCGAGCATTGACTCTTGGATCCTGCCTTTCGAGCCATCGGTTGTTTACAACAATGACTCTGGTCCTATTTCCCTATCATATCTAGTTTCAAAATTCTGAATAGTATTTACTTCCACAATCTGTTCCTTCAGTGCATTCCATTTTCCCACTACTCTCACGCTAAAACAAAAACTTCCTAACATCTCTGTGACTTATCTGAGTTTCCAGCTTCCACCCATGTCCCCTCGTTCTGTTACTTTTCCTCGTGAACATTTTCTCTATTTCCACTCTGTCAATCCCACTGAGTATTGTATATGTTCCTATCATATCCCCTCTCTCCCTTCTTTTTTTCTAATGTCGTAAGGTTCAATTCCTTCAGGCGCTCTTCATACCCATCCCTCATAACTCTGGGACAAGTATCGTCGCAAACTTCTGAACCTTTCCAGTTTCCTTATGTGTTTCTTCAGGTGGGGACTCCATGATGGGGCTGCATCCGTCTGTGTGCGTACTTACCTATTTGTGCCTGCAGGATCGAGCATTGGCTCTTGGATCCCGCCTTTCTAGCCGCCGGTTGTTCGAAGTAATAACTCCTGTCCTATTTCCCTGTCATATATAGTTTAACATTTGGAATAGAGTTTGCTTCCACAATCTGCTCCTTTAGTTCATTCAATTTTCCCTCTACTCTCAGCTAAAAGAAAGCTTTTTAGCATCTCTATGACTCTGAAAGGTATTCTAACCTTTACTAGCGTAGATTACGCTACTGTCATCATCATATTTATATGTTCTTCAGGAGTTAGATTTGGTGTTACGTCCACTCCCAGGTCTCTTTCCAGAATCGTCACAGGTAGGAAGTTTTCCTTCTTTGTATACTGTCCCTTTGGTCTCCTATCACCTAGTTCCATTTCCACAACTTTACACTTCCTCGTGTTGAACTCCAGTAGCCATTTTTCTGACCATCTCTGCAACTTGTTCAAGTACTCTTGCAGGATCCTTCAATCTTCATCTGTCACAACTCATCTCATCAACTTTGCGTCATCCGCGAACATCGACAAGTAGGACTCTACTCCTGTAAATATGTCATTTATGTATATTATAAATATGTGTGTGTGTGTGTGTGTGTGTGTGTGTGTGTGTGTGTGTGTGTGTGTGTGTGTGTGTGTGTGTGTGTGTGTGTGTGTGTGTGTGTGTGTGTGTGTGTGTGTGTGTGTGTGTGTGTGTGTGTGTGTGTGTTATGTAGATGGGTGTGGAGTCTGCGTATGACTGGAATGTCGTGTCAGAAGACAGTTATGAAGTGTTCACTTCTTACCAAATATTTAGAGGTAGCCTCTCCTTCCAGGCGTCAATGTTAGACGATTTCCCAGAGACACATTTTATTAATAGTACGATGAAGGTCAAGGGAAGTTCCACTATATGTGTAAGTGTATTAAGACTCAAATTGAAGGTCATATCCGAAATTTTTGTAATACACCTACGTGTATTAAAACAAGCCAGGCCCTGGACCGAGCTTGGGGAGTAGAACAACTCCCTGTACCACCTCCGGGTACAAAGGTTTCTAATACACTTACACATATATATTGGGTCTTTCCCTTGGAAAGAAGTGTGGTAGACTAATAATTAGTGCCCATCTCCACTAGAAGTGTGGTAGACTAATAATTAGTGCCCATCTCCACTAGGAAGTGTGGTAGACTAATAATTAGTGCCCATCTCCACTAAGAAGTGTGGTAGACTAATAATTAGTGCCCATCTCCACTAAGAAGTGTGGTAGACTAATAATTAGTGCCCATCTCCACTAGGAGAGTGCCCATGAAGTGTGGTAGACTAATAATTAGTGCCCATTTCCACTAGGAAGTGTGGTAGACTAATAATTAGTGCCCATTTCCACTAGGAAGTGTGGTAGACTCGCAGCTTCAATACACCACTTAAAAAAGCGGCGATGTAGGACAGTCATATTTTTACCTAAAAACACACTTGGTTTGTTGTTGGGAATTATAGAGGTTTTATATTAATAATTTACTTTGGTATTTAGTTTCCCTTTATCAGTTCGCTTAACACAACTGTGCAAGTTATGTTCCAGTGCGCCCACGTTCAAATATCCCCAGTTTGCTAACTGTAGGTAGTAACTAAGTGATTGTAACCTATCCACCGCTGTCCACTGGATGGGGAGCGGTGTGCAGGATAAACATATCAATTGTGACACTAGCTCTCCACATATGTCAGTTGCTTAATTTAGAACCTGTACTTGAGGTCGATCTCGAACCCATTGTTGATGTGACGACTTATATTGAATTTTGTAACTAGCTCATCAAGATTGTAACTTGCTGAGCTAAATGAATTGTGGGGTTCAGTCCCTGAGCCCATTATGTGCCTCTGTAACCCTTTCCACTACCGCCCACAAGATGGGTATGGGGTGCATAATAAATGATCTAGACTAACCACGCTGTACAACCAGCCTGTTGCCGCCAGCGTTCCCAACGTCAAGAAATTGTCGTCTAAAATGCCTTATCTTAACCTACTAGAGGACCCACGAACAGAAAACGGGACATTATATCACTTTCACGAGCCGCTACCATTTTTTAATAAGACAGTTTTGGCCTTAGGTGAATTATACATCAAAATACAATGTGTTATTAGGAGGACGGGCTGCAGACACGCTGATTGCTCACTTGTGAGGGTAATTATTCTAAACTGGTCTGTACAGTTATGGTCGTGGCTTTCTTTATATAGAACTCTTGGTAAAATACATAGATATTTATGATATAGTAGTTAAATATTTATGGTATAGTAATTAAAGCCAGGATTAGTAAGTCCGCTAGTGGGAAGGAGCATTGTCGTGGAATACTGGGTCTCGTAGTTCAGTTGGCTTCGTTCGCGACTCATACTCAGAGATCTTAGATTCCGGCGGAACACGAATGGTTGGCCGCGTTTCCTTTCACCTAATGCCTCTATTCACCTAGCAGTACCGCTGCTAGGCTACCGCCCGGGGACTGTTTCTTGCATTATTCTGTTCTCTTTTTTGCATTCACTTTGGATGGTGGATTTGTAGTATAATGTTTAGTGGCGGTGTTGTGGTGTCTATTATTGGTCAGGATTGTGCCACCGGTCCAAGTGTCGTCGTATAGTGGTGCTGCTCTAGTGGTTACTGCAGTCATGGTTCACCTAGAGAGAGAGAGTCAGGACTCTATTTCATCCACGATAATAGTAACACTAACAGTCTGCCTTTCCTGGATGTGTTAATAACAAAAACAGAAGCATCTCTAAGCACCCCAGTGTATATACTAAGCCTACAAACATAGGATTATGCCTAAACGGTAGGATTGAGTGACCCCAAAGATATAAAACCAGTGTTCTCAACGTTTATATTGGTTGAGCCCTTGCCCACTGCTCTGATTGGAGCAACGTGAGTAAAGAGTTTGAAAGGATAACACAAGTACTGGTGAACAATGGCAATGGTAACCACGAGATCAACACCACTATAGGATGGCACTTGGACCGGTGGCACAATCCTGAACCAAGAATAGAAACCACAACACCAACACTAAATTATACTACAAAGCCACCATCCACAGTGAATGCAAGTAAGAGGAAAGAATAATGAAATAACTAATTCGTAAAGTAGTAAAAATCTCCACGCCTAATCAAAATTTAGACATCATCATATTCTATAACACAAAGACGACCATTGACCTCCTCATTAAAAACAGCCCGAAGCCGACAGAGAACCTTTCACAGCAGTCAAGCGCGGTATACATGTACACTTGCCCCCACGAAGAATGTAACCTTCAATCTAAGTACATAGGTATGACGTCGGCCAAACTGACGAGGCGTTTGACCTGTCATCTTCAATCATGTGCCCTAAAAATCACACGCGAGAAGCCCATGACATCACCCTAACAGAGAAATGCTGAATAAAAACACTTGCATATTAGATAAAGCCCAAGATGTAACCAGATTACCAATTCTTGAAACTCTACACATAAAAGTAGAACCCCCCCCCCCCATAAACACGCAAATAACAAAACTATTCACTCTACCCACCATGAGAGTGAGAGCAAGACCGGAATGCGAAAATGCCAGCGATGACGCCATGCCCACTACGGTTACCTGAGCTCCAATTACCCTATCAACTGTTGCTGTTGTTATAGATTCAGCTACTCGGAACAAGTTCCAAGTAGCACGGGCTATGGTGAGTCCGTAACTTACCTGGCACAGGAGTGGGGCAAGAAGCACGGGCTATGGTTAGCCTCGTGGACAGGAGATGTCTCCCGTGCTTTCAACTGTAGTTGTTGTTATAGATTCAGCTACTCGGAACAAGTTCCAAGTACCACGGGCTATGGTGAGCCCGTAACTTACCTGGCACAGGAGTGGGGCAAGAAGCACGGGCTATGGTTAGCCTCGTGGACAGGAGATGTCTCCCGTGTGCTATCAACTGTTGTTGTTGTTGTTATAGATTCAGCTACTCGGAACAAGTTCCAAGTAGCACGGGCTATGGTGAGCCTGTAACTTACCTGGCACAGGAGCTGGGCAAGAAGCACGGGCTATGGTTAGCCTCGTGGACAGGAGATGTCTCCCTTGACAGCTATCAACTGACTTATCTTTGTATAAATAGTTTATTGACCCATCACCTCACTTTACCTCTACTTTTTTCACCTTTCTCCTGATTTAATTATGTATGTTTCTGACTTTCCAGTGTTATAAATCTTACAGGTTCACTATAGCCCGTACAAGGAGTATCCTCCCCCGCGATAGCAGCCAGACGAAATAAATACGACCTCAGCACATAGTATACATTCACTCTAAAAAATCTACCACTTACGAGCTATTCATGCCCGTTCCACCTCTTGGATAGCTTAATCTTCAATCAATCAATTATAGACCGTGCTACATGGAAATTTTGTTCCGAGTAGCTGAACCTAAAACAACAACAAGAACATGTTATAAATGAGATGTTCCCTTCATATCTTGTAACTCCTCACTTGAGAATGAACCTTGTAAGTGAGAAACGGTTAAATACCATATACGGTTATTTTTTGTTCTTTTAGTTAACCTTGAACGAAGATGACATTTGGAGAAATCCTCTTCCAATTAAACCAAGATGCAAGAACAGTAGTCAGAGAAATAGAAGCCCTAAACAAGAAAATAATTAACAGAATATGCAGTCACATTCAATGAAACATGTGTAAATGAAAACCTGTTGCCAATATGCACCAAATATATATATATATATATATATATATATATATATATATATATATATATATATATATATATATATATATATATATATATATATAGTATAATATAATATATTTATACATATATATATATATATTTATATTCCTTTGAGAGTGGCGGGATGTACTTTAAGCGACCTTCCTCATTGTTTACGTTGCAATTGTGGAAGCGACCCGCCCGTGTCGTTCGTATTTATTTCACGTTCACAGCTGTAGAACTTTAACAATTCTCAGCAAACGTGAGTGTAGCGTGTTGGTCAGGTGATAGTGACGCCTCGTATCCAAAGAGAGCCAAGAAGTTCAGAGGTGGAGATTATAAATCCCTGTGATGAGTGGAAGGGTTCCGGCGCCATGTATCGGGCGTCCTGGTGCCCACAACATCAACACTTCATTATGGACGCTGACGGTATAATTACAACTGTGACCCACTATTAAATGCTTCCAAAGTGTTTACTATGAAAGACAGACATTCGATTTATATTTCAATTGCGAAATTGCCGAGTGTTTCGATTTATGATCAAGAAGTCATCAGCTTAGTGATGATTAAACATAAAGCATTGCCATTATTTTAGTACTTGAAGAAAGAGTATAGTGCGAGTTGAGCAGTGTTGAGCAAGCAACGGGTGGCTTGAGTACTATCACTGCGGCTGTAGCCTGGAGAACGTGAAGACGAGCCCTGAGCCTGTACACAGAAGCAGCCTATCAATTTACTCAGCAATTGAAACCGCAAAGAATCCTGTCTCAGCACACACTGCGACATGTGGTAAGTACAGCTTTATGTGTGCTAAAACTGTATGCCAGTAGTGTTATTTCCTGTATTTTGGACATGGTTTAATAAAAGGAATTCGAGGGACATATCACTGCATTATACATAAAAGCATAAGATTAAATGAAACTAAATTTACAGTAAAATTAAATTATTTACAATTCGTCTATACTAGTTCTTGCATAAATTTGTTTTATAAAATGTTGAAGACTCCTCAGTCTTCCTCAATGTTGTGTACTCGCTGAAGACAGTCCTCAGGCTTCCTCAATGTTGTGTACTCGCTGAAGACTCCTCAGTCTTCCTCAATGTTGTGTACTCGCTGAAGACAGTCCTCAGGCTTCCTCAATGTTGTGTACTCGCTGAAGACTCCTCAGTCTTCCTCAATGTTGTGTACTCGCTGAAGACAGTCCTCAGGCTTCCTCAATGTTGTGTATTCGCTGAAGACAGTCCTCAGGCTTCCTCAATGTTGTGTATTCGCTGAAGACTCAGTCTTCCTCAATGTTGTGTACTCGCTGAAGACAGTCTTGTCTTTCCACATATGGTCGTGTCTCATTATATTCTGATTTGACATTGATCAGTATATTGAACAAATGTTTTGAGAGTCCATGTTTACTTGATTAGGCTTGACCTAGGCCTATTCGAGTATTATGAACCCCTTGTTAACCCTCCATTTGCACATATATATAGAGATAAACGACTGTTTTAAGGCACATCCCACAGGTATTGAGAACTGCAGAGTGGCACTACACATATGACTCTTGTTCTGTAGATGTTGAGTCAAACGGCGTACAGCTTATGTATGTCATCCTTACTCGTATTTGCTGGAGGCTAATTATGCCATTAGTTGTACAATTAATAAGATGTTTTGCATTCATTTACACTTGCTGGACAAGAATAATTAAATTGTTTATATAATGTTCTTCACAAACGTAGATGTTGCAGGAGTTTGTGGGACTCACCTGTGTGAGGCAGTGAGGGTGGGGAGGATGAGGCAGTGACCGGGGTGAAGGTGTAAGTATCCCTGGGAGCGCTCACACTCTCCGCCAGGGACCACAACCTGCGCACACTACCTGCGCTCAGTTGTCTTCCTTGCACCTGCCACATGCTTATACAGACAAACACGTTCTCTGTGACGTTGCGCACTTCCACCTATGGTAGCCAGACACATACACTATGGTACCTTTTTGTTATTGAAACGTAGAGAAGGTTGTGGTGTTGTGAGGTTGTGGTGTTGTGAAGGTTGTGGTGTTGTGAAGGTTGTGGTGTTGTGAGGGTTGTGGTGTTGTGAGGGTTATGTAGGCCTGTGTAGCACACAGGCCTACACCCACTGGATTATACCGCCACCAATATACCTAATCTGTTGAGCCCTGAGTACCTGGTTTTACTTTCCCATTGTCTGGAACAGGAAACCTAGGTGCTAGGCTTATCAAGGTCCATCTAGCGAATAATTGACCTTTCAGCGGATGTAACCCACAACAGTTGACCAATCGGTTGCGAGTTGAATGCACTAACTAGCGGGCTACAGCTTGCTCTTCTCCTTAAGTGTAATCTCAAGCAAATTATTCACGTGTCTCATACCTGGAGAGGGTTTCTGGAGTTCTACTCCCGGAGCCCGGCCCGAGGCCAGGCTCGACTGGTGATAACTTGATCCAACAGGTTTTTGCTTGGGGTGGCCCGCAGGCCCACATATCCACTACAGCCTGGTTGGTCCGGCACTTCTTGCAAGAACCTGTCCAAGTGCCTTCCGGCAATATTTCTAATGCTTGCTGGGAGGGTGTTGAACAGCTGTTGACCTCTGATGTTCAGACAGTGTTCTCTGATTGTGCCTATGGCACCTCTACTCTTCTCTGGTTCTATTCTACATTTTCTTCCGTATCTTTCGCGCCAGTATGTTGTTATTCTATTGTGCAAATTTGGGACCTGGCTCTCCAGTATCTTCCATGTCTATATCATTTGATACCTTTTTCGTCTCCTTTCCAGAGAATACCATTTGAGAGCTTTGAGACGGTCCCAATAATTTAGATGTTTTATCGTTTCTATGCGTGCCGTACCGTATATGTTCTCTGTATTCCCTCTAAATCAGAGATCTCTTTTGCTCTGAAGGGGAAGTGAGTACCGAGCAGTACCTAAGACGGGACAGCACTAGTGACTTAAATAGTATTAGCACTGTTGTGGAGTCTCTGGATTTGACCATTCTCATAATCCGTCCTATCATTTTCCTGACCGCCGTTATATTTGCTCGGTTATGTTCACTAAATGTCAGGTCGTCAGACATAATAATTTCCCAGACTTTTTACATGTGGCTTTCCTTCCAGAGTAGGTCTGATTGTGTCCTGTACCCTGTGTTTCATTTAAGTTCCTCGTTTCTACCATACCTAATTAAGTACTGAAACTTATCACCGTTAAACATCATGTTATTTTCAGTTGCCCAGTCGAAGACTTAATTAATATCTGCCTTTAGGTTTTCAGTGTCTTCTACAGTGGCAATTTTTATGCTGATTTTTTTATCATCTGCAAAGGATGACACGAAGGTGTGAATAGTATTTTTGTCTATATCCGAGATAAGAATACGAAATAGCAGTAGTACAAGCTAGGACTGTGCCCGGGGGCACGGAGCTATTCACTGCACTTGGGCTTGATCTTACTTGATTGACCGTCACTCTGCATTCTGTTTCACAGAAAGTTGAAAATCGAACGCACCGCTTTATCCGTTATTTCTATTGATTTAATTTTATGGGATCATGGTCACATTTGTCGAATGCTTTTGCAAAGTATGTGTATGCAACATCTCCATTTTGCTTTTCTTCTAAAACTTCTGTGATTTTGTCATAGTGGTTGAGTAACTGTGACAGACAGGATCTTCCCGCTCTAAATCCATGTTGTCCTGGGTTGTGCAATTCATTGTTTTCCATAAAATTGGGAATGTGATTCTTAATTACTATTTCAAAAACTTGTATTATGTGTGATGTTAATGTAACTGGTCTACAATTTTTTGCCTAAGCTTTACTACCACCCTTGTGCAAAGGAGTTATATCTGCTGATTTAAGTGCTGCTGGTATCTCCCCTGTATCCAGGTTCTTTCTCCATATTACACTGAGCGCTCGCGCTACTTGTACTTTACATTTCTTTATGAATATTGAATTCCACGAGTCAGGGACTGAGTGTATAGGCATGTTGTCAGTTTCTCTTTCAAAGTCTTCTGAGATTGGATCAAAGTCAGATATAATATCCATTATATTATCTGCAGTTTAGATGTCATTCATAAAGAAACTGTCTGGATCTTCACCTTTCATGATGTTGTTCTTGGGATGCTAAACATAGCCTCATACTGGCCTTTTAGAATTTCACTAATTTATTTGTTGTCTGCTGTGTACGAACCTTCAATTGTAAGTAAAGGTCCTTGGTAGGAAACTTGATTAATTTGTTATAAATCTCTAACACGTTTCTAAGACTTAATTTGCTCTTCTCAATAAGAAGGAAATAATGCCGCATATTGTAATAGAGATGTAACGTATAAAGTGTTGTCGTAAAGTGTTGCTCACTCTATAAAGTGTTGTCGTAAAGTGTTGCTCGCTCTATAAAGTGTTGGTTTCTCTACACATTGGATTTTCTTCAAGGAAGTACATATCAATGTCAGAATAATTTATTCAAAATTTGTTTATGATACAAGGTCAATTTTGCCAGGTTTATAAAGAAATAATACTGGTAGAATATTCATCATAACTTCTGGTTAGTACTTATAAACACATAATGTTTCACGAGCTTCAACACATTGCCGGATAGGAACATCTCTCCGTAGCCTGCCAGGCTTTGCGTAGGCAACAGCATTGATGTATAAATATATATTAAATATATGGTTATATATTAGCGATGATGAACTCTTATATGTATGTGATCAAAAGATTCGCCAGCATCTGTCACGCTAGTTTGTGGTGAGGCATAAATTTACAACAAAGACAGGCA
>WNGS01005997.1:6753774-6843124 GCA_020271785.1 Procambarus virginalis
ACCGCTGCGACAAGGTACAACTGCCATGGGGCCATAAGCAAAGAAATTTCCATATTTATACCTTATTATTTATGTCTGGAACAACGGTGAGCAGTGGCCCCTCCATAAAATATTGTAGGAATTTCAGAGACTCACCCCCCCCTTATAATTTAACTAGCACGTATAATTTTTGTAATTTATGTCCAATCTACACTACACGCGATTAATAAGGACCAGAAACTGATTAACATTTATTAAAATTATATATAAATACAAATTTATAAAGGTATGATTACAAATAATTTATATGTGAAGTGTGGTGGCTTGTTGCCGTGGACAAGCGTTCGGCTTCAGCTGCAATCTCCTGGGCTGTTCCCAGGACCTCCATTATGGCCGTCATCACTATTGCGGCTATAGATGTTAGTCCTTCACTATCCTCCATTTCTCGGAACTTTGAGCTCATCCTTTCGATAATTAAGGTAATTTGTCTGAGGAATTCTTCCACGAGATGGGCGAGTGGTCCTCCGTAATCGGCAACGTTACTCTTTTTACTTGCAATATTAATGAATCATAGTTCAAATTGTCAACTTTGTCCGCCATTTTCAAGATCTGTAAGCCAATATTCCTAAGTTGTAGAGGTAAGGTTGTGGGAGCCTCCCGGGCTGGCCACCAGGCGCCACAGTGTCCCCGGGCTGGCCATCAGGCGCCAAAGTGTCCCCACCCTGCTGCTGCCAGTTGTTATAACTGGCTTTTCTTTTAGGTTTCTCGTCGTCCCTTTTGACAGTATTATCAAACATTTTCATTAACGTAGTCAAGAACTGGAAGTTTCCAGCATTGTTTAAATCCTCGTCACGCATAAACTTTGTTCGTATTTGTTCCACTGGAAGGACGTATCGTCTCCTACGATATTCTGGAGGAAGTAGTGTTGGTGCCTCTTTGTCATCCGAATGTCCCCGTATATTTTGCAAGTTATCCATACTCGAATTATTTTCATTAACCTTCAGTCGGGAACCATTATTGCTCTCATTGTGATTAGGCGAAAGTGCCTGTAGAAACACACTTCTCTGCATTTGGGAACTTTTACTAGAACCATTACTAGTTACATCCTCTTCAGCCCCATCGTGCGTGTTAACATCTTCAGTAACCATGTCAGACGTCTGTCGCCGCTTCCGATAATTAAATTGTACAAATTCGTGTCCATACTGTGAATGGATTGTTTGTTGCTGGGTTTCGCTCTCGTATTTCGAACGAGTTGAAAACTGTTCTTTCCGCTCTACTGCAATTACATACGGCGTTGTTGCTTCTTTGGGTCGTTGATGCATGCAATCTCGGTCATTGCTCGCTTGCTCACTCGTTAGTTGTACCAGATCTTCGTCTTCAGCCTCCAGTGACTGGTCACTTACGCGTGGAGGATTATTTCCGAGTGGTACGACTGACAACAAGCGTCTCCCATGGTATACCATTGATGGTGGACCTGTATCATACTCAGACTCGTGCACATGCTTGTCTTCAGAACCTTCCATCAGTTCCTTAGACTTTATGGTGTACACATCGTAGGTATTGTCACCGTCAGAGGATAAACTCTGACCTATATTCTCGGTATATCTATTCACATTTACAATCTCTTCACTCTGTGAATCTTCCTTCCACACTTGGTGAAATTCTGAATATGGATCCAAATTTTTATCATGATGCTCGTATCTTTCAACTCCTAACTTTTTTGTTCTATAATCCCTTCCTCTCCAGAATAATCAGCACATTCACCCACCACTGGGTGATAACCGTCTAGCCCACAACTCCCATCCTCATCTTTTACAAAGTGTTTAAAATTATTTTCCTCATTTAGTGCTAGTTTTCTCATGGGAAAAGCAATTTCAGATTTCTCCAAGACTCCGTCCATATTACTAGAGCTCTGCCTCTTATTCTCTACCTCTGGATCATTGTATAAATCGCCACTCTTTGTATCTTCACGAGTCTCTAGATTCCTTACATTTTGGGTATCTTGCCGCCGCGTACGATAGACTGGTGCTGCTGCAGCTCTCCTCGTCTCTAGCGAGTCACTTTCCTCTTCCAATTTCATGGAGCCTTTCAACTCTAGCTTTTTCATGTTGTTTGCCATATTATCTAAGTGTTCTTCACTTGGCTGGTGTTCATCTAGTAGGACAACCCTGAGAGGAATTCCATTCTCATCTCCTATAACATGACCCGTTTTATCCATTACAAACAATCCATTTACAGTTTGCTTAACTGACACTCCAGTAGAATTCTGCAGTCTCAAAGTAATCTTTCCAACTGCCAGTTTCACGTCATTGCCGTTGTAATCCGTTAAGTTTACCCCACTGCCCATCTGGTCCACCAAAGTGATTGAGTTCCCTTTTCCATCTACGATAACCATGTCTTCTAACACTTTTTGACTATTTCGAGACCTGAAATTTATGTTTTTAACTTTAATTATTCCATTTTTGTCTGTAATCAGGTTGCCATCTTTATCAATCATGGCATTTGCAGTTACTTTATCTGAAGCTACAATGGAGATGGAGACATTGTTGCCGGTGCCAAGTGCCTCTCCAGGTACCGACGAGAAGCTCATCACAAACATCACACCATCATGGTTCATTACTCTCAAGGCGTCAGTCCTCGTAATATTGTTTTGTCCTTGCAACTGATCACCTATTGAACTGCTACGAGCAGAAACTTGCTCAGAACCCTTCCATGTTTTGTTATAAAGTTTCTCGGCATGCATAGTCAAGTTTGGAATTACCGAATGCTTTACTGTACCCACGAACGACCATTCTGTGGCAGATACAATGCCAGCCACTACTTTAATCCCTTCATCGTTAAAAACTAGAGTGGGACCTCCACCAACCTGCACTAACGTTAAAGTATTGTCATCGGAATCGACCACCAAATCACCATTTTCGTCCTCTATAATGTAAATTTGATCCTTTTCAGATAACTGCACGTTTGTTTGAGTCTTGTGTACAGTTGAGGAACTAGTTAGATTAGCACCAGGAGCGAGCAAGTGTGGTGACGGGGGTGAGGCGGCCACAGTGACCACGTCTCCTGCCCTCACCGCCACGGGGTCGCCTTGACTGTTCACCACAACACTGACTGGCTCCTCATCACGCGTCAGTATCACTGGTATCGCTGCACCTGGCCCACTATTTCTAGCGCCATTTGGATTATACCGAATAGTATTCCTACGGTGTCTGGGTACAACAGCAGTTTTGCATACTCTAGCCATGAGGCAGGCGTCTTCACAGCACTTGTCAGACACAGCGCAGTCAGAGTCCGTGCTGCACAGCTGAAAATATGGTTAATTTTAGAAACATTGTGAAATATTATGCGGCATAGTCTGTTAACGGAATAAATCCTAAAACCGAGTTGGACATTCGACACCTTAGTATTATCGTAACCTGAAGAATTTGTAGTCTTTTTAAATGTAGTGCATTCTAAACGGCCAAATTCCACATCCCCACTCTCCCCCGCCACTCCAAGCTATATCCAACGTTGTTACTGCGACCCGTAGAGGGAGTAGCAATCGACCATGATAAAGAAAGTGAAGGTTCGCCTCCTGAACAATCAAAACATTCTTCAAGAACGATCTAAAAGCCAAACACCACCACGACCAACACTAATCCCATCGACATCCGCCAGGAGGGAGAGGTAATTGTGCTCTTCTACTCCCAAGAAGCTGTAGCTGACCATTAGCTCTACCACAATCCAGAAACTCCTATTTAGCCAGAACGTCGAACTCTTCTTGCCGCGTCGCACTATGGCTGAAAGAACTATTGCCAGTGGTATCACTGCCTGGATACCTGACTGGAAAGTAATAGAAGTCAGAAACTGTATCCAAGTTGAAAACCTCAACTCTGAGGTATTCGAAATTACGAGCTTGACCAACGCCAACGGCGAACGCACCACTCTGATCATCACTAACTGCAGCAAATCTCGCCACCACAGCTGGGTTCAAATGTTTTGGTATCTTGACCCCACCTGTACAAGTGACAAACGTACTACACTGTATTAGGTACTACACCCTAGGACAGTGCTTAAAATGCTACAAATACACACACTTCAAGTGCCAGAAGATGCATGGTGTAGCATCTGCGCCGAGGATCACTACTACTCTGCCAAGGCTTACTTTCAACGCTGCCTCGTCTGCAACATCACTTTCTCATAGCTGCCCGTGCAGACAGGAAGCCATCAAGCAACTGACGGAATCAAGTAAAACTTGAGCTCCCACGAACGATTAACACAATGCACGCAGCAGCCAGTCAGAAACTTTCCCTGCCTTACCGGGCAGCAGCCTCTCCTGCAGCCGTCCCCAGCCGGCTCACTGGGGGACCACAGCCAACCAACATCCCAGCCTCAACCATCACCAACGCGATCTACCATCTGTACAACCGATGGTATCATCCCAGCCCTCATGCGCCTTGCTGAATGGTCGCCGGGTCCGACAACCACTTGTTTGGGAGCATACTCAACACCCTATATGCAGCGAACGGCTTAACCGGTTCCTGACGCAGTGCTGGCTGCCCAGATTAAGACACCTAGCTACAACGGCGCGCTCCCGCACCATCCACCGATCATGTAGTGCATGTAGTCCNATCATCAAATAAACTAACATATTTTGCAAAAACCATGTCACTGAATTCTCACATTTTAATCTTTTGCTGATGTTTTACATAAACATGTGTACCAAAGTGTTTTAATAAATTTATATGAACAGCCATTTTAAACCCGAGGTAATTCTTTCTTGGAGTCATTATATGGTTGTTCAATTACTGTATTTCCACTTTACTGCTAAAATAATAACAAAGACAGGTACTTAGCTTATGACTTGTGATATACAAGACAAGTGTTAGTGATTAATCATTAAACTATACAACAATGTACGTAAAAGTATATTGCAGAGCAATTCAGTTTCAGAAATTCTTGCCAAATATCGCAGAATAACATATCGCAAAAATATGCATTTATGGTGTGACCATATGGCTTCCTTAAATATAGACTAATTGTTTTTAACTTCATTTAACCAAGTTAAAATAGTTATAAACACACCTGCGAAGTCTCTCCTCAGTTTCCCGTCTTTGAGCATCCAGAAGGGCCTTACGTCTTCTTTCTAACTCTGCTTGTCCCTTCTCAAAATTCTCCCGTCTTTGTCTTCAAATGTGTCTGAAACAGAAGGTTTGATGATGATTATAAAATTTGTTTTAGTTATGAATGCTAACCATCATCAGATATAATAAAAACTAAGTTAAAAGTAATAAAATGTCCTTTTCCGATATCAATTTCAAGTTTATTGAGATAATAAAATACCTCCCAAAAGGATAGAGTAGCCAAGAATATTTCTACCCTCCTTTTCTGGTATGCCCTCGAGAGTTCCCCCGGGTATTTCAGCACTAGTTCTGCCAAGTCTAAATATCACACCAAGGCTCCAAGTCTACAAGTGTACTGTAATAAGCTTATTTCCACAAGTTTTCACAAATCAGAAACAATCGGAAATAAATTGTGTACTTTATAGTACGTACTTTATCATTATGAAGTACTGTATAGTTCATTTTCCAGCTACAGAATAATGTACATGAAAAATTACTTAAAAAGAGGCCAATTATAATACACTATTCAGTACTGTAGCTAATGAAGGACTTACTATCATTAACTGCTCCTAAGACATCAGTAACAGGCGTGCCTGCTGAGCTGGTTGAGTGAATACTGGAGGTTCTTTGACGGCGATTGGTGGGGGGGATCAACTCTGCCGGCAGCTGTGTTGGTAATTTGCTTCCAGCTTTAGCAGACTCACACAAGTACATAGCTAGTACAAATTCTTCACATGACAGACGTCCATCATTGTCACATCAGACAGTGCCCTGTACAACATCGAAACTTGTGTTTATTAAAAGTAATACAATGGCTTAAATATATTGGTATACTCAACAAAGTGTGCATGCACTTGTGAAATTACCTAAGTGTAGTTACAGAATGAGAGCTATGGTCATGGTAACTTTTGACATGCATTACTATACAAGCATACATACGTACATACATACATACATCCATATATATTATGCAAATCCAAGATATATGAAAAACAATTTTGCATATAAAAAGGAACTCTTGTTCTACACCCTGTGAATACTCACCAGATCTGTGCTAATGTTTGTTGAGGCAGATGAGATTGAATCAGAATGTTTCTTGCCTGTACCCCAGACAGAAATCCTGTCTTTGCTCTGTCTGACATGTTGAACACCTGTGTATACTTCAGCTTGCTTGCTTGTGGTACAGCCCATTCACCGGGTGTTTGAGAGCCACTGTAGGACAAAAATACTGCATCATTTACACTTGAATCATGAGCTATATGTAGATAATGTATATTTAAACAATACAGATTGAAACTGCAAGCATTGATGTTAAATTGTACAAGTGTATAACAGCCTATTTCACATCGCAACATAAAAAAATATTACCAATACCCAACTTCAAACATTTCATTAGATGGGTTAAATAATATTAAAAATGATAACTACAGGGTATTAACCAAAAACTGGAAGTCCATAATTATGCTACTCAAATCAATCAACACCGCGAGACATATCACTTATTTATAAAGGAATCGTGCCAGTACAGTGACACCTTGCTCAAATTGGAAAGCAGACTTGTTCCAATTTACCAAGAATCCTGTTCTGAGTGTTTTGCTATTTTATACGATTTATGATTTTTTTTTTACCTTTTCCTGGCCACAAATGATAAAACATGTTTGTGAAAATATATAAACAACAAAATTTACATATGAACAATGAATTTTAAATACACTTGAAGGTACAAGAGAGAAAAATTGTAAGGAAATTTACAAAAACTTTTCACTTGTACTGTACTGTATTGAAGAGCCGATTAATCCTGGTTAATCTGTGAACTCGATAGAAAACTGAACAAAAACTGCTACAGCATAAACCATTATAAGCAGCCCCATCTATCTCTTTAAACTTGAATTTCTTGAGCAATATCTACTTTGAACCACTGCAACCCATTTGTACTCTCAGCCTGCACTCTCCAAACTGGCTCACTTTTATTTATTTAACTGTTTTCTTCCATATTAGGATACCTTCTCTTTCCCTACCTGTTTTAGAATAACTAATCATATGTTGATTCACGGGGTAATGCAGTTATCATACGTTGATTTCAACTACATCGTTGGCGAGTGGGTTTGTACTCGGATGATGCTGATATGGATATGATAACTCTATATGGATGTCATGGATTTACCTTGACATGTGAACAAATCATGCTATTATTTCATGATTACATTACTGTGTAAATGCAGTTATCGTCCCAAAGTTATTATACGAATGTGGTAATCGCCATTGTAAAATTTCATTATATAATACATATTGTTCTCACTACTCTATATGATTGTAATGAAGTATACCAGGACCAGTAACAACATAATACAGTAGAAAAGGAATTACAGAAGACCTATTGGTCCATACGAGGCAGCAGCTATTTATATAAATATAAATCGGAACTTCTACATATGATCCAATAAGCCTATACGAGGCAGTTCCTATTTATATGAACGATATAAATATGAGCTCCCTCATATGGTCCAATAGAACTATAGTGTATAAGGCAACTTCTATTTATATCAATATAAATAGGAGCTGCCTCATATAGTCCTATATGAGGAAGCTCCTAATGTATTTACATCAATATAAATAGGAACAGCCTCATATATTTATAATAATAGTAATAGTTTTGTGTTGGATACATGCAGCCAGTGTATATACATGTATACAAGTGAGACTTATATCGAAGTCCCTCGCCCCCCCAAGGTTGAATTACTGACCCTTCCCAGAATGTAACCACACAACAGCTGACCACCATCTGGGTACCTACTTACTGCTAGGTGTACAGACATATTAGATGATAGAAACGCATCCAATCATTTCTGTCCCACCTGGCATTCGAACCCGAAATTCCCAATTGTCAGCCGAGAAGGAACCCCCCTGTACTATCGGGACCCTTTATATTTTTATTGCTCCTATTTTATATATATGATTGATCATCTAAACATCCAGGGTCATAATGAAACATGTGGCTTGGAGAAGTGTGTTTCGTTGACAGAGTTCTCACAGATGAGGCAGCGCCATGCACTGCCACACTCTAAATTTGTGTATTTAATAATATATTGTTATATGAAGTACACCATATGTTAAAAAGTACTGAAGCATACACTAGTACTAGTTTTTTCTGAATTAAGTGCACATAAATCAAGTTATTCAACACACATACTACAGTGGTACCTCGGAATGCGAGTGTCCCTGTATGCGAGTTTTTCGGAATACGAGCAGGATTTCCTCGAAAATTATGTCTCGGAATGCGAGGGTTACCTCGGGACGCGAGTTTGTTGATACGCGTACAGGCCTACCTAGCGCGTGGTCGATCGGCGATCGTCGCCCCTCCGCCACTCCGCCCCTCATTTTACCATTGTCTCGCGCCCAGTGACTATCCCACATCAATTCTTCACCTGGATTTTCAGTGTTTTGTTGGATTTTTGGTCATTTGACTATACAGTTTGTTATTATATATCTCACCATGGGTCTCAAGAAAGCCATTGATAAGGTTCAACCTAAGAAAATAGCTGTGAGTAGAGGCAGTAGAGGATGTCCCTCCTTGATTAAGAAAATGTGTGAAGTATGGAAGAACTGCAAAGTTTTGTTGAAAAAACTCACCCAGATAAAGCTGTAGCAGGCCGTTGCATTGACCTTTTAAATGATAATGTGATGTCTTACTACAGACAAGTGTTAAAATGTAGGGAAAAACAAGTGTCTTTAGAGAAATTCTTAGTAAGACAAGCAAGTCCTAGTGGTATGCAGGCAAAATGTGCCAGTGTGTGCATACCAGTGAAGTCCTCACTGCCTGATGTGATAATGGAAAGGGACTCCCCTTCCAAACAGTAACTCCTCTCCTCCTCCCCCCTCCTCACCATCTTCCATACGCCTACAGCATTCAAGAGCAAGGTAAGTAATAACTTGAACATAGTTTTGTAGGTTTATTTAGATGAATTAGGTATAAAAATTTAGTTTGATATGGGGTTTTTGGGGTAGTCAGGAACGGATTAATTCATTCCCATTATTTCTTATGGGGAAATTAGCTTCAGAATACGAGTTTTTCGGAATAAGAGCTGTCTCCAGGAACGAATTAAACTCTTAAACTGAGGTACCACTGTACAGTAATATTGAAAACAAGATATAAGCAAGCACAGAAAGAATGAAGGTGAACACTGGAGTGATGTTTCTCATATAACATTGTCAGCAAAGTTAGCATCAGGTGTTGACTGAGATAATAAAATACCTCCCAAAAGGATAGAGTAGCCAAGAATATTTCTACCCTCCTTTTCTGGTATGCCCTTGAGAGAACCTTGATCGCCAACACACAATCTTTCACAGCTTGTCCAACCCATAAAATGGTATATATAATTATATTTAAATTTTTGTTACATTTTCCATATAATTCAATCAAGCAATGTTATGTGCAGTGATATCATGGTCTTGGTGATGGTGAATAATTCATGTGATGATCCTTTGCATGAGGTGACCAATGAGTGATGTAGCATTCTGTGTAATGAACTTTTATGTGCTTTTAGATTCTGTGTAAGCTCCATAGAAAATTTTGGCAGTCTATATTCATGTAGATACTGCACAGCTATTATTTGTTTAGTTGTTAACTTTGGATTTTCTAGAAATGTTGTGCCCACTTTTGACCCAAGAAATATTCTTACTCTTGCATAATGTATATATACCAATGTAACATAACTTTTGAAAAAATATATTTTATTTTTTTTATATCTTTTTTTCTAGTAACATCGGTAATGAATAAATTCAACTGATGATTGATACTTTTTCTCATGTACTTTAATGGAGAGAGTACAAGATTTGTTTAAGTGTACTGCACTTTAATGGAAAGTGTACCAGATTTGAATTCCCAGCCATTTCAGAACGACAACAGATTTAACACGTCATAACACAACTACTAAACACAGGTGTCAAATACCCTGACTCTTGGCTGCCCGTACGTTGCACTGCTGCACCAGTTGGTGCTGATGAACCTGGTGGTACTGCTGCTGCAACTGCAGTACTTGCTACTGGCATCTGGCCCACTCCTCCCAACCTGCTCATGGGAGGCACTATGCCTCCTACCTAAAGAGTGGAACAAGTAAAAAAAAGAGAGAGATCATTCAAATAATCATTTGTAACTAAATGGAAAGACCCTCTTAATTATAGACCCGAATCTTGACAATCATTGTGGTCACAACATTAGAAAAAATCATAAAAATAAAATGAGCAGTACACCATAAGAAAATTTAAACAACAACAGGCATTATGGTTTTTGACAGGAAGATCCTGTATAACAAATCTGCTTAGTTTCCATGATAAACCACAGAAATATTACAGGAAAGAAAAGGTTGGATTGACTGCATCTATCTGGACCTAAAACAGGTTTTCAACAGTCCCCCACATAAGAGGTTGTTCTGGAAATTACAACATATTGGAGGGGTGACCGGAACACTTCTGTGATGCATGAAAGATGGTTTGGCAGAGAAATGAGAGACATAATCAGAGGCAATATATCAGACTTGAGAAGTTTAATGGTGGAATACCACAGGGTTCAGTTCTAACACCAGTAATGTTCACTGTCTTACATAAACACTCTACCAGAAAGGGATACAGGATTATATGATCATGTTTGCTTAAGATTCCAAGCTACTAGGAAGATAAACATACAATTCTCATGCCCTACAAGAAGACCTGGACAAAAGTGTATGGAGTAACAATTGGCAAATGGAATTTAATGTGAATAAATACCGTTGTAATGTGGAATAGAAGATAATAGGCCATAAACAACCAACAATTATGTGAAAAACCCTTAAAGAATTCTGATAAAGAGATTTAGGGGTGCTTCTGGTAGAAAACTGTCACCAAGGACTCCTTAAGCACACTGTGCGAGAAGCATATGCTACACTGTAAGGAAGGGACCTTTGTAGTGAATGTTTTGTGGTATGTAAATAATGATTGGGTTGGTAGGGTTACAGTTCAAAGCTCCCACCAAATCAGCAGCTTTTCTGAACATGTGAGTGGTATAATTACATTGGGAGAATGTTACTCTTTAAAAAGATATAAACAGTACTAATATTGATAAAAGATACCATTCTAAGTACATTCTGTTACTGGGAAAAGATGTTGGGAATGTATGTGTTAAATGTGGAAAACCGGTGAACAAAATAAAAATGAAAAGAAATAAGATTTGAAACCAGAAAACATTAGAATGCTAGGAAGGGAAAGTAAACACAAGCAGATGTTTGTTCACTTCTCTCGAGGTGGTGGAACAGGCAAAGGTGGTCACCTACATGATAGCTCTATGCAGGCGATGATCACAATAACGTGGCTAAAGTATATTGACCAGACCACACACTAGAAGGTGAAGGGACGACAAGTTTCGGGTCCGTCCTGGACCATTCTCAAGTCGACTGTGATAATAGCTGCAAGCTATTGATGACTAGACTATCATTGAGCTGTCAATGATACTCTTAGTCGGATGGTCATCCCATGTGGTACTATAGTGCAGAGACTAACTTGAGGTATTGTGGTGCTATCATATAGACTAGTTAGGACAGAATTGATTATTCAGCCCATCATCCTGTTTTGGTAGTACTGTACAGAGGAATCTCGGGTGACGAGCGACTCTCCACAAGCATTTCGGGTAAGAGCGAGCCCCTCGCAGAAAATTGTCTCGACGACGCACTTCCGCTTCGTTACCGAATAAACCATGGTGCTTCCTAGTTCTCGCTGGTTCTCACAAATTCTCACGCCTCCGACAGCAAATAAATTTTTTTCAAAGATGTTAATGATGATGGGATGTGATGTAATGGGGTGACTGCTGTAAGTTGCAAAAATATTTTTTTGTTAGAAAAAATGAAAAATTTTAATTTGAAAAAAATTAAAAATGTCAAAAGGTTCATTCAGTGTATGTCAGGTAGGTACTCATTTTCTATAAAAAAAAAAATGAAAAATAAAAAATGAAAAAAATAAAAAAACCAGCATTGGATGTAATGAAAACACCATATTCTGGGTGAGCCCGGAGCCTCCCTGGAGCTTATCGGGCTAATGTATGTTATATTAGACCGGGACATTAGCTAAGGAGTTCAGACCTACCAGGGACCAGTGCCAGAACCTGGCCCCTTCAGAGAGGTTTCAGGGAGCAATGGCCCTGGAAAACTCCCTTGTGGTTGGGGTTTTCCTCATTTGCCATCGACCGGGGTTAGGCACCCAGAAAGGTAGGCACAACAAAACAAACCCCACATGGTAAAAAACTAAAACAGAAAACCGAACAGAGACGTATAAACTCCCTACAACCCCAAAGAAACAAGCAAACATCACCCTTTATGGCCATGCCGATCATCTGTGCACCCTGGTTGATCAGCCCAGCAACCAGGAGGCCTGGTCGATGACCGGGCCGCGGGGGACGCTAAGCCCCGGAAGCACCTCAAGGTAATCAAGGTAAGGTAAGCCCTTCCCACCCAGAGAGGGGGAAGGGGGACCCCGGACCTCACCGTGCGGGCTGCCTAGCATCAGTTCGGAAGCTAAGCTTCAACTAATGCGAAAAAAACGTCAACCGGTGGGAGGGAGGGTTACCAAGGAGCCTCCGGGACTCACCCAGAAAATTGCGTTTCATTACATTCAACGCTGGTTTTCCATCCGGTTGTTTCCTTCGGTCTGCGGTAGCGTTGGGTGGCCCCCTCCTCCTTAGGGGGGTTCAGGGCTGGCGGGGGCAGGCCTCTTCTGTGCTCCATCGAGTCGTCTTTGAGTGGGTTCGATTGGGCGTCGTCGAAACGACGTCGTCCCTCAGATGGGTTTCCCGACTGTTTCCAGTGCCGAAACGGGACTGTGCAGACCTGAGGTTCATTCTGGACTTGTCCTGTCTTAACCCTTGGATTCCCTGCCTCCTTTCGGATGACTACGCTGTCTCAAGTTCGGCTCCTGTTGAAGCCGGGTTCTTCGATGGTGTCCCCTGGACCTCCAGGACGCTTATTGGCATGTCCCGATTCATCCGGGGTTCAGGGACTGGCTCGGTTTTGTTGTGGGGCGTCAAGGTTACCGCTTTCGTTGTCTCCCACGTGTGAACACCTCGTGTGTTCACACGTCTTACGCGGGTCGTCGCTGCTCGTCTGCATCTGTTAGGTATTCAGGTGTTGGCCTACCTCAACAACTGGCTGGTTTGGGCTCCCAGCCGGTCCAGTTGTCTGCTAGCCAGGAATTTGGTGCTTTCCCAGCTCGCCGGGTTTGGGGTCTTGGTGAACTGGATGAAGTCCGGTCTGGTTCCCTCCCAGGTTCGGTCGTGGCTGGGTCTTGTACTCACCTATTTGTGCTTGCGGGGGTTGAGCTTTGGCTCTTTGGTCCGCCTCTCAACTGTCAATCAACTGGTGTACCGATTCCTGAGCCTACTGGGCTCTATCATATCTACATTTGAAACTGTGTATGGAGTCAGCCTCCACCCACATCACTATCCCACACACCACTGTTGCGTGGGACTCTCGGACCTCTTCCTAGTCTCTTCCTCCGGAGTCTCTCCTCCGGCTGCGGTCCCGCTTGCACTCGTTTCTGGGGGGCTTCAGGGTCACTCGGCGGTTGCTTGAGGGTTTGTGCGGGAGCCTGAACTTTGCAATGGTGGTCTACCCGCCAGGTCGGGTGATCTGGTTCCCCAAAGGAACCAGAACAGCCGGTCTCATCGGGTGTTCTGGTTCCATTGGGGACGTCCCTTCCGCCTTTCTCGCGATCGCTAGGTTTGACCTCAGGAGGGGCCTTGGGTCAGCTGCTGCATCGCTGGCTTCCTCTTCGGGTTTTGCCGGGTTCAGTGCCTTGGCGCCTCCCCGAGCCCTCGCTCAATGTGTTCACGGATGCTTCGTCTCTCATCTGGGGCTTTGTGATCAGTGCTCACCAAGCCGGCCCGGGGCAGTGGGGTCCATCCTTCCATCAAGCCCACAGCACGGTGCATAAGTTCGCGGCAGTGTGGTTTCCGCTTCAGAGGGTTCGGGTGGTCCGCGGATTGACAATCCAACTCCATTTGGACTGATTCCCAGTGGTTCATTGCCTGACCCGAGGGGGGTTCGATGCGGTCCTTGGCTCTTTGGCGCTGGTCGCTTCGGGTGACTCGTCTGCTGAGTTCTCAGGATTTGGCTTTCCTGGCTGTTCATGTGGGGAGAGTTTCCAACATCTTGGCCAACGGCCTGTCTCGTTTCATTCCCCTCTCCACGGAATGGACGGTTGACGCCGACTCTTTCTGTTGGCTCTGCCAGACGTTCGGGCGCCCCGAGGTGGACCTCTTCGCGTCGGCGTGGTCACGAGGCCTACCCCATTATGTGGCGCCCTTCCCCGATTGCGAGGCTGTTGGGATCAATGCCTTTTGGCAGGACTGGTCGAGGTAGGTGTTCCTGTACCTCTTTTCCCTGGTTCAGCTGTTGCTCCAGGTCCTGACTCGCTTGGAGACCTACCAGGGGAGAGTAATCCTCTTGGCCCCGTGGTGGCTGGCCCAGCCGTGGTTTCAGGCGCTGCTTGCCCAGTGTCTGAACCCAGAGGTTTTCCCGTGGGTCTGCTTCTTCCAACATATCGGCCCGGTGCATCACATGGCTGGTTCGATCTTCTCCTCGAGTCTTCGCGTATGGTCTTTTTGACTCGGGGTTTATCATCATCTCTATGGTGATCAGGTGGCTTCTTTGTTGATGTCCCACCTGCAGGCTTTGTCTCGGCGGCAGTATGAGGTCTCCTGGTGGTCCTTCCGGTTCATTTTACACCTTCGTCATTGTGCTTCACTTTTTGTTCGGGTGGTGTTGTCCTTTCTCTCTTGGTTGTTCCAGGACCATCACCTTATGCCTGACACTGTCACCCGAGGACCACATAAAGAATACTGTGCGAGGAGCCTATGTCACGCTTTCTAACTTCAGAATTGCTTTTAAATACATGGATGGCGATATACTAAAGAAATTGTTCACGACTTTTGTTAGGCCAAAGCTAGAATATGCAGCGGTTGCGTGGTGCCCATATCTTAAGAAGCACATCAACAAACTGGAAAAGGTGCAAAGACATGCTACTAAGTGGCTCCCAGAACTGAAGGGCAAGAGCTACGAGGAGAGGTTAGAGGCATTAAATATGCCAAAACTAGAAGACATAAGAAAAAGAGGTGATATGATCACTACATACAAAATAGTAACAGGAATTGATAAAATCGATAGGGAAGATTTCCTGAGACCTGGAACTTTAAGAACAAGAGGTCATAGATATAAACTAGCTAAACACAGATGACGAAGAAATATAAGAAAATTCACTTTCGCGAACAGAGTGGTAGACGGTTGGAACAAGTTAGGGGAGAAGGTGGTGGAGGCCAAGACCGTCAGTAGTTTCAAAGCATTATATGACAAAGAGTGCTGGGAAGACGGGACACCACGAGCATAGCTCTCATCCTGTAACTACACTTAGGTAATTACACTTAGGTAATTACTGTCGCCTCGTATTGTGCGGCGCTGGCAGAGTCGCTACAGCTTGCTTTCGGTATTGATGTTACTTTTGCTCCGTTTCGCAAGCTGTTTCATGCATTGTTTCACCTCTGGCCTGCTCATGTGGTGCCTGAACCATCCTGGTCTTTGGACAGAGTACTCTCTTTTCTTTCTTCTCCTCGGTTTGTTGTGGCCCCTTCGGTTCAGGATTGTTTCTCCAAGGCTCTTTTTCTGTTGGTATTGGCCTCTGGGGGTCGGGTTGGGAAGCATGACACCTAGCAGACCCCTGCCAGGAAAAACAAAACAAAAATAAAAGAAAAACCCTGCAAAAGCATAACGTCTCCAGGTGAAAAGAACCAGTCACTATGCTTATATCAGACAGCTGCACAGTACCTCGCACCCCAGCCAGCGATGAAACTGCCTCCTGCCCAAGAGAAAACAAGAGTAAGAACCACCCCAGCTGAACCTCCAAGGGCGGGCAATCACCGAGCAGCGACAGAACCACATAGAGGTAGCTGCTGCTGAACGGCTCATGGAAGATAACCCTGAAGCCGCAAAGGCAGTACTTATGGGGCACCTAGGGAAGGTAGCCCTAGGTGCATGCAGCTCCAGTACTCTTGTGTTACTACTGGCTCACACACCACCAATACAGAGCAACAACACTGCACTGCAGCACTGTGCAAAGAGTGGCGCCAGAGCGATCGACTGTTCATCACAACAGCCTTTGAACTGGGGAGGGCTGTCGGCGTGGAGGTCTGGGGCCAACCATTCCACACCTGTCCCCTTCCTGGGGAGGGGGGGGGTTGTGCAGACAGATGCGCGGTGGTTGTGGTGACCTCATGTTTGTTTCCCGGTTTTTGATTGGGAGTTCTGCTTGCATTTTCGGCTTTCAGTTTGCAATTTTTGGCCAGCAGTAGTTTGTTTTGAAATTCCTACTTTTCTGAGTGCCTGACCTGGTAGATGGCAAACAAAGACTGCTTCCAATTACACGGGGGTGTCTTGAGGCCACTGTTCCTCGTGCCTCTCTTGAGGGGAGGGCCAGGTTCTGACTCTGGTCCCCGGTAGGCTTAGAACTCATTTAATTGACTGTTGCCATGGTCTAATATATGCACATCAGCCCGGTATAGCTCCAGGAAGCCTAAGGGGCTCTCCACAGAAAAAGTTGCTAAAAAAGCATAAAAAGAGCTCAACATGATGCAGTGGTCTAAGGAGTTTCCTTGGGAGTACCCAGAGCATAGGTTGGAATCCTCATGGTTCTTACCGATTTTCTCATAAATCAAAGTATTATCTGCAAATTTGATGATGTGGTTTGAAATATTCTCATCTATGTCACTGATGTACAACATGACAAAAAGGGTTGCCCCAAGATGGATCCTTGTAGTACACCACTCACCCCATTTCTCCAGTCAGATTTAATTACATTTAGGACAACCCTTTGCTTTCTTTGTTTTAACTACTTTTTATCCAATCTAGCACTATCATTTATTCTTTGTGCTTGCAATTTAACTCTCCATTCCATTCCAAATCATATTGATTATTTTCATTCACATCATTACACAATGTATGTTCAAACATAACAGCCACTTTCACCTAAAGAAATATTAACAGTGTTAACTCAATCTCTACTCATGCTAACCTGTGATGGCTGAGGAACACTAGGCATACCAGCCTGTGGTAATGAAGAAATGGGTTGTTGTACCATGGGTGCTGGAACCATGGGTGCTGGAACAATGGGTGCTGCTGCTACTGAAGCTGGAGCCATAGATATTAGAGGTGCAGGAGCCACTGATGTCGTAACCATAGACATTGGAGCCAGAGGTACCATTGGTTGTGTTGGAATCATTGGTTGTGCTGGAACCATTGGTTGAGCTGGAACCATTGGTTGAGTTGGAACTAATGGTTGAGCTGGAACCATCTGCTGAGTCAACCCTGGTAAGGGCACACCACCTGTATAAACAAATATTTATGACTTTGGTGAATAAAGTATTATATTCAAAGAGAAGAGAGTTGGCTCAGTTCTAAACAAAAAGAGTTTTATGCTTTTCCTTTTTGCAAACCAATACATGTGAATGCTGCATAGGTATGCTGGGTAACCCTTCATATAGACTAACTGAAACATACAGTACATCAGTTAAAATAAAACACATCAAAGCTTTCTCTGCAATTCCTAAATAATTAGTTTAATATGAAAGTTTTAAAGTCCCTAAGTAATCAGTGCACAGAAAATTTATTTGTGGTATTTCTTTAGTACTGTATGTTCAATTATATTAATATTTTCTGTGGCCTCCCACAAATTAAACTGTTCAATGGAAGTCAGCATGCAATGGAAAAATTACCATCAGATTTAATAATACCTGTAATGGGTCACAATGGGCAGTCCTGAAGCCAACGTTTGAACATGACAACATTACATGTAGCTAATTTCAAGAAAATTAAATAAATAATATACAAATTTTCAGTAGCGAAGAGTTACTGAATTTATAATCAATGCTAAGCTGCAGAAACAAAGTTTGCTATCAAAGCCCTAGGATTATTCCTATTTCCTTACAAAAGCATCTAGATAAAAGACAACTACACTCAGTGTGTTATTTAAGATTGTATTCATTATTGGTTTAAACTGAACAACAATTTTCAAAGCTCATGTTACTTACCTGCCATCATGGGTTGCATAGGCCTCACCGAGGCACCTCCGGCCATCATGCCCCCTGAAACATGTACAACCTAATAAAAACTAAGTAATATTAGCCACAATACTATATATCAGCTACATATCCTTTATTTATGTAAATGCTGTATCTAAAACTTTCAGGCATGGCAATCGTAATTGAAAATTATTAATGACAAATTTTTAGTGCCCAAGTATTATTTTCATTAGTGATAATTATTTACAAGAGCATCCAACTAAAAATAATGCACACAATTTTATTAAAACTACAAAAATACAAATAATTACAGCCTTGTATATATTAACTGTTGTAACATTACATTTCAGCAAATCACTTCAACTCCAAGCTTTCACTGATGTTCCCAAGAGTACAGAGATCATATCAATTTGATGAATAACTTCAGACCAATATAAAATCTACAAGTACCATCTATTGCCAGTTCTACTCTTACTGTCAAACAAGATCATCATCAATCCTAAACAGTTTAACTTCACACCATAAAGAGAGCAAACTGTTATAAACAGGGAAAAAATATTTAACATTTAATATTTTATTTCACATTTAATATTTATTTCATATTTAATATTTTATTTCACATTTAATATTTTATTTAACATTTAATATTTTATTTAAAATTTAGTCACTGAATTTTAAAAAATTCTGAATTCAAACTCTTTTCACTGAAGAAACGAAAAACAGTCATTAACATAAAATTTGTTGAAGTTCTATTGGGGCAAAAGAGCATTGCATGGAAATTGTTAATCCCATTAAAACACATTTTTCCCTTTGGCAATTTATTTTCAACCTGCACACTACACATGTGTCACATGTATACTATTCAACCTAATACATGACAATTCTTTTTATCACTTTTTTTTATCAATTTATGTATCACTGTATAAAGCTCAAGATATAACTGATTTGAATTTATTATTTTTATGTAATACAATAAACAATGGTATGAACATTATCACATTTAAATCATTACTCTAATTATATTGTTAAAATTAAATTATGGTAATTAATAACACTTAAAGTTTGCCAGAAAAATGTGTTACTCTAATAATGAGCACAAGCAAAATCACAATGTTTAGCTCCATATATAATAAAAATAAGCACTTAATGTAATGAAACGCCATTTTCTAGGTGAGCCCCGGAGGCTCCCTGAAGCTATCCAAACTTGTGTTATATTAGTCTGGGGTCATCAGTCACAGGAGTCCTTATGCCTACCAGGAACTACGACCCAGAACTGGCTCCCCTCAGAGACGCGCAGGGAGCAATTGTCTACAAAAAGGTTATTTTTAATGTGTATCGTAATTGCCATCGACCGGGTGAACTGTTTGGTTAACCTGTGCAATCTACATTCTAAAATACAAAAATAACTCCCCTAGAAAGAAACCCAACATGTAACACTTCATGCAACTAGCACTCTCGCTCATTAGTACTACTCCCCCATAAGGGAGTAGGAACCGGCAGCACACTACTCCAGATCTTGAACGGAGTAGATCTGGAAAATCTAAAAAGATCTGAAGATCAGAAAACTGCCAACCGCAGGGAGGGAGGGAGGGTGTCAGGGAGCATCTGGGGCTCACCCAGAAAATTGTATTTCACTATATTCAATGCTGATTTTCTGTTGATAGACCATCAGCTCCCTGATGGGTCTACCAACTACCAACTAACTACCCAAAGGCAAGTAAAAGAAGGAACATACCCGGGAGGTGGCAGCACCACAGGACTCAAGACGAGGAAGAGACCGACGGCCACGACATATGCCCCAAAGCCACACACGGCCGAGAGGGAACCAGAACGTTCATGAGATACCTGGTGGCCAGGACCCTGTTTGACCTCCAAAACCCCTATGCCTGAATGTCAACCCAAGACATGTTGCTTAAAACCACCACAAGAGCAGCATACTTCCTAACATCATAGGCACAAGGATAGACCACAGACTGGCTAGATTTGATGACACTGCGGACAACCTGAGACACAATTAGGCAGTGATGTGGTGGAGGCAGACTCCATGCACAGTTTCAAATGATAGAGCCCAATAGGCTCTAGAATCTGTAAATCAGTTGATTGACTGTTGAGAGGCAGGACCAAAGAGCCAAAGCTCAACCCCCACAAGCACAACTGGGCAAGTACACGAGCCCTGGAACAAGGAACCAAGTAAAGCGGATCCACCCAGAGAGCCTTCACCATCACAGAACCAGTGGCCAGCAGGTAGCCGCCGCATAAAGCCACCACCGCCAAACATGTGACTCACCCTGGCCAAACCAACCAAGCATCCACAACTAACTGACCCCCTCCAGAAGCCAGCTGTCCCATTCTTCTCCAGAAAAGAAAAAAGGAAAAGGCTGCAAACAAACAAAACTACCACCTGGACCAAAAGAACAGAACCTCGGGCATCGAAAGAGAGCAGGAAACTCTCCCAGACCCCCAGAGGCCAAGGCCAACGAAAACGAAGCCTTTCAAAAGCAATCCCAAACTGAAGGGGCCACAACAAAGTTAGGAGAAGGAAAAAAAGAAAACACTCGATCCAAACACCAAGAAGGCTCAGGCGGTGCATGAGCAGGCCAGAGGTGGAAAAATGCACAAGAAAATTTGTGGAACAGAGCGGAAGTATCATCCACCCCATACGCAAGCCGCAGCGGCTTCACCAACGTCGCACTATACGAAGCGACAGTATTAGGCATGAGATGCCAATCCAGACAAAGCCAAGAGAAGAAGGACAAAATAACCTAGTACAAAATCAACGAAAACCAAAAAAGAGAAAGAAAATGATGGAAAGACCGCCAAGAAACTTCATGCTGTCACTGAGAGGACCATAGTTGGGACACCATCAAAGAAGGCACCTAATCACCATACAAATGGTGATACGCATCAGAAAGACCTGATGCATAGTGCGAAGCAGTAAGGCAAACCAGCGAGATACCCCACAGGACCGACCTGCTGAAAGAGGCGGAGCCGCGGAGAAACACCAGGGTTCAGACACCAAGCAAGCAGCGCTTGAAACCAAGGCTGGGCCAGCCACCATGGAGCCAGGAAAACCACTCACCCCAATATGAATCCAGCCAAGGCAGAATCCGAAGCAACAGCTGGACCGAGAGGGAAGAAGTACAGGAACCCCCACCTTGACTAGTCCTGCTGAAACGCATCTACCATGAGGGCCTCGCAGTCAGGAAGCAGCACCACGTACAATGGGCGACGCCGAGACCACACCAACGCAAAGAGGTCCACCTCCAGGTACCCATATGTCCGACAAAACCAAAGGAAGGAGGCGGCATCAACCGTCCACTCCGTGGAAAGTGGAATGAAGCGAGACTGGCCGTCTGCCAAAACTTTGGACACACCCTGAATGTGAACGGTGTGGAGAGCTAACCCTCAAGAACTCAAAAGAGCTACCCGAAGTGACCAGCCCCAAAGCCATGGACCAAAGAGACCCTGCCTAGTTGAGACAATGAACCACGGGGGAGCAATCCAGATCACCAGATCCACAACAGCGCCTGCCACACAGCCGCAAACTCCCACACAATGCTGTGAGCTCGAAGGAAGGATGGCACCCAACACCCCTGGACATCCTGGTGAACGCTGGTCACAAAGCCCCAAACAAGAGACGAGGCTTCCGTGAACACATCGAGCTAGGGGTAGAGGAAGGCACCATGGTACCAAACCCCATAAACCCCAAAGAGGAAGCCAGAGACACAGCAACCAATGCAAGGCCACTGGGGAATGAACCCAACAAATGCGAGAGCGGCAAAAAGAGGCCCCTCCGAAGATACCAGAAGAGCCTCCGAAGCCAAACTCTGCCCAGCAGATAAACCAGCAGGGCAAAGTGCAGGCTCACGCACAGCTGCTTGAGCAACCTCCGAGTGACCCCGTGTCCCCCTCAACAGCTGAAGGCAGGACCGCAACCGGAGCAAAGCCGCAGGATGGAGAAAAACAAACGCAGTCCAAGAACACCACACTAGGCCCAGCCAAGCCCAAACCCAGGATGGAACCAACTAGGACTTCTGCGAAATTATCATGAGGGATGCGCCAAAGGCCTCCCGAACCTCCACTGGGGAAAGACGAGAGGAAGAAAACCTCCGAAAAGACGAATCCGAGGAACCTAAGGGCACCCAAAACGAACCTTGGGGGGAGCCCTACTAACTGCATTTGCCGGCAGATAAGACGCACAATGTTCATTTTTTTAGAGGGGGGGGGGGGAAATGAGCCCTACGGCTAAAACGACCATAATACTTATAGGATACCAAGAGCTGGACGAGCATACAGGGCAAGGTTGCTTGGCACAAAATTCGTGCCCATAACTAAATAATGAAAACAAGCCATGAACGCAGTCTATGAACACAAGACTGAGGTAATAATATACTGAAGTACTACAGTTCCGTACACAAGACAAGACAATGGCTACTTCTATTACTCCTGGGAAACACAAGACTGGGAGACATGACCACCACCCACAATTAATCAGGGGAACAGTCAGGGTAGAAAAGATGAATGATGCAATATGATTGGTACCCCCATAATGGGACACGGGTGGAAACCACAGGGAAAATTGCAACCCCCGCAAGCACAACTAGAAGAGCACAACGAGGCGAGTATAAACTTACCAAAACTACAGATAACACATCAGCAGAGATGAGGGAAGCACACACCAATTCATGTACCTCCCACCCATTTCATAACAGACATAACTCACACCTGAAACATGTCACACGTAAGTGAACAACTGAGTAACTGGTTATCTTGAGATGGTTTGGGGCTTAGCGTCCCCGCACCCCAGTCCACGACCAGGCCTTTTTGTTGCACACTCCCAGGAAGCAGCCCGTAGCAGCTGTCCAACTTCCAGGTACCCATTTACTGCTAGGTGAACAGGAGCATCAGGGGTGAAAGAAACTCTACTCATTTGTTTCCGCCTTCAACAGAAATAAACCTGGAACTTCAGGACCATGAATCTCAAACGCTGTCAATTCATCTGTCAGAACAATGGCGCATTAGATGAATGAAAAATGCCCCAAAAAAACAGGAAAAAAATTATAAACATTCAACTGCCCAGTCGCCATATTCAAAGGGTGGATTTTCCAGGGCCCGTAGGGTAAATTAGCCTGTGGGAAGCCAAGGCACTGGGGCCAGCTAATCCAGGAAAACCCGTCAGGTAGCAAGCAAACTGACAACCAGTATCACCTATGAAACCTCGGGGGCAACAGACAAGGACTACCAACACAACCTAGGCTTGCCTAATAAGAAGCTAAGGAGACCTCCTCTGTCTAAACATAGCGAGAATGCCAGAGAATTCTGTGGCATTCAGAGAATGCAAGAAAATGAAAAAAAAATTAAACCAAAATCCCCCAAAGACAGACAGACAAACAAACTAGCAGTTAGAGAAAAACATCTGCATTGTTGTTGCTGCTGCATTGAAGTAAAGCTAGCTGCACCAGTTGCACTTTACCCCACACATCCAGGTGCTCTACAGAAAGTGCTCTCACACACAGCTGGAACAGCCACACAGGGCAAAAATCCAAAACAGGAACGCGAGACCAGAGGTGACTGATCTGACCGCCTGCACATTAGTTCAAGAACTGGAGTGTTGGGCTGCCAGCTCCCCCTCCCCCCTATATGGGTGGTAGAGAGGGGTAGCACTAATGAGAGAGAGCGCTAGTTGCATGAAGTGCTGCTTGTTGGGTTTCTTTCTAAGATTTATTTCAATCTTTTGAAATGTGGATTGCACCGGTTAACCAGACAGTGGTCTGTTTTGATTCGCCTACCTTTCTGGGTCATCTTCTGGTCAATGGCAATTATGACATACAGTACTTGAATTGTAAAGTGCTCATAGGCCAATGCCCTCTACACCTTTTTGAGGTGGCCAGATTCTGGCTCGTGGTCCCTGGTAGGCATAAGGACTCCTGTGACTGATGACCCCAAACTAATACAATATATAGCACATACCAGTTCGGAAAGCTTCAGGGAGCCGATGAGGCTCCCCACAGAAAGTGCAGTTTTAAGCAACATTTATAAGCTACTGCCCAAGAACTTACCAGCAGGTGGTGCAGTGGGTGCCGCACCTACAGGGCTAACAAAAGCACCTGCAGCAACAGCCGCAGAATCATGAGCAGGAGCTGAAGCAACACAAGCCATTGTCAAAACAACAGAGGCACACCCCAAGCTCCATTTACAACACAAATTAACAATATGATGAAAAGGTATTATTGAAAGCATACAAGTTGCATATCCAGAATCACTAACAAACAAAACCATGGCAAGTTATGAGACTAAAACACAGCTTTTGTTCATCACCTCCTGATATAATTAAGGTTGTATCTCCTTACACTTAATACATGTATACATATTTTAGTTTACAGCCAATTTCATTACACAGCCTTCAATACAGGATCAAAATTTCAAAGGATGATTGACCAAACCTTTGAAAAGTGGCTGTATGCAATTGGAATCTTTTGATTATAAATTTTGCAAGACAGCGCATTATGGAGCAGGCATGTTGTACCACTATTTTCCAACATTAAGTGGTGGAGACAGCCCCACAGCCTTAATGGTACAAGGGAAATGACTGGGCTGGTACCCATCTTTATTATTTAAGAAGCCAAGCCAGCTTAATCTGCAGCCCACATCTATCCAGGCCCAAAGTAGCCACGGCACAATGTATGCCAGGTTAAATGAGAGAAATAAATGAGGAACAAAAACATTGATAGATCTACCAGCGTTGAGAAACAACATGGTTTGATGTACTTGGATTATGTAAAACAAAAAGGAAAGGCAAGAAACATTAGGAGTAGAATGGTATGAAGTCTAAGGTAAATACAGAAAATTATGAGAAGTAAAGAGTATGATTTGTTATTATGACAATTGAAACATAAGAACATAAAAATATATGAAACTGCAGAAAGGACTTCTGGCCCCAGTCAATTTAAGATGATAGTGATCAATTCAAGTTGCATGGGTGAAACTAGCTTTTTTTACCTGAATATACACCATACAGTTATGTAAGTCAGATTGAAATAAACTTTCTGGGTTGAATACAGTAGACATTGTCATTTTGTTTTCCTTTTACATAGTTGAGTGCAGGCATAGATGACTTGTGACTCCTGCTAGCAGGTTTAGAGTTCTCATTCCCAAAGCTCATGGTAAGCCTTACCCTACTAGTTTGCCCTGGAACATGACCAATCAGTTAATAACCAGGTCACTAATTGCTGCTGGGTGCAGGTTTAGTTCTCATTCCCAAAGCTCATGGTAAGCCTTACCCTACTAGTTTGCCCTGGAACATGACCTATCAGTTAATAACCAGGTCTCCAATTACTGCTGGGTGAACAAGGGCAAACAGTTAAGGATTGGCAACCAGCCAATACTCCCTGGCCAGGAATCAAACCCGGATGAAATGTCTTGCGAGGCATGGGCTAGTGTGTTACCACTATGCCACCAGGGATTGTTGTGTTGTCAAGGAGTTGTATACTGATTGTAATAAGAAATTTGTTAAGTAAAACTGGAACAGACCCTGATAAAGACTCAAGTATTTAGTTACACTCCAGGTATAACAACTATTGGCATGAGATGATATAAATTTATATGCTGTGAAAGGAAACTATGCATCACAAATATATGTTATGCAAAAATATACATGCATATATATGAAACAATGTAAATAGGGAAAGGGGTTGATTAGGGTAACTGATTATGTACTTGAGCAAAGAAGAATATTTAAGTATGCATGTAAAGTATTGTCTCAGTTCACTAATTTGAATCATACAGGAGCAGACCCTAATCACAAGATCTATATTACCTCACTTCCCACACATGATGAACATATACTGTATTTACAGTATTAAGGCAGCATCTTCATATCAATATAACAATTACAACAACAGAAATTTCAAAATACATTGGTGAAGTTAAGAGCTATTTAGATCACTGAAGGGCTTAAATTTTGTATAATAACTTAATGAAGCCCTAAATTACTGTACAAGTGCTTGTCACAATCCGGTTCTGATTGCTAGCTGCTGAGGCTTTGCTGGTTGATGGTCTTTGACTTTCAGATCTAACCAAATAAGTATCTATTTTGACCTGTCTCCTTTTTAATTGTCAACCTTGATGATCAGTTCTTTGCCCAACCTAAAGTATGTGCAAAAACTTCCAAAATCTGGATTTTCACAATTTGAAGCAGCCCTTGAGTCACTAATTTTTATCTATAACTCTAATTCTGCCATCCCTAGTTTTAAATAATTACTACGAGACAGAATGTTGACTTCAATGATCTATTTCTCCTCATTCCTGAAGCTCTAACTTATGCTGATGACTGCACTCTAACCTTTACATACAAAACGGAGGAAATCCTGACTGTTACAAGACTCATTATTCCCAAACTTTCTGTAGTTTCCTCTTGGGGTAGGTGATGACAAGTTACATACGCGGCAGACAAAACACAGGTGATTATCATAACTACACTGCATGACATTGGACCCGAGACAGGCATATGGATGGGCAGAAAAAATGTAGGGCTAGGTGATGAAATTTTATTCTTCAATTATCTTGAAGAGCCACAAGTTGAACTATGAGGGGTAATGCAACCAAGAAACTTAACACTTTCGCTCGGGCATGATGCAGCATTGCGTCATCCGTTTATTGGCGGTGTTGCCGGGCATGACGCAGCATTGCGTCATCCACTTTAAATAATCGCCAAAAATCAGGTTTTTATCCGATATTTTTGGGACTGGTTTTAAAATGCACGCCTATGTCTTCCCTACACGCCTATGTCATGTTCAACACACAATAGTACTAAACATTTATGGGCAGGAATTGGGAGTTTAGCTGGAAGGCGTCTGGGCGCTCACTCGCAGCTAACGTTGCCCGTCTTCAACTCGTCGGCTGTTGGAGCGTGACCAGGTTTTTATTTTATATGCTAATACTCCTCTAGAGAATTCTATTGCGAACCCATTGATATCAAAATGAAAGACCTAGGACGAAAATTGAAGTGACCAGAGTGAATATAGTGAACACATTTATCGCTTTTGTGCGCTCCTGGGTAACTCGTTCGCACTTTGTCCGTTTTCTGCGGGTAATTAGCCGGGCTTTTGGAGTTTATATGCATTTAGTGCTGTAGAGAACTCTATTGCGAACACAATGATACCAAATTTAATCTTGTAGGAGGAGAATTAAAGTGACAAAGTTGAAGAGAGTATACACTTTTCAGAATTAACGCGCGCTCCCGTGAAACCCTGGGACCCAAATCGCACAGTTGAAGGGTGGCGCGGGGGGCACGTCAAAGTGTTAAGAGCTCTAAGACACATTTCATACCTTCTCAACATCAGGGGTTGCAAAATCTCATATGAAGCACAAGTTGGCTTCCATTTTAGGTATGCACAACTTTTGGATACCCTGCCCCCCTCCCCCATCATTTATCTAAATTCTGGACAATGTTTAGAACCATGCAAGAAGACTTATCTCTAGTCTTGACCCAGTCTGGTTATACTGGTCAGTATTGTGCACCAGAGCTTTCAACACCTGAGAGATGTTGATAGCTTTACTGTTATGTATAACATCAATGATCTCAAAAATACCCACCTGGCCCAGCTTTGTGAAGAAGCAGACGTTGGCAACAGCAATACAAGGTGTTCTGCAATCAACAACCTTGTACTAGCTATGCCATTGTCTTGAACATCACTCCATCAAAGGTCATTCATACCTAGGCTGACTCACTTTTAGAACACTTCCACCAAACACACAGATGCATATATGTAAAATCCAGCCAATTGACCATGTGAAGGCACTAGTATACAATTAGCTTCAGCCTGCTACCAACATGAGTGTAACTTAGCACTAACGAGAGTTTATTCCTAATGGAAACACGTTTATCAAATAAATGAGTTTCAAGACCTGACTTCAAATAAGCTGATGTAGGATAACAACTCTTAGTTTGCAGTTCTTTAGGAAATGAATTACTTTTTAAATGAAACCTAGTCTTAGTTTAAAAAACCAACGTTGAATGTAATGAAATGCATCTTTCTGGATAAACTTGGTTGGCTCCCTGAAGCTAATCTCACTGAGATAGCTCCTACCTACTCGGCGAGATCAGTTGCGAAGTTCTGTTTGGCCTACTGGAGACCATAACCAGAATCTGGCCACCTCACAGAGTCACAGAGAGCAGTTGACACTCCACCACCACACCAGAAAAGCATCCAGAAAATCAGCAAACAAATGCAGACCACTGCTGTGTTCAAAGAGACTGAAGCCTCAAAACTTAAATCAAAACTAGAGCAAGCTTGATAGCACTAACCTCCACCAGTGGGGGCGGTGGGAGCCCAAAACTCGGGGTCTTCCCCAGCCATCCAAGCCAGTTCTGGAGCAGATGTGATCACATGCACCAACCAACCCAGAAGGAAGAAAGGGAATGAGGGAGCCACTGGGGGCTCGTCCAGAAAGAGTTGTTTCATTATATTCAATGCCGATTTCCTGTGGAGGCACCTTGAAGCTCACTGAAACTAACTTGCAGTCCCCATGGCTTAGTTGTAAAACACTCGCCCGGCACTTCGCAAGCACTTTGGCTTGGGTTTGTATCCTGGCCGGGGAGGATTGACCGGGTGCCAATCCTTAACTGTAGCCTTTGTTCATCCAGCAGTGAATGGGGTAACTGGTTGTTAAACGATTTGGCGGGTCGAATGCTGGGGAAAATTAGGATTAAGGACCTGCCTGAAATGCTATGCATACTAATGGCTTTACAAGAATGTAAGAACTCTTGTGTGTATATTAGTTTGTTTGTTTGTTTGTATTATTTATATATATATATATATATATATATATATATATATATATATATATATATATATATATATATAATATCCTCTTTCAGTGCTCTTAGTGTGGCGATCCAGAGAGGAAATGCTCACTGCATCCATGGTTCCTGCCTGCCATCTGAGGAGCTGGAGGAGCTCTACAACTTGTGACAAGTAGCCTTGTACCTTGCATGTAACCAATGTTGTAACCCATTTCGTGTAATGAAATTTTAAATAAAGTTAGATATATATACACACATACAAAAAGAATAGGGGTGGTAGGAGAAAAAAATATCAAAGTGTTCAGTGAGGATCCACAAGGTCTTCTCTGAGTACTCTTTATTTTCTTCTCCGAGGCTATAGGTCCCTACAATTGCACCAGAGGTTGTACCCCTTTTAGGGGTTTTTTAGGTTAGGTCAGAACAAAAGAACAGAGCATGAAGCTGCACCAACTCCTTATCCCAGGAAAGATCAGGAGCAAACTGGCAGTCACTAAGCAGTTCAAAAGAGGAACTGCCCAAAAAACACTTGAACATCCGAGACCTCACACCACCTAACCATGCAGGAATGAAAGCAGTTGCACCAAGACCCAAAGGAAAAAAGAGAGAGAAAAATAGTCTTCCTGCTGGCCAAAAAGATTCTGGAACCTTGCAGCACAGCCAGATGGGCAAAGAAGATGACCCAAACTCAAAAGAGGCAGGGTCCTTCAGAGATAAAATTCGAGTCATGCAGGAGGTATTTATAGATCCACCTGAGCCACCATAGGGAAGACCCGAAAGGAAGGAAACCATCAGAAGGGCACATCTGATGGACCATAAGGTACGTGGAAACGTACAATGGGGGAGCGGGTGGAGGGGGGGGGGGACTAATGGAAGCTGGGCATGCCACACCCAAAGGGAAAGGAAAATTAGATGTAGGCAGAACCAAGGTGGAATTAACTACAGTACTGTACCTCCAATTTCAGAGGTACATTGTGCAGTACCAATGGACAAGTGGCCAAAGAGAAGGAAATACAATATTAGTAGTAGTAATGGAAGCCAGAAACTAACAACCAGAAAAGTGTAAACATCAGACAAAGTTAGAAAGAAACTGGCATTAAGACTGAAGCCGCAGCAAAACACATTGATACAAGTACCAAAACATTTTCAGTAGCAAAGAAAAGGAAATAACATCTCGGTCAGAAAGATCCTCAGAAAAAGTAAAACTGGTAAATGAATTGTTCGGTTAGGTATGAAAAAGGGAAAGATTGACCCTTAAAGATCACCCTATATGGAACTAAACAGATGGAAGTAGTACTCATGAATGTGTGTGTGTGTGTAATTACATAAGTGTAATTACCTAAGTGTACTCACAGGATGTGAAATATACTCGTGGTGTCCCATCTTTCCTTCGTCATATAACGCTTTAAAACTGCTGACTGTTTTGGCCTCCACCACTTTCTCGCTTAACTTGTTCCAACTGTCTACCACTATTTGCAAAGGAAAACTTTCTAACATTTTTTTTTGGCATATTCGTGTGTGTGTGTGTGTGTGTGTGTGTAATTACCTAAGTGTAATTACCTAAGTGTGTGTGTGTGTGTGTGTGTGTGTGTGTGTTTTGTTTTTGAGGATGTTTGTTTTAATAAACATGCAGTACTTTATTAAGTATTATTCTTAAAAAAAATCTGAGGTAAAACAATATCATGCACAAAATAAGGCTTGCGAATCAAAAGCAATTTTTAAAAATTACACTTACGGAGAGTTGTGGGTAAAGCTGGCAGCACTGAGCCTTGCCCAGTCCCTGCTCTTGGTCCAGAGATTAAATTAGGCATAATCCCAGAGACCATACCAGGCATAGTACCTGGCAGAGCACCTGTAGTGCATCCTACAGTTGTAGGTGCTACAAAACTAGAAAGACTACTTGATGTTGTAGCCTGAAGTGCCATAACAGCAGAGGCTGAGACAGGAGCAATAGGGATAGATGCTGAAACAGGGGCAGCAGGAGTAGGTACATTGGTCGTAATAACCATAGGTGACATAACAGGACCAGGAGCCCTGGCTGGAGTGAGTGAAAGGCCAATATCAAGACCTGTAAAACCTCCTCCTCCTACCCCAGCAGCCATCCTTACATTGCTAGGCATCCCATATCCAGTGGACGTTCCTATAGGGACCAACAACAGATGTCAACATTGTAACACACTGCAGTAATTGTGCATATCTAGATCTGTTGGTAATATCAGAAAATATATGTTGCCAATTTTGAGTAAGTTCAATAAGAAATGTTTTCTGTCGATAGTCAAAATATGCCAAGAGAACAGAAATATTATCCAATGGAAAGCTAAACAGAAACTTGGTACCAAGCTGCAATATACACTTAGGGTTTGATGTGCCCAAACTCTGTTTCATGTGGACAAGACATGTATACTGTACACAACACTTTGGTGGTCCGGTCTCTCCATGTGTTCCTGACTGTATACATTCTGCTTTCCACTGGCCACTCATAGGCCACTCAGCGATGCAAAAAGTTTACAATAATTTTATGTTTACTCAATTATTTGTTAGCTTACATCTATAAATTTGGTGTTAAAATGTTTGCAAATGAATTTTCTAGATAACAGATGCAAACACAAAAGTGTATTTATAATAGATTATGCTACTCTGCACATTCCCATCTGCAGAGAGTAGAAAGAGTTTACACACATTCCCATGTGTATAAACATAGCTAGCTTGGCTGGTCCCACTGGGCAATGCTTAAAATCATTTTATGTTTTCTCAGTTATTTATTTGGTTACAACTATAAATTTGGTGTCAAAATGTTTGCAAATTAATTCTCTAGAGAACAGATACAAAAACAAAATTGTATTTGTCTTTGACAGCAATGAATATACAAATGTTTATGAATAGCAATGGAATAACACATTTTAGCATCGTCAAAATGCAAAATTGTTAACTTGCTTCATGGAAAACATTATCCGAATTCACACATCTTAGGCTTAATATTGGTTTAGTAAATACATATATAGTATACTGTACTGAATATATAAATATAGATGTGTCAATAACAAATCTACATTACAGTTTTGTCTTCACTCAATTATCCAAATAATATATGGGCCAACGTCCATTTGAGTTAGTCAAACATTCAACTTAGCTGAACTGCTTACCAGGAATATTATAAAATTAATAAATTCACAATTTTTATACCACAATTCGCCAACTCCCACCGCCTGCCTGTCCAGCCCAGTGACTCCAGCCACCCATCCAGCCCAATGACTCCAGCCATCTACCTGGAACAGTGACTCCTGCCACCCATCCAGCCCAATGACTCCAGCCATCTACCTGGAACAGTGACTCCTGCCACCCATCCAGCCCAATGACTCCAGCCATCTACCTGGAACAGTGTCTCCTGCCACCCATCCAGCCCAATGACTCCAGCCATCTACCTGGAACAGTGTCTCCTGCCACCCATCCAGCCCAATGACTCCAGCCATCTACCTGGAACAGTGTCTCCTGCCACCCATCCAGCCCAATGACTCCAGCCATCTACCTGGAACAGTGACTCCTGCCACCCATCCAGCCCAATGACTCCAGCCGTCTACCTGGAACAGTGACTCCTGCCACCCATCCAGCCCAATGACTCCAGCCATCTACCTGGAACAGTGACTCCTGCCACCCATCCAGCCCAATGACTCCAGCCATCTACCTGAAACAGTGACTCCTGCCACCCATCTAGCTCAATGACTCCAGCCATCTACCTGGAACAGTGACTCCTGCCGCCCATCCAGCCCAATGACTCCAGCCATCTACCTGGAACAGTGACTCCTGCCGCCCATCCAGCCCAATGACTCCAGCCATCTACCTGGAACAGTGACTCCTGCCACCCATCCAGCCCAATGACTCCAGTCATCTACCTGGAACAATGACTCCTGCCGCCCATCCAGCCATGTGACCAACATTTAGCCAGCCCGGCAACTCTTTCTGTCCACCCAGTGAATCCTGCCATTCACCTAGTGACTTCAATCATTTACTCAGCGACTCCCACCATTTATCTAATGACTCCCACCGTCAATATAAAACAAACACTTTGAATTTGTACTGTATGTGCCATTTTGCAAAACTATACCAAACACAATGCCAAATTTTAATTTCACACCTTCTGATAGAAATAATTTTGTTGGGCGGGGAAAAGTCAAACTGGAGAAGACAGCAGCAGGCAGTATATAACCAGCTTGGTTTCAAACCTCACTAAATGTCTAAGACTATGCAGGTGACATACTGTAAGCAAAAAGCAAATGTTGGCCCAATTATTTACTAAGATAATAATAAAGTATTAATAAATGTAATGAAATGCTTCTTTCTAGTTAACTTCTCAGTACACCCCACCCCTTCTCTCTCCCAGAGATTATCGTATTTACCGGCATAAAAGACGCACCCTCACATATGACGCACCCCTATTTTACAAGGATATTTTGTGGAAGCATCGGCAAATACGGTAAATGCTGGTACTGCTTTCACACTGTAGCAGACCACAGATTTACACAGGCCTACTAAGAATCAGAACCAGAATCTGGTTCTCTTGACAGCATAAGAGGGAAATAAGGATCATAAACCAACTCAAAACCAAGGAACACTAACAAAAGGTCCTTGCAAAACCATCGTTTGAAATAAGAAATATATGAAGAGGAAAGCAGTGCAAACAATAATTGGCAAACTGATGAACAACCCTTGTTTCAACTTGCTTAGTTGGACACGCTAGGCGGAGGGAAGCAGTGTCGGCTAACCAAACAAAACCCTAATGATTAGACAAGGAAAGGCTATCTTGAGGTTATCTTGAGATGATTTCGGGGCTTTTAGTGTCCCCGCGGCCCGGTCCTCGACCAGACCTCCATCCCCAGGAAGCAGCCCGTGACAGCTGACTAACACCCAGGTACCTATTTTACTGCTAGGTAACAGGAGCATAGGATGAAAGAAACTCTGCCCATTGTTTCTCGCCGGCACCTGGGATCGAACCCAGGACCACAGGATCACAAGTCCAGCGTGCTGTCTGCTCGGCCGACCGGCTCCCCCAAAGGCGGACAAAACCATTGATACAAATCACTTAACATGACCCAACCACAAATCCAGCTAGGGCACAAGACCCAGAACCAGACAAGTCTTAGCCTCGGCAGCACACATACTAGGCACACAACTACATCAACAATTTATCAACAGGTCTCTCATTGGAACAAAGTCCCATGCACTACTCAAAAAGGCAACTCAAAAGGAGTCAATATGCAGAGTAGGAATTTAAACCAGTTAAAGAAAGCTCTGGAAAACCATGGGTGACAAATCAAGACCCCAGAGTAGAGAACCATAAACTCAAAGTCTGAGTGAAATAAAAGCCACACAATGTGGTACAAGCACAATCATAAAACAAGGCATAAAAATTCAACAGAGCAAAGGTCTGCATGAAACAAGTGTTCCACAGAAAATCAACACCAGTTAGCCTAGAAAAGCAGATAAGACATGCTAGCAGGAGCTATATGACCCTCTCAGTACGTATGACCCTCTGTGTACGTAAAGCAAATGGTGGACTGGGGCCCAGAGTGGCCTGGGATGACAGTGGCAACCAAAGGAGTTGGAGCTATGGTTATTCATTAATTGCCAATTATTGTTTGCATGGTACTGTATTCCTCTTTTCACATATTTATTTGAAGCAGTAGTTTTCCACTTGAACTTTCTGGTTATTTTCCTTGGTTTCTAGACCAATCTTTGTTCCCATTTTCCCCTCATTGAGGAAACCAGATTTTACTCCTAGTAGAAGTCCCTGGTAGACCCGGTAAGATTTGAAGCCTTTGCAGTACCAGCATTAAACTCCATAAGCCAACCCAGAAATCTAAGAAGAATCAATTATTTGCAAGGTTTAAGTGTTAGGAGCTTAAAGCTTAATTAGACAACAAAACAAAAAAATAGTGTCATTAAAGATCTGGCATATCAAAATATGTAACATTATCATTTTACACTCATAATTAAGATTTATGATATAATGTTCAATTTTACTAACCCTATAACACATGTTTAAACTTTATGTATGAAGTAATATATACTGTATACCTAATTTATGTTACTGAATAATAGAAAATAAAAGTGAATGAACATTTCTGTGATGTGCAGATAAAAGTGTTGTTTAAATTATGTTCAGTAATCCTGCATGGATCCAGGTTACAATGAAGGCTCATACAAGGAGGGTTTAGGTGGTATAATACTAATATCCAGACAAAAATCCAGCATTAAATGTAATGAAATGCTGATTTCTGGGTAAGCCCCAGTGGCTTCCTGAAGCTACAATGCTGATATAGTGCCAAACTACTTGGTGCCATCAGTCACGAAGACCAAGTCAGCTCGAGCAGTGTATGAGCAAGCTATAGATGAAACAGCACCCAAGAGCTTACAAAATGAAGCAGAGGAAGTATTGACCCTGAACGCAAGCCAGAGTGCTCCACCAATGCTACACGATATGAGGTGACCGTATTCGACAGATGACGACGATTGAAAAAATTCAAGAAAAAAGAGACAAGACAACCAAAACCAACACCAAAGGGCAATGATAAAGTGAGAGGAAATAGCAGAAAGAATGCCACTAGACTTCATACTGTCATCAAGAGGAGGAACGCAGGTGGGATACCAACTAACAAGCCACATGATCACCATAGAAATGGTGAGAAATATACATCAGAAAATCCAGACTCGAAGATCGGAGAAGAAGGTAGAACCAGCCAGGTATGTCACTGGACCAATCTTCTGAAAGAGGTAGAGCTGCAGAAAAACAAATGGGGTTCGGACACCGAACAAGCAGCGCCTGAAACCAAGTCTGGGCCAGCCACCAAGGAGCCAAATGCATCCCCCTCCCCCCTGTAGGACTCTAACTTTGTCCTGACTCGGAGCAAGAGCTGGCCCGTGAAGAAGAGGTACAGGAACCCCCACCTCATCCAGTTCAGCTGAAAGGCATCAACTGCAAGACCTTCACAGGCTGGGAACAGCACCACATAAGGGGACAGTGCCACGACCAAGCTGATGCAAAGAGGTCTATGTCCTAGCACCTGAACGTCTGGCAAGACAAAGGAAGGAGTCGGGAATCAAGTCTTCTCCATGGAGATGGGACGGAGCCGAGAAAAACAGTCAACCAGGACGTTGCACACTTCCCTGACGTGAATGGCACAGAGCCAAACCCTAAGAAGCCAGAGGATGAACTACATGTGGAGTTTGTCCTCTGGAGTTCATTTATAATCCAGCTAAAAAAAGACAGGGACTGAAGAGTTCCCCCCCCCACAGTTGAAACAATGAACCACATGGAAACAGCCCAAATGGAACAGGACTACAGAGCCCACAGAGGGATCCAAGCCCTCAGCATTGCATGCCACACTAATGCAAGCTCTTGCACAGTAATACGAGTCCGACGAGGGCGAGGAGACCAAGCACTCCCCAGACGAGTTAGGGGAGTGATGGTTACAAAGCCCCAATTGAAATCAGAGGCATCCATAAAGATGTCGAGTGAGAGCGGAGGAAGGCACCAGGGAACTGAACCCCGAAAAACCTGAAGAGGAAGCCGGCAACGCAGCAGCCTGTGAGGGGCACCCAGCGAACATGGCTGCGGTTGAAGAGCTGGCCCCAGAGAAACCAAAGCAGCCTCCAAGGCTAATCCATGCCCAAGGGGAATATGAGAAGGGCAAAGTTGAGGCTCCCACACACCTGCTTGAGCAACTGCCGAGTCACCCAGCATCCACTCAACACAAACATATGGTGGTTTGCAGCCAAGTTAAGGCTGGCAGAGACAAGGACAGCGAAGCTGGCCAAGAGTCCCAAATGAGACCCAGCCAAGACCAAACCTGGGATGTAACCAAAAGGGACTTCCACCAGTTCACCAGGAACCTGAAACCAGTGATCTGAGAAAGAACCAGATCCCAAGCCAGCAGACATGTGGACCAGCTGGGAGCCCACACCAGCTAGTCATTGAGGTAGGCCTGAACCCGAACACCGAGAAGACAAAAATGGGTCACCACGATCCGAGCCAAACACGTAAAAACATGAGAACCAGATGGAACCCGAATGGGAGAACCAAAAAACGGTAAGCCTGTCACCCCAAGACAAGTTCTAACCAATCATCCATGCCCCCATCTCGAGAACAAGACAGACCTGGGACAATGCGGTCATCCGAAATAAATGGCAAGAAATGTACCGGATCAACCCAGACTAATTGAAGATGAACCGTAGATCTGGATATTCCCTCTTCAGAACCAGAAACAAGTGGGAAACCCACTTTGGGAAAGAGATGATCTTGACCATCCACAAAGACACTTACTCCAAGATTACTTGGCAGAGACAAGGACAGGAGGCTTGCCCAGAAAGAAAAACTCCACCTCAGGCTGCACAAATGACCCAAAAAGCCCATAGAGGATGGAACCAGGTGCCAGCAAATTTGCACCAGCCTCCCTCCCCTCTTTAGTCCATCAAAGGAGCATACCACGAAAGAGCCAGTGTGAGCCCTACAAACTGAACTTCCAAATGGCATGACCACAGCGTCGACCAGACAAAGAAGAACCTGCCAAGGGAAGCACTAGTGGCCTGGCCACTGAGTCTAGAACCGGCCAACCCTGACCAACAGCAGGCACAGCCCTAGCTCCACTAAACTGCCTTGAAACACAAGGATGACCCCTAAGACACAGGAAGTCTGACACTGGCCGACAAGCAGTAGCTGCAGATCAAGAACTGGTCCACAACTTCCACTGGAAACAACAACGGGGAAAAGGGAGAGGTAGAAATAAGAGCTAGGGTCCACACCGAATCCAAGGAAGAGGCTATCACGGCCTGTCGACATGCAAGCCGGGAGGCAAAAAACTCTACCGCCACCTCCTGAAGATAAGGGGCATACAGCTTAAGAAGAGCTATCAACAACGTCACAGCAGAGACCAAAACCCCAAGAAAAGGAGCACTGCCAAGTGTCTCAACTTCCTCCAAGAGCCAACTGGAATGCAGCTCCAGAGACCTCAAGAAATGCACGACAGTACCCAGGTGCAAACGAATGCGAATGTCTTCCACAACCAGCATAGCTGACAACAGAGGAACCTGAACATGGAGCTGCAACATTCCAATGTTCCTATGGAGAGCAGGAGTAAACAGGCAGACATTGCGAAGTGCAAAGGAAGTGTACTCAGAAACACCTGTAATATGGAAGAAGTCTCATGCAAATCAAACAAGCAGAACCAACAGAAATTGCACCAAGCCCCAAGCAAAAACAGAGATTTGTCTGCCACCTAGGATAACTCCAGAACTCATAGCACATCCAATAAAGAGAGGAAGACTTGAACTCTAAAGAGGCTAGATCCATCAAAGAGGCGGAGTCTGGGACGCACATTAGGACGCACACACAGCTTCTGCCAGAGGAAGCCAAGAGGTTGAAAACCTCAGGAAGGATGTACCGAAGAGCCCAAAGGCAACCAGAAATGAACCATGGGAGGAGCCCAGAGGCTTACCCCATTTGAAACCACCTACCCCGCAGAAGGCATAAATGCCATAATTGTTGAATTTTAAAATCCAGCTAGGAAAAAGTCATCAGGACAAATGGGTGACCTTAAACTCGCCACTGGCTTCCTGTCCTGTTGAGTCCAGAAAAGTGTTGGAGGCCCTCAGGTAAATTCAGGTAAATATCAAACTCATACAGGAGGGAGGAGGGATATGAACACCCCTTTCCTGCAACAGAAGACCTTCTGCAAAAGGAAAAAAAAAAGAGAGCCCAGGAAGGATAAAGTAGAGCCCAAGGGCCCATAGTAGTACCCTCTCTCCAAGCCTGGCAACCACAGCATAGGGCCCCAGAGAAGATGCATCATCAATGCCCACTGCCTGAGATAGAGAAGCAGAGAGCAAGAGAAAGTCTTCAAAGGTTGGGATAACTGAAAAGAAGGCCCAGAAGCCTCAGCAAGATCAACAGGCGCAACTGCCTCGGCTCCCAAGTCAAAAGGGACGAACTCTGGAGTTAACCGAGCCACATCCCAAGCCAAGCCTTGCCCTGACCCCAAAACCCTCAGACACATTGGAGCCAGAAATAAGGAGAGAGAACCAGATGGGGGGGGTGCACAACTCCCGACAGAGAAGGAAGCAGAGGTGCAGACGGGACCACAGTTGACTTAACCAACATCTCTAATTTTGAATCCCTAAACACCAACTGGGGCAGCTTTAGGACATCCAACTGGGCACACAACCTAGACAGCTGAAAACAAAAACCAGAAGCATAAAGCAGTCACTGCCTGAAAACCCTGAACATCAATAGAAGGGTTTGTAAGAGGAGTAATGTGTGGAGAACATGTCCCATATAACTCGGGGTTTAAGTTGTCACTGACCCAGCAAGCAGCATGGGTGGCAGAAGAAATGTGCATCACCATGTGGCACAGACGATGCACAAATCTCGAACTCGAACAAGGCGAGAGTTCACCGGAGATATCCATGGGGCCAACAAACCCATAGGAGTATTCCAGGATCTGCAGGGAATGGTGTTGCCAGAAGCCAAGGCATGGGAATGCTATGCTGGAAACCCGGAATAGGAAATAGGTTCACCAAGAGAGAGAGTCTCTCTGAACCAGGAGACAAATGGGAGAGTTATCTGGACAATGAAATGGGTGTAAGTAGGTCAACACAGCTCACTTAAGACTAAAAAGATTAGCAGTTGGTGTGCTGTAGTCAAGTCGCACGAATCCCAGTGTGCCCTACCAATCAAAACTGACTCCCAACCCCAGGGTTGACAGAAAACCAAAAACAAATGGATTTACCCAGGGTGAGGACCACCACACAAGGGAGGAAGTCCTCCAAGAGAAAAAACCTCAAACACTTCAGGGAATAGAACTTTGGCAGTGCAAGGACAGCACTAGGGAACACACAGGGAGGAAAACCCTGTGCATATGCAGCTTCAAATGCACAACTCTCCTGGCTCACACAGCACACATGTGCAGTAGAACAGCCACAAAGGCAAAAAAAGAAAAAAAAACACCACTTAGCTGAAGCAGAACATGGGAGCTATAATAAAAGAGAGAGTAGCTGACACTGTTTACCATCAGCAAAGAATTGAAGGTGGAGCAGCTGGCTGACCCCGGCCTGCCTTCCTCCTCTCCCCGACAAACGGGAAGGGGAGGTTGGGTGAACAATCTTGCACTAGTTTCATGAATTTTGTATTGTTTACATGTTGAGGGAGTTCTTTTGCAAATTTTGATATGTTGATCTTTCCCTATAACTAGTAGTGATTTCTTTTGTTTTGCTGACTTTTTGGGTGCTTTCCCAGTGGTGGGAGAATGATTAAAATTCACTGGCAATTTTATCATAGTGCCACCAGAGGGGACTAGATTCTGGCTCGTGGTCCCTGGTAGGCTGAAAAGTACTCTGCGACTGACCCTACCTAGCAGTATGGCACTATATCAGCATTGTAACTTCAGGGAGCCACAAGGGGTTCCTGCTAGAAAAGACAAAGATTTGGATTTGTCTGACAGAAGCATTTAATTTAATAAGGATGTGTTCATTATAACTTGCCCCTTTTCTCATTTTCATGTGATAGGGAGGCATCAGTCTAGAATGAATAGGAGAGCAAACAGGAAAAAGGAATAAAGATATCCAAAAAAAAAAGACCCCTCATCCATTGCCATATATTACACACAACATATTGATATATCATATAGAACCAGCACTGTCCGATTATAGGAATACATCAACAGCAACAACCCATCATTTCATACAAACAATTTTCACGAACTTATTCCCTTAGTTGATTCCACCTTGCCTTATTCCCTATCAATTCTCGTATGCCATTTATCTATACACTTTTACTCACTCTCACTCATCATGTACATCCATCTTCTTGACCTACCTTTCCTCCTAATATTTTCAAAATCCCTCACTCATATGCACTCCCTTAACCAATCTACCATCTTCCCTTCATTTAATATGACTAAACCATCTCAAAGTCTAATCTTGGGAATTATTTTCTCAGAAGGAATTGCTACATGTGTGGACTTGTATATTGTGTGTTTATAACAGAAAACTATATACAGTATAAATTCCATGAGCATATATAGGTATTATTACTCTAATAAACTGAAATATACCAATAACATGCGAGACCGGCGCAAGTTGAGTGATCCTAACTTGTGGCGAGTACTGGCAAGCTTGGGGATGGTCAATATCCGAGTGCATGTGTGTGTACATGTGATAGGTAGACTGGCTATCCTACCTAGAGGTTAAAACAAATACCCCAGCTGACATCCCAGCTGACTTGCTCTCACAACAGTTTTCAACCGTAAGAAATTTAAAAATTATGCCAATCAACAAAATGAAATTAAAAAATTATGCCAATCAACAAAATGACACTATTTCTTTGTTAGTAATAAAACCATCACCATCAGCCCCATTCATTCCCTTATGCACATAAAAAACTACTGGAAAATAATGTAATGAAAACTAGAGTATCATTTCCATAAAATACTGCACTCACCCATGGCTGAAACAGAACTTGCAGTCCCTGCAGTACTGCCACAAGCAGATTGCTTGAGTGATGCTGGCAATGCTTGTGGGATATTGAAACCTCGTAATTTTAAATTAATCAGTTTACAAGCAATGCTGAACTCATGGAGATCCATCTTCCCATCACCATCAACATCAGACAATGCCCTGAGTATTTATCCACAATTAAGACAATGAAGGCATTAATTTACAAGTGTCATTTTCAGTGTTCCAGGCAAAAAAAGACCAGAATTATTCATGCACATGTTCAAAATTTATGTACTGTAATTCCTCCTATCCTTGTATGTACTGAGAAAATAACCTTGATTTTAATGAAACTTTAATCAAGTTTACTGCCTCTGATATCAATGTGTGACTGGCAAGTGGGATTGGCTATTGTTGCCAGGTCTCTTCTGTACACATATTGGGGAAATACTGCAACATATTTCATGAGTGGCTTTTTGGATTTACTAACCACACAAAAAATCTGCAAATACTGTACTTAGCGAGATCCATAATTATTTACATTATAGTTTTGCATATCCAGGTACTGTAATTATGAATTCAAGCCATTTGTACAACAGCAATGCAAATGTGCATAAATGCAGGATAATTGTACATAATATCTCAAAAGTAGATCTACAAAAATCCATATAACATGTGAGGGTTCATTTATGAATGATTTTGATTGTTCAATTATCACAGCACATCTAACTCACTTTTTACGGCTAAATTTTTATTTTTTTCGAATTCTGAAAGGATCCCCATTATTGCATCCAGAATCTTTTCCACATTCAATGTCATACTTATTGGCCACAAGTTCACAGCAAAATGTTTATCCCCTTTTCTGAATATTAGAACCATGGTAACTACCCCTCCAGGCATGTTGTTGTTGTTAAAGATTCGCTACCTGGAACAAACAGTTCCAAGCAGCACAGGCTATGGCAAGCCGTAGGTACCCCTCCAGCAGTTGTTCAAATTGAGTTCCAGTATTAAATATTACATATTCTTAAGTGGCCCACAAAGCTGTTCCTGCCATTCCTTTAGGACTCTCCTCAATACCTCAACAGGACCAAGAGATCGATTTGGTTTAAGTCTTTCAATCTATTTAAATATATAATTCTTAATGTGTTAAGTTAAGGATATACCATCAATTTACAATCAAGATCTTGGTAAATTGCTTTTATGCTGGGTCTTTCAGTCTTCCTTGGTAAAGACTTATATGATATTTGTAGAGGATGAAATGAGCAATATACTAGATATCCACTAGATGACAACCCGCCAAACACACACTGAAACTACGACGTTGGTACAACGTTTGAACAAGTTTTAACACCACCTAACCAGTTATAACAACCAATATAGCAAGTTGTAACAATGTACTAATACGTCATAAAGTAGTTACATCTTGGCTTAATGTGTTTATTACAAGTTGTAATAAGCGGAAAATACAGTTTCGGTTTGTGTTTCCAGGGAAGAGATTCTTCAAAATAGTCCTATCCTTTCCATTACGTTCATTCATTTTATATACAGTACGTACAGGCGTAGTTGATCAAAATCTTTGGAAATGAACTTCGCCTCTCTGGCTATCTTAGCTTCGTAACCTCTTGCTTGACCTATCCTTATAATTACTGAAACAATCTATTAAGTGGAACTCTACTCTTTTGTAGCTTCTAACTTTTTTTTTTCCTAAATACATGTTTAATTTGTTTGTCATCCATTTGGGGGTCATTATTATCTAATTTGTCTAGAATAGATATTATTTTCTTGTGCTATTTTCACAATAGTGCATTTATAAATTCTATATATTCTTTATTACTACAGGATGGATCATTAAATTCTGGTCCTCTTGTGATAGCTGCCATGTCCAACTATAACCCTGTCTTAACTGCATGTAATCTGTACTTTGAAAATCTGGGACTGTGATAGTTATTATTTGTGTAGGAGCTATTCCAGTTGATACCAAATCGAATTTATCTATGATCACTACTGCCCAGTTCATTGCTTATTTCCATATTGTAAATTAATATATCTGTTTGCCAGGACCAAATTCAGAATAGTATTATTTCTGGAGGGCTCAATAACAAACTGGGTCAGGAAGCAGTCTTTGAATCCTCTTCCACATATATGGCAACTCCGCTTCTTTATCTACCCATTTTGTCAGCATGAAAGGGCTAATATCCTTAATCTAGTACCGTACTCAATCAGAAGGCTTTGAGATTATGATATTTCATCACACTTGGGGGGTTTTTCAAAGGAAGCTGTGTTTCGTGGAGCAGACAATAGAATTAGCTTTGTTCCTTGTAGAAATATAGACTGATTAACAGCAGGAGAAAGCTACTAGGGTCTGAAAACCTCTGCAGCTAAACTGCTTTGTTACAAGGCCCTGTAGCAATGACATCAATACAGTATGTTGTTTTGCCCAACAATACATGATCCTTCCCCTTGGAAATAAGGGATCTTATCAAACTAAATGATTCATTCAGAAAGGAAATTTCCATGTAACTCAAGGCCTGATAATCAAGTACTATACTGAAAACTAGATTTTATAAAGAAATTATATTCTTAATAATTTGCAATAATTTGTTCACCAACTTCATTAAATTTAAATTTAAATAATGAAAAGTTGAAATACTGTACTGAAATATTGTAAATTATCCTGTTTATGCTTGGTACTGTAATCCAAATTCTATGTAGCTCATACACATAAGAATTAACTGAACATATGAATTAGCCAAATATACTACAGTAGTATAAATTAGCCATATTAACCACAACAGTCCAAAAATGAAAAAATTGCAATTTTTGTACCACAACCCAGTTACTCATGGCAATTACCCATGCATTCTCATGGTTTACCTGCTTACCCCATCATTTACTGGAAAACAATGAACATGAATTCATTCAGATTAACCGAAGATTCAGGTTACCAGAATTCATATTACCAAGCTCTTATAGCACATAAACTGTGACAATCAAAACCTTTCCCAATTTCTCAATAATCTATTTCACAATCTATGATGTCGAATTAGTATTTGTAATTCATTAATATACAGTGGAATACTGCATTTTATTTTAATCCTATACAGTATATAAACAAGTATAAAGAAGCACAGAATGAAACAAATTGTACAGATTTAATTACAGCGTTCTGGCATCACATTAAAAAGTACAAATACATGCACAGTATATGTATAATAAATACACAAAACTTACCAGATGATTCCCAGTACTGGTGGAGGTAATCGAGACTGAAGGAAAAAGCCCTTGGCTTGGTCACCTGTGATGAAACCACCGGTGGGCCGTATAGTATTAAATTGCTCTTCATGTTTCACTCGTTCACCAGGTGTAACCACCCATGGATCACCCATCTATTGATAAAAATAAAATATTACATGTAACAAAGGCATACTATCCTGATAATTACCTTGAAAATAAATGTAACTTATTATATTGCTATCACAGGTGTTCCCCGTCACTACACCTTAAACTCAGGTTATTACTCTTAGCACCAACTCAATGATCCTTGAGATACAAACCACACCTGATGAATTATACAAGACTTTTTACAAATTCACACATCAAAATTAGTACAGAAAACCATCATGCAACAGTCATCTACACATCCCCAGATAGGACAAACAGCTGGCTTGTTGGACAGAACCACCATGCAGTGGACCTGAAAATGGCAGGCTTTAGAAAAGATGATACTATAAGAAACTGGCAGGAAACAGAGCCCTGACAACAGAAGTGCAAGGAGTCTGCAAAAATACTGAACCACAGATACAACACAGGGTGAATTATGGACCAATTCTAAGATCAAAGAATGTAAAAAAAAAAAGAGGACAGAGAAAGAGGCAACGACACATCAACGCCTCTCCCAACTGCCAGTAAATGGGGTGCCTCAAGAGCAAACAAGATAAGGTGATAGTAAAGACAACAACTCATAAATCCAGAAGATCCCGGACAGAAAAGACCAATGGAAACTGACAAATACAGTACAGTATTACCAAAAGAAAGATACTGTACTAATGCAGCCCCAAGAAAACCTGCCACCTGACTCAAGAGACTGGACACAAAGCCAAGAATCCCCTACAGAAAAAATTGTGGAAAGCAGAGAGCCATAAAGATATAGTACGCTGCTGATCCTTGGAGAGAGGTGGAACCTTAGGAATGGGAGAGGGGTTGAGACAACACAAGAAAAAGACCAGAAACTTGGACAAAAGTGACCCCAATGGAGCCCACAAAAGGACCCAATTCAAGTCAACATGATTTGAGAAGCAGAATGGACCAGGAAAAGAAGGAAAAATAAGCCCACCATATGCAAAGCAAAATATGTCCTTCATGAATGCTGACCAATCAGAAAACTGGGCATCATAAACTGAAAGCTACCAGGACAACACAAAAGGCAAAAAGGCCCACCCAAAGATCATTGAATTGGTTGCCAAGCCAGAGGAAGTAGGCCCATCCATCTCCCAAGCTGTTGAAGCATAGAGAAAGAGAGATCAACTTCGAAAATGGTTGATATGCCCTGAATGGAAACAGCACTGACAACAAAAGCCAGAGATGGCAGGAGAGGGGATACTCTAGAGACCAGCCCCACAGGGGAAGGAAACAACCCACTCCCCCTCCCCTAACATCACAGAGAAGCAATCTGAAAAAAAAAGACAGAGCAAAACCTAGCAAGAGACAGACACAAATTAAGAGAGACAACTGAAACTCCAGCCAAAGGCAGATACAACAGGGAACAGCCCTAATGCTAAAGAAGAAGGAAGCAAACCAAGAAACAGAATCAAAGAAGAAAAGGATGATACAATACACCTCAGGCAAAACAGGCATTCACCACATTGCCCTAACAGCAACAACAGCAAAAGAAGGCCTAACAAGCAAGCAGGAAACCCCACTAAGCCAGTTGTGGCACAGCAGGAACACTACACCAACAAGCGTGGCAAATAGGGAATCATTACCAAGCAAGTGCAAGCCCTCTAATCCATCAGCCTCAATGCCAAAACCAACTAAGGCACTTAGGGCTAAATGCTCCACTCACCAATTATTAAGATTCAGAAAATCTTGTTCTCTGTTAAGGAAAAGGCTATCTTAACCTCTACCACAAAGATGTTTATTTGAGAAAAATAATTTCAGGCAATGAGGTAGTAAGTAATTATCAATAGAAGGCACCAAACCGGGAAGGCTATGTAGCACAAGGCAATGAGGTGACTTTACTAGAACTAGCATTCTAGCAATTACTAGACACCTGCCTTAACCCACTCGGTCACAAGAGGATAAAAGTCATTCAACCCAAAACTCTACTGAAATCATTGGAAGGTTCTAGAGGCCTCAACTGGTACCACAACCAGGATTTTACAAAAGGCCTGCCTACACTCTGGCCTGGGGGTAATTGTGTTCTCACACTGTGTTCTTTAAAACACAGAAATTAAAGTGGCATGATAAACAGTATGAGAAAATCTTTTGGGGCAATGAGGTGACTTGAACTGGCATTTTATTGATTCCCAGACACTTGCCTTAATCCACTCAGCTATTGTGATTTCCTTGTGTTTTGAAGGAGGGGTGTAAGGGTTAGAACACCATTACCCACAGGCCAGAGTGTATGCAGGCCAGTCATAAAATCCTGGCTGTGGCACCAGTTGACGACTCCAGAACCTCCCAGTGAATTCAGCAGAGTTTTGGGTTGAATGGCTTTTGTCCTATCACGATCGAGCGGGTTAAGGCCAGTTCAAGTTACCTCATTTCCCCAAATGATTTTTTTACTGATATATCAGCCATTGTGATTTCTTTGCATTTATTTTACAGAAGATAGTAGCTCTCTTGCACTTTGATATTACTGCAGTACAGTATATACACTGAAATACTAGCTAAAATGGGCTTAATTGCTGCAAGTAGCTCATTTTCTTTTAAAATAATTGTAACCATCGAATAGGATGAAAATATGGCATGACTGCATTCCCAAATAATGATCACCAAACTACCTTGAGGTTACCCTGAGGTGTTTTTCGGGGCTTAGCGTCCCCGAGGCCCAGTCATCGACTAGGCCTACTGGTTCCTGGACTGGTCAACCAGGCTGTTGGATGTGGCTGCTTGCAGCCTGACGTACAAATTACAGCCTGGTCGATCAGGTATCCTTTAGAAGTGCTTGTCAAGTTCTCTCTTAAACAAGAGAATTTCATGGTATTGTAATTCTTAATAAGAATTTCAATGTATGCCATCCTGCTGCACCAGAAATTATGAGCAGACTGATGGAGGCACCTTAATGACTTCAGAGACACCAAGCCTAACAACCGAACGCCCAGACAAGAGTGCTTTGTTGGAGTTAGAAATGGAACGTTTCAGCCACATACCCCAGTGAGAAGTGGATTTTAGAGTCTTATCCATAAGAGGTTTATGAATATTAAAACCTCTTTAAAAAATGACGGGCGTGTATTATGTGACCCCGTTCGTCACACAATACAAAATTTCATAGAACGAAGAATTATGTAATATGCGTGTGAAGATAATCGTCACGTGAACTCAAAAGTTACCACGGTGAACGCCTCCCAACATAACTGTCCATGAAGCAAGAGTTACATCCTGAACTTGGCGGTCTGCTGCCACAGAGCCATAATCGCCGAGTTCCTATCTTTAATGCCTTCATTCCTTTACAATACCCTTGGTCGAGGGCAATAATTGAATACGAAACAAGGAGCATGCTCTCCCTCACCTTGAAGACCCGTGTTAAACTAGAGTATCATGTCAACCTCTACTGTCACACGAAACCGTAATATTGACCACTACATGGCGAGGCTCGCCGATAGGTCTTTTGTTTACATCTCTCTCTTCATATTTGGCCTAAAAATTTGAGTTATTTACTTACAGATTATTTTTTTATAAATACAAATAATACATTTCAGAATAAAAATTAAACGATAAAATTTCAATATGAAATAAAATATTTGGGCAAATACGTGGTTTTATCCCTTAACTTTGCCTTATCAGGAGAGCAGACGACCGAATGTCAATGGAAGTAATGTTACCAAACCAAGGAAGTCTGCAAACTTTCCTGCACTCAAAACTTAATTGTGTAATAATAATATCGTGGCTTATATATGCATATAATATATATATACTTTTTATATAAAATATTTAGATCTATTGAAACACTGTCATTATTTTCCCATTTTGATTGATTTGATAAAGGTATTTGGGAATACTGTAATCAGCATCGGGTGCATCCCAGCACCGCCCACTTTTAATACTTGATAATTGATATACTTACAATATTTATTATTAAACACTCATATATAAAAAATTGTATTAAGATTGTATGTATAATTTCCCATAACTGTATAATTAACATTGATATATACATAAATATAATGTGTGAAATCACGAAGAAATTAACATGTGATGAATAATCATACTATTCATATTTTTCCTGATATCCTTAAAAAAAACAAGAGTAACTCCAGTTGATTTTGTTTTATTATTAACAAGCTTAGGTATACACCGCAATGTGTTGCTACCCTATTCTATATGAAAGATTACACAGTGTAGATCAAAAACTAGCTATAAGCTCATCTAATATTCCCATCTCACAGGATGGTTAGTCATACGTGGAATCATGGGAAAGGAAGGAATTATCAAGGGAAAGCGCCAAACCATTACGACTATATAGCACTGGGAAGGGGTCAGGATAAGGATTTGGGATGGGACGGGGGAAGGAATGGTGCCCCAACCACTTGGACGGTCGGGGATTGAACGCCGACCTGCATGAAGCGAGACCGTCGCTCTACCGTCCAGCCCAAGTGGTTGGGGGAGCAAATACCAGCCTCAATACAAAAACTAATCAACTCTGACTAAAAATTAGGTGAGAACATGAAATGTAAGGCTGATTTATTAGCCCCCACTAGCAAAATCTGGGTACAGCGCAAGAATACCTTCCCATATTCCTGCAACGCTACGCGTGCTAAGGGTTGTACAAGAATGTAAGAACTTTTGAATATATAAAAAAGTATTTACAGAGGTCAAAGCACCTCTTACCATTTGGTCTGAAGTCACTTATAACAGGGCAATGACAGATAAAGTGTTGTCCCAGCTCTTGTTAGAACAAATGTTCCAACCTATGTCTTATTCAAAAGTAAAACCAAAAAGTACCTAATTTCATCAAATTCATCATCATTTCATCAAAAAAGTACCAAATTTCATCAAATTCATCATCATTTCATCAAAAAGTACCTAATTTCATCAAAGTCATCATCATTTCATCAAAAAAGTTCCTAATTTCATCAAAAAAGTACCTAATTTCATCAGCTTCAAACCCCCACACTGTATCTTGTGCCCAAAATTAGTACTTAAGACATACAACTTCACCAGTATAATCAATACAATCAATTTTTATTGTCGTTATTATGTTGAACTCAAATTGAATACTTTTACTTATTGCTTAGATTAAGGATCTCCTGAAACGCTATGCATGTTAATGGCTTTGCAAGAATTTAAGAATGGCAATGTTAGGTAGTATCACAGCCCAATGTACCTTCTTGTATATTGATAAGTGAAATAAAAATAAAATAAATGTGACAATGTCTGATCACGTAGGAGAATGGGCAGGAAATTCCTTAAGTGCTTTGGTATTAGTCAATGCATCTTCAGAAGTGGGAATTCTACAAGTTAGTGGTGGTGATAAATAATAATATATTTATGCAGCTTCCCTAAACCATTTAACAAAGTATACGCATACACTAGCTAAGGCTATCTTATATACACTTCCTAAGGCTAGCTTATACACTAGCTATAAGGCTAGCTTATGTACCTAAATTTACCTGAGAGTCACTAACACTCTAGTGGCCTCAATGAGGACAGGAAGCCGGTGATTTGTCAAAGGTCCCCCATTTGTTCTGATGAGTTTTTCAATCTGGATTTTAAAGCTCAGCAGAGTTGAGCATGGATGTAGCGGGCTCAGCAGTTTTTCCAGTTACGAAGGCGGTTCCATGGGTTTGTAACCTTGTAATTCGGCGGGTAGGCGGTTCCATGGGTTTGTAACCTTGTACTTGAAAAAGCATCTCCTGTTTTCAGTCCTACACCTTGACGTGCTGAGTTTGAAACCGTTGTTCGTTGTTTTCGTTACATCTGACCTTTTGAAGAAGTTGTCCTGATCAATATAAAGGACTTTATGTTGATCCGGACAATTTATATTATATTTTATCAATAGAAAAGACAAAGGACTTATAAACAAATCCACAAGGGCCATGATGAGGGTTCGAACCTACGGTCGAGAGGATCTCAGACGCGCCTTAATTGACTGTGCTACGACATGGTTAAAGAGAATTTGAACCGGGAGTTCAACTTACCTCATAGTTGGCGCGTCTGGGATCCTCTCGGACGTAGGATCGAACCCTCATCACGGCCCTTTTGGATTTGTTCATTTGATGCACCACGCTATTGTGATTTCTGTGTGTAACAAAGGACTCGCAATGTACGCTTACATGTACGTATTTGGTTGATTAGACACACAAAGTTTAGTGATTTTGATATTTATTTATTATATAGTCATGGTTACAGCAGTTGGTTTGCTGGCAGTGTAGTGAAGTGTTGTAGTAGTTGAGGTGAAACCTGGAGCAGGACAGAGCCGAGTAAGGCCGGGATAGAGAGCTCGGATGCAGGGTGAGAGTCATAGAGCGTGGCGCTCTGAATGCACCCGGAGTCGAAGAGCTCGAGTGCGGGACGAGAGCATGGATGCGGCCGGAGTCTGGCTGTCTGCTCTGTGTCGGGACTGAAGCATCTTATGAGGGTAGGAACGGGACTCGTTGAGTGTTACATTGTTGTTGGTGAATGATGAAGATGTGGGGTATCTCTCAAGCTTCTGTACTGAACCACATTTGGAGTTTAAACTGATGATGATTTGTTTTTGTTGTTGTTTTAGATTCAGTTACTGGAACAAAATTTTCAATTAGCATGGGCTATGGGGAACCCATAAGTGGAGGCTCTTTTGAGCCATTATCAGTATTAATAGCTAATACTGGAGACTTGAGGAGGGGTCCGTGAACGCGCCAATTCAATCAAAGACCGTAGAGCTGGTCAGACCAGTGAATTGATGGAGTACACACGTCGCTCACAGCTGAATGCTACAGGAATCAGCAGGACTGTCGGCGGGCTAGCCGGCCTAGTGGGAGATGTCCGGGTGTTAAAAGAGGATTGGTTTGTAATTCCAATTCCCCGATATTGGTAGTCTGGTCGAATTTCCTTCAAGGTGTCGTAGTCGCAGAAGTGATCGAGGCGTTCTTGAGGGACGACCGTGCGAAGGATCCGTCCTGCTTCCCGGCACTTGTATTTCCAGTAGTCGTTATGGATTATTGAGTTATGCTGTCCGTCCTCCTTGGGAAGTGCGCGGCCACGTCGGATATACCCGGAGAAGGCAGCATGGGAACCTGTCTGCCTGGTTGGTGCCGGTGCGGGATCTGGGGGAAGAGATGGTGCCTGGGCGGCCGCATGAGGAACTGGAGAGCCGGTGACACCGACTGAAGCAACGGAGTCGGTCGAGTCTTCGGAGTCGGCCTCGTCGTCCTGGTCAGCTGTCCTGGGGGCTGCAGCCGTCCTTGTCAGTGGGACAAGCTTGGTGACTGCGGAGTCGCTGTGACCGGACAGTGAGGACTCCCTGAGGGTCGGCTTTGCCCCACATGTTTTGTCAATATTAAGAAGCATTTGCCAGTCTTTTGACCATTTGTGGAGTGTATGTAAATCTCTTTGTAGAGCTCCAATATCATTATTATTTCCCACTTTACCATATATATCTTTGTGTCATCTGCAAATTTGATGGGGTGGTTTGCAGTATTCTCATCTATGTCATATGATGAGACGATGTATATGACAAAAAAGGGTTGACCCCATAATAAATTCCTGAAGTACCCCGCTCTCCACATTTCTCCAGTCAGATTCGGACCAATTTAGTACGACCCTCTGTTTTCTTTGTTTCAACCATTGTTTTATCCATTCTAGTATTCTATCATTTATTTCATGGGCCTGTAATTTCCTTGCCAGTCTTTCATGTGGTACCTTGTCAAAGGCTTTAGCAAAATCCATGTATACTACCTCATCCGGAAGTCCCTTTTCTGTGTAGCTGGTTACTGTTTCCAAAAACGTGAGTTTGTAAGGCAGGATCTAATTTGTAACAAACCCATGTTGTGTCGATTTTACAAGATTGCTCGCTGAAAGATGGAGAATGATTTCCTCCCTTATGATTTTCTCCATTACCTAGCAGATGTGTGATGTCAAGCTGATTGGACGGTAATTTTCTGCTGAGCTCTTTCTGCCTTTTTTTTTAAATAGGGGTAACATTTGCATATTTCCAATCTAGGTGGGACTATCCCTTGGTCCAGAGATTTTGTGAGAAGTAATTTCAGCGGTAGGCATAGTTCTGCTAGTTCCTTTATAACTTTGGATTGGACCCCATCCACATCTAGGGCTTTCAAGTCTTTTAGTTTACCTGAGTTTACCTGAGAGCCACTAACACTAGTGGCCTCGACGAGAACAATGCCAATGTTCTTCTTGATTATGTCGCTTGTTATAGGTATTACCATAAATTCATTCTCTTCACCTCCTTCAAACATTTGTGTGGATGATGGGATGTCTTTTTGATTTTTTCTAACCTTTATAGTGTGAACACTGATGTAAAATATTCATTCAGAATGTTTGCTGCCCTTTTATCCTCCATTATAACTTTGTTAGTCTCATCAAGTTCAAGTTCAAGTTCAAGTATGTTTATTGAGATAAGCAAGAAATACATCTCAATGGGATAGAGTAGCTTAGGCTATTTCTACCCCCCCTCTACTTCAAGTCCCTCAAGGTTAGTCTCATCTTTTAAGAGTCCTGCCGAGTCCTTTGTTTTGATTTTAGTTCTTATATATTCATAAAACGATCTTTGATGTTTTTTTTATTTTTTGGGGCAAGTTTCCTTTTGTAGGTCTTTTTTTTTGGCTCATTTGATTTCTTGGGTGGCCGAGTTGAGTGCCCTTTCGTATATCTCATAATCAATATTGTCCATTGTGGATTTGTACGTTCTCCAGTGGTTCCGCTTAGTTGTCAATGCTCGTTTTACGACCTGTGTGATCCAACTAGTTCCCTTTCTTTTCTTTCTATTTTTTTGCACATTTTTTTCAACGAGTTCCGTGATGACCTTGAAATTTTGCCATGATGCTTCCATGTCAAGCTCCCCAATTAGCTTACATAATATACTTGCTACAGACTTCCAGTGGATGTAGTTTACATGGACTGTGTAAGACATTTGACAAGGGACCACATGAAAGACCTTTTCTTACAACGTACCTGTTAATATTTTTTTCAATTTTGCTAGAAATTCGGACAAGCCCGAATAAGCCCGGGCAAGATATACATATTGAAGAGTATGTCCCAGCTCTCGTTCACACAGTTTACAATTGGGATGTTGACCATTGGGAGGATTCATTACCTGCAGCCACCTGCCATAAGTTTGTTTCACAGGAGACATCTCCTGTCCACGAGGCTCACCATAGCCCGTGCTTCTTGCCCTGCTCCTGTGCCAGGTAAGTTACTGGCTCACCATAGCCCGTGCTTCTTGCCCTGCTCCTGTGCCAGGTAAGTTACGGGCTCACCATAGCCCGTGCTACTTGCCCCGCTCCTGTGCCAGGTAAGTTACGGGCTCACCATAGCCCGTGCTACTTGGAACTTGTTCCGAGTTGCTGAATCTATAACAACAACAACATAAGTTTCAATATCCCAGCCTACGTCTGACAATTACAACGTCACAGTCATGGCCGCAGCTAGTCCTTGACGGTCATGACTGAAATTGAAATTGAAATAAGTTTATTGAGGTAAAATACACACAAAGGGATGAGGTAGCTCGAGCTACCTCATCCCTTCTTGAGGTTATCTTGAGATGATTTCGGGGCTTTAGTGTCCCCGCGGCCCGGTCCTCGATCAGGCCTCCACCCCCAGGAAGCAGCCCGTGACAGCTGACTAACACCCAGGTACCTATTTTACTGCTAGGTAACAGGGGCATAGGGTGAAAGAATCTCTGCCCATTGTTTCTCGCCGGCGCTTGGGATGGAACCCAGGACCACAGGATCACAAGTCCAGTGTGCTGTCCGCTCGGCCGACCGGTTTCCCCTTTGTGTGTATTTTACCTCAATAAACCCCCGGCTACCCTTTGTGTGTATTTTACCTCAATAAACTTATTTCAATTTCAATTTCTGTCATGGCCGTCAAGGGCTTCGGGAGGGAGGGATATTAGGGGGGGGGGTCCTTTCCTGCCATCTGTTGGTTGCTTCCACAACTATTGTAAAGAAACTCGGTTGTTAACTAGATGTTATATTTATACTGAGATATACGAGAGGAATGCACCTGGAATAGATAGCCAAATATCTAAATATTTTAAAAGAAGTTTCAGGTCTTTGTTACGCGTGAGGTGTGAGGAGGAAGCGGAGGAAGGCATCATAGAGGAGCAACTAGAGATATGAGTGTCTTGGACCAATTAGCTACAGCCGATCCTCTCCTGGCCAGATTCATTGAGGGAGAAACACAGAAACAGCGCTTTCAGGTAAATGACATGTCAGTTATCTGTGATGAGCGAGACTTTCCAGAACAATATTTTGGTGGAGTGGAAGCCGAGATTCTCGTGTTTGGAGGCTGTGGTTCTCGTGTTTGGAGGCTGTGGGTCTCGTGTTTGGAGGCTGAGGGTCTCATGTTTGGAGGCTGAGGTTCTCGTGTTTGGAGGCTGTGGTTCTCGTGTTTGGAGGCTGAGGGTCTCATGTTTGGAGGCTGAGGTTCTCATGTTTGGAGGCTGAGGTTCTCGTGTTTGGAGGCTGAGGTTCTCGTGTTGGTCTGGAGGGGTTGTGGCTGGTGAGGCGTGGAGACACCTTTGACTGGTGGTGCTTGTGTGAGTGGGGTCTACTGAACGTTTTACCCATCTACGTCATCGTTACTCCATTTAAACACTCCTATCTAACCTAATGAAAAATAATAGATACCATTTTATATATGATACACAGTATAATATATGATGCCATAGAATTATTAAGGTCAAACACACTATATTTGCAAGCTAAGGTCACTCAGATGTGCTGTTTGGTATAGCAGGTACATGGTGGAGTTGTGTAAGCTAGCCGGGGCAGGCCTATGAGCCTGCCCCGGAGTCCTGGGTTTGTTTTGGGACGCTTACCTTTCTGGATGCCTGACCCGGTCGATGGCAGACATAGAATGCTTCCAACTACACGGGGGTTTCTGTAGGCAATTGCTCCCCATGCCTCTGAGGGGGCCAGGTTCTGGCTCGTGGTCCCTGGTAGGCCCACAGAACTCTATACACATGAATGATGCCAAAGTCTGACATTAGCATAGCCTGGATAAGCTTCGGGGAGCCTCTGGGTCTCGCCCAGAAAATGGCATTTCATTACATTCAACGCTGGTTTTTGGGATAAAAGTAATTATTAATTTTTTTATTATATGCTATTGTGATAGCAGAGAGTCATAGACATGATTTCAGTTGACATTTGTGTTTTATGTTAATTTTTGACCATTTTGGAAATTTTTTGACACATACTGTAATTCAGTATTATTTCTCCCTTCCTAATTATGCTATGATGCTGAGACTTAAATCAGATGAAACCCTTTATATACAACTAGTCCAAAAAGTTTGATTGAAATCGAACTAGTTTTCATTTATTCCATATTTTTGGAAATTTGGGAACCCATGTACCCTTAATGTTGTTATTTTCTCAGAACAGCATATGTTCATTTTCATCAAATTAGAATATAGGGTTTCAGTATACAGTAGTTTACTGTAAAAAAAAATCGTCAATAAGGCATTTGAAATATGCGGCAAATTTAGACCCCCCCAAAAATATAACTCCAAATGTATAAACTTTATGAAAAATCCATTCTGAAGGTATTGTACAAGAGACAGCTGAGCACACAGTGTCAAAATACTAGTACAATAGTGAGAATTGATCAAAAACTGGAATTTTAGAAGCCACTCAGAAATGAAACTAGTTTCAGAGATAATTGAAGTTGAAGTTATCAACAGTGAATAAAGGTAATTTTAATTCATTAATTTAATTGTATGTTTTAATAAACATTGTTTGGCATTCGTACTCAAATATGTGTAAGTTGTAGGTCAATATGTGTTGAAATGAAGTCAAGAAAAAATAACTAAACAAACAAATCATATAGGTATAATTATAATGTTAATTGTTAATAATCAAAATATAGGAATAATTATAACAATTATAATGATTTAGGGGATATATTTAGGGTATACATTATAAAAGTGAGAAAGCCCTAATATGGTCCTTAATCATCAAAAAACCTAAAGAGACAAAGAAAAGTGTTTGAAATAAAAGAAAAAATCAGCCAAAAAAAATTAAGTCCCAAGTTTTGCACGTTGTGACTGTCTTATTTGTTGACCAATTTCATTCTATTGTATATTCACATAGTTAAGGAGATATATGCAATCTCCAGGATGTAAGGGTTACAACAAAATCAGATAATAGGCAAAGGAGAAAAAACTAAAATCTAAAAAAAAAAAATTTACCCTACAAAAATTTTTTTGGGACATTGATGAAAGTAACATATATTAACATTGGACAATGTATTTATATGATATATAACAAAATAGATCATAATAACATACTCATTATTATTATTATTATTTTTTTTTTTTTGACATATATATACAAGTTACATTCTTGTACAGCCACTAGTACGCGTAGCGTTTCGGGCAGGTCCCTGGAATACGATCCCCGCTGCGAAGAATCGTTTTTACAACTAAGTACTCATTTTACTGTTGAGTTAAACAGAGGCTACAGTTAAGGATTTGTGCCCAGTAAATCCTCCCCGGCCAGGATACGAACCCATGACAAAGCGCTCGCGGAACGCCAGTCTTACCACTGCACCACGGGGACTGGTAAACTGGTGTTATTATGTATTACTCAGCAATGATATAAAGGCACTAGCTGTATATCCACTTTGTGGACACTTCTTACTATTCTTCTTCTTCTTTGAGCAACGGACAGGTGCTTGCATCTCTTTATTATGGCATTATCCTTCAGTTCCAGTTATTAGGATCTGTTCTCCTTATCAACAAAACATTCTTATTTTTTTTAAATTTATCTAAAATCAATTTCTGAAAATATTTTGATGAAAGTTTCACGACACTGAAGCCAATAAGTTGGAGATTTCACATTTGTTATTTTTTACATAATTCAAATATTTTTTGCTACCAGGCCCCCAATGTGCATGGTCTAAGGTTAATGATGAGGAACTTAGTAGAGTTATTTTAGTCTATTGGCCAATAAAGAAAATGACCCATGTCTTGTGTGGTCAATGTTCTCAACAGGAATGAGGATGCTGGGCACCGGAGTGCCTCGCCAGGGTCTCCATGGGAGCACAGTTGTCAGGTCTATAAACTAACCAATAGCAGCAAGGCACAGGTGCAAGATCTAATGGTACTGTATAGACATACAGTGGTACCTCTTTACGAACGCCCGTTTACGAACTTTTCGGGTTACGAGCCCGATTTGTTCGGAAAATTTGAATTGGGTTACGAACTGTACCTCGAGATACGAGTTTGTTGATACACGTACGGCCGACCAAGCACGTGGTGGCACGGCGATCGCACCTCAGTTTACCAGTGCCTCGCGCCCAGTGAGTATCCCACCTGAACTCTTCAAGGATTTTCAGTTTTTTTTCCTTTGGATTTTTGGTTATTTGAGCATAAGTTATTTTATATCTTGCCATGGGTCCCAAGAAAGCTAGTGGTAAGGTTCAAGGCAAGACATCATATGTGAGAATGACCATAGAGGAAAAACAAGAGATCATTCATAAATGTGAAAATGGTACACGTGTTGTTGAACTAGCTAGGCAGTATAACGAATCTTCAGGGGGAAGGAGGAGTAGACAATAGAGGATGTCCCTTCCTCATTAATTAAGATAATGTGTGCAGTATTGGAAGAACTGCAAAGTTTTGCTGAAAAGAATCGCCCAGATTAAGCTTTAAACCTAAGAAACCATTCTCTCACTATACAACTCTACTGACCTTTTGTTTACTTAGTAAGAAAAGAGTAATGAACAATAATTTTTTGTATTTTTCAGTGTACTGTACTGTAGTTACAAGTGGGTTATTCACAAAATTTTCTCATATTTTTCTGTATTTAACTTGATTAGGTTTTATTTTGCAAAGACAGTAAAACTACAAATGGGACTCCCTATCTTACCTGTTGTGGACAGCATTATAGAGTCACAGCCAAAAGGTCTGGTTCAATTCCCATGGCAAGACAGAATTATTTTGGCAAATTTATCTTTCACCTTGTGTTTTTTTTCCAGCTTGAAATATATATACCAGGAGTCTGGCAACTGTTGTGGGTTGCATCCTGGGGAGTCAGTAGTTTCTGTTCCCGTTGTAATAGGAACAAAATATTTTATTTTTAAAGCTATACTTTTGAAACTTAAGTAGCATAATAAGAACAACGTAGGAATTTTATAAGCTGTATTCAAGTAACAGATCCCCATTGTCTTGTACAGCACGTATATAAAATTGTACGGCACCCAATGATTTAAATCTGATGTACTGTACTGTATTTACAATCTATTAAAACTGGCAGGCACCATAATGATACTACAGTAGTAATAATTTCAAGAGTAAATTTTTTCATGAACTTTACCACTGTATATACAGGTATCTTAAGATTTTGTTTTAAGAAGTTGCGCAGTGACAGCGCATATTGACAGCATCATTATTTCTTGTCTACAGTTGCCGTAGAAGAACCAGAAAGGAAAATACATAAAAGGATTGGTCCAGTATCCAAGATGGAAGGAACAGTAGTGGACTGCTCAAACATGGAGGATACCAACACGTCATCAGAGGAGGTTGTTGGAGAGAAAAAGTCCCAGAAAGATTCAAGAAAACGCAAGAAGCACCTAATCCACCAAATTACAGCACAAATGGATTTTTACTTTAGCTCTGCTAACATTACTAAAGATCGCTTCATGGCAAGTCTAATTAAGATGGCCCATATGTTAATCTAGACACATTTTTCAAGTTCAATCGAATTCGTTCCCTAACAACTGATATAAATTTGCTAAGAAAGGCTGTCAGTAAATCATCATTGTTGGAACTCTCTGAAGATGGGCTTAAAGTAAAAAGAAAATTTGAAGTTGAAGTAAAGGATAATGAAATGGAATGTACCATATATATCGAGAACATTCCATCTCATAGTGATCATAATTGGATTCGTGAAGTGCTAGCTCAGTATGGAACTATAGATTACATATCCCTTCCACGTTATCGTCGCTCAGGCAAACCCAAAGGCTTTGCATTTGTTGAGTTTAAAACTCCTCAAATGGCCAGTTCTGCATTAGAAGCATTTGGGGCTTTAGAGTGTAGAATTCCAGTGACAATCGATCCTTCCGAATTGCTGAGTATCAAATCGTATGAGGGTAATGTGGAAGAGGAACAGTTGAACACAAATGAACAGGGGACACCAAACAAATTCATTTGCTCTTTAGATCTAAAGCAAAATGCACATAAAATTAGTGAAGATAAAGATACAGCCTTTAAAATGAAGACAGAAGTAGAAGAGAGGAAAATTGAAGTTGATGATAGAATGGGGGAAGATGTTAATAGAAAGAGAAAGGAAGTGGAGGACAAATTTGAAGAAAATGATTCTGAACCTAATATTCATTCTGCCAAAAAAACAAAGTTAGATGATGCCATTAATAAATCTGCTTCAGTTACTTGTACTGAAAGTGGTGAAGTAATGGAAGAGGGGTTGTCTTTAGGTAGCAAAAAGAAGAAAAAGAAACGTAAGCGTAATAAGAAAGAAAAGGAAGAAATAGTGGAGAGTATTTATTTAAGGGTAATGTCAAAGGAGGATTGGAAGGGGCTGAGAAATCAGTATCTAAATATGCAACGAGAGAATATGAAATCTTTAAAGAGGCAACTGCAAGAGAGATCAAATATGCAGTGTGATTATTCAGAATATTGTAATCCAAATTTCATTAAAATACCAGAGAAATGGGATCGAAGAGAGAATACAGCCAGCAGTGTATCTAATGAGAATCAGAATTCAAAGCCACAGTTTATTCCAAATGCAATAATAAAAATAAGCTTTGAAGAACCACCACAAGACCCCAAAAAATTGAGAGAGACTATACGTGAAGGGGGCAGTGGTGGCGTGGCGTATGTGGATGTTAGTGCTACAGAAAGAGATGTTTTTGTTCGGTTTTTGTCTGAGGATGCAGCTTCAGCATACAAAAAGTCTGGGTGTTGGAGTCGTATGGAAGTTTTATCTGGGACAGAGGAGGAAGAGTACTGGAATCGCATTATAGTTGTTGGTCTCAATTAAGAGGGCGGAAAAACAAACAAACTGGGAAAGGTACACTTGGCTATTCTAATCAATACGGGGCAGAGAAAAGCTACTCCAAAAAGCCTTCCGAGAGGCACAGAATACCAAATTGAATTCACATATTGTTTTTGAAGATTAATTGAAGTACTATAGTACAGTATTTCAATTAACTTAATACTGTACCAAAATTACATCTGGATCTTGTTTAAATGTTATCATGGTATTGGTTAATTAAAGATTTAAACTAGTTTGAAATTTTAGCTACTAAACTTAGTCATATTTCCAGAAAATGATTAAACTTAATGTACAGTAATGTACAGATTCTCACTGCAGTATAATAAAGGTACAGTACTAACACATGCCTTTTTATTTAATGCTGTTTTTTTTCAAACATTTGGATATACTGTAGGTAGGTAACTGTACTGTAATTTTTTTTATATACAGTGGAACCTCGATTACGAATTTAATCCGTACCAGCACTGAGCTCGTCATGTGAAATGCTCGTCTTTCAACCAAATTTCCCCATTTAAAATATTGAAATAAAAAAACTGTACAGTAATCCATTCCACCACCGAAAAACATTAATATGATATTCAATTTTTTAAATAATGGAGCAGGCTACCGACATATACTGAACGAACCTTTATGATATTTTTCCTTTTTCAACCTTGCTCACTTTTTTTTATGGCAAAAGTTCGTTCAGTGTTTGTCAGTAGACTGCTCCATTATGACAGTCTTCTTTGTTTTCAATGTGTTCATTTGTTTTGTATTTTTCACTTATTATTAATAATGGAACAGCATACCTGACACACACTGAACGAACCTTTATGATATTTGTTTTTTTAATTTTTTTTATTATTTTTGGCTTATTCTACAAAAAAATACAATCTTTGCAACATCACAGCAGTCACCCCTTTACATCCCAGCATCATTAGCATCTTTAAATAAAAAAATTATTTATTTGCATCATCAGAGGCGTCAGAGAATGTGCTAGAAGCAGCGGGAGCGCCCATGTGGTTTTCTCGTTAATCAAACGAGCACTCACCAATCGAGACAAATTGTCGTCGATTGGTGTGATCGTTTCAAAATGCTCGTAAATTGAGGCCTCGTCACTCGAGGTTCCACTGTATACTGTACTGTATTTGTTAATATCAATACTCTAATATTTTATTATCTGAACACCTATTATTCAGATTTGCCAGCTGTTTTGATTTAGCATGAATGTCCTATTAAAAGAAACTGTACAGCTATTGCTGTATATGCATGTTTGAGTTCTAGATTCAGCCACCTGCTGACATTCTTGTCTATATGGCGTTACTTAAATATGGAATAAATTGCCAGATAATGCTGAGTGACTTACATCCTACTACTGTACTGGTCTAGAGCCCAACCTTTATTTTATTATTATTATTATATTATTATTATTATTATTATTATTATTATATTATTTTTTTTTTTTTTTAGTAAGAGTAATGTCTTCTCACAGACATAGTAGCAGAGGATAAACCCACAATTATGCATTTGTGAATTTTATGAAAAGAAGTCACACAGTCTTTTGCACTCCTGAGTGCTTTAGCAAGTCTGAATGGTTAGGATGAGACTTGCATCTCGGTGACTAATGCCTTAGTCGTTGAGAAGTCCCATATCACCCCCCTAACCACATACTGTACTCAGACCTTGACAATGCCCCAGAAAAGTGTGAAAGACTTGGTGTATATCTTAACACTATCGCTTGCTTTGGACATCGCTCGCGTCCACTTTTTCTCGAGTCCTAGCCTTGGACTGCACTCGCGTCCAATACAAAAATATTTGTATAAAATTCATTTTTTATCTGATCGACTTCATGATAGTTTCAAAATAAGCTCCATTAGAGTGCGCACAATTTGATCCCAAAATGAAAGATGTAACACAAAATGTGATGTCGGAACACTTGAAAGATTATAAATACGTTTTTGGTCAAAATTTTAAAATATTTGTTAAAATTCTATTTATTGTGCTATTATTATGGGACTAGATTTAAAATGCGCACTTTTACATTGCAAACAATTTGATACCAAAATGAAAGATGTAACACAAAAATTTGTCAGAACACTGGAAAGATATAAATAATTTTGTGATGAGCATTCAAAAATAAATATTTGTTAAAATTCCAGCTATTGTTCTATTATTATGGGACTAGTTTTAAAATACGCACCTTTATATTGCGAACAATTTAATGCCAAAACAAGCAACGTAACACGATAATTGATGTTATCAAACTGAACGAGTATACAATACACATTAGGTTGTGGATGTGATAATTGGTTCTCGTTCACGGGTAACTTTAGGCTTTGCTAAGGGTAGTCATGCTGGGCTTTTGGACAATATATGCATATACGCCTGCAGGGAATTTAATTGCGAATACAATGATACCAAAACGAATGACGTAGCACGAGAATTAAGGCAAAAAATCTGAAACGAGTACACATTTTACTGATTTTGTGTGCTAACAGGTAACTTTTGCCGACATTAGGCTTTGCTGTAGGGAGTCGAGCTTGGCTGTTGGACGTTATATGCATATACATTTGTAGGAAGTTATATTGTTAACACAATGGTACCAAAACGAGCGACGTAACACGAGAATTAAGGTGAGAAATCTGAAACGAGTATACACATTTAGTGTCGCCGAGCGCTCGCCCGCACCGTCAAGGCTACTTCGTGCATACATGCGGAGCACTCGCCCAGGGCGCAATACTGTTAACATAAGTTTCACAAATATATAATTGTGGTTTTTTATCCTAAATAATAATACAGTAACTACAAGATGGCATTCATGCCTGTTCTAGCACTTCTCAAAGTGCAATCTGCCATCACATGGCAACCTTGTCATTTTGATGTTTTAAATGTGTAGGAGCTGAATTCTCCAGAATTACATTTTTATTGTATAACAAAAAAATTAATAAATGTCTGCTTTGTCAACTATGGATATTTTTTCTGCTGTATAGTATTTTTGAAGATAAGAATCACAATAAGTGATTCTTATTTTGTTTAAGATCGAGATAAAGACAGGTGTAAATATTTAAGAGGCCTAATGCTGTACTGTATAGGTTTTACACCAGACGTAAGTGCATCCTTTGGAGTTTAGGCAAAAAATTATCTTTATGGAAATTGTATAAGCATACATTAAATTTACTAAATGTAATGTTTTGTTTTGCAGTTATATATGTTTACTAAAATAAGGTTGATTGAAATATTATTGGAAATCTTTAATTATTTTTCAATACTGCCATAAAAAGAAGAAAAATGCAGCTCATTTAAACATCTAATCTTGAAACCACTCGTAGACATCTTGTATATGACTGTTCTGTAATTATACATGTACACACCATGCAGTAATCTTGATTTGTTGAAATAAGCTATTGTAAGTGTATTGTATTTTATTAACCCTTAAACAGTTCAGCTAATGAAGTCCTTCATTATGCTGCTTAAAACTAAAATAGCTTACAAAACTAATGTGTAAACATTTGTCATTTCAAGCATAGGAAGTAATCTCAGATAGTAATTGGAGCTGTTTAAAGAGTTAATAATTAATAAAGGAAGATCTGTTATCTGTTGTTTCTGCTAGTTTGTTTCTCTACTTATAAAAACAAGACAAGCCAACTTAACTGTGTATATATTGTGTGATTAGTTGTGCAGGAACAATATATAGGTTCTTCTTTTTGCCCTTGTATACAAATGCAGCAATCTGGTACTGTAGTTATTTTTCCTTATGGTAAAGATGGAAATTTCTGTGAAGGTATCTATTTTAAAAAATTCCATGTGGATCTATAATTTTTTTTTATTTTAGAGTGAATATCCAATTTGTAAAGATTTGCTATTTTCCACTGTTAGTAAGCATCATGGGAAACTAGTACCACTGTATTTAAGCTAGTTATCCATGTCAGTTTCTTGGATTTTACTGAACTGTCTAGTACTGCCTGGTAATATTACTCTTGATTGCTGGATCAGTTAGGCTGTTGGAGCTTTCAACTCGGTCTGATGTAGATGCTGTAGCCATACTAATTAGAGGTGGCTAACATAAATGTATAGTTTATCTAGATGAGATTCCACATTTTTTGTTCATCAGTGTTGTAACAATCACTCCCCAACAACCCTCTTGTCTCCCTTCCTATCTTGTTCTTTCGAAGTCGCAGATACAATTTTTGCTTAATCCTTCTCCTGCCTACACTTGCATAAATTCTTTTGCTAATACTAATGTCTTGTTTATACTCCAAGCCCAACACTACAATGTAAACTCACTTTACTCCAAGATAAAGGTAACAGAACTCGCAGAAATAATAAAAGATGCAAGTACAGGTTCTCTTAACATTCTCGGAGTCTGCCTCAAGCTAACCAAATTACTGCATCATATATATATAAAGGATCCTAAAATCTATGGCTGCCTTAAAAAGGCTTTCTTTTCCCATACTTATCCTTACTGTAGCATCCTATTGTATCAGCCCTTGTACATGTAACCTACTACCTGTGTCCCAGCCCTTGCCATGCTCTCCGTATTATACAATAAGTGATGATAAACATTTACAGTACTTATGCCAATAAGCATTTATAGTAATTTATGCCAACATTATAATGGCATATTGCCAATGCACCAATGAACTGCTTATCTATGATTTTCTTAGCTGTTACCTTTATCTTCTCCAGTGTTGTGTAATTACCCTGCTACCCTCCCCTAATATTAACTCTCCTCAATTATCATCCCTTATTATATTTATATGTACTTTTAAGTTTCACCCATATACTAACTACAGTATAAGAAACATTTGTTTCTAACTTTGAAGTACAGTATTAACCTGAGATCTATTATACAAACTCACTGCAAGTAACCTGAAATCTATTCAAAACTTTTAAAAGCAATGCTGTAATATAATGCACTAAACTCGCCTTTAAAACTTGCTCATAATTTCTAAGGACTTTGCTAAACGTACATTTTGCCATGATCCTGTTATGTGTACACTACATCAACTCTGTAATATAACCTCATATTTGCTGTTGCAAATAAAGTTGTTTATGATAGCATTGATCCATTCATCCTGATTTTACAAGTAGAATTGTCTACAAATAAGTGAATTTTAAATTCCTCCATGGGCACAATACTTTTTTTTAATGATATATGGATTAAGTAAGCATTAACATATGCATATACATATATAAAACACTATCTGGTGCTCTAAATATCCTGAACACCAAGTGGCCTCCCGTCGGTGCTTCTAACCAATTTTTTGAGGACCAAACCATACATCAGACGATTGAGAAGTTACAACATTTTGATCCATCCTTGACCATTATAAAGTCATGTGTGGTCCAGGATGGTCCAGGACAGGCCAAAATGTTGTCATTTCTCCATCTTCTGATGTGTGGTTTGGTCATTATTATTGTGACTCATTGTCAACCAAGTTTTTGTTTCTGAAGATCAACTTGGCTCTCACATTACTGATCCCACATTGTTTTTTTTTTTTTGTAACAGTACAACCATTTTTCTAATGGTTTCTTACAATTTGTCACCTCTGATCAGACCACTCCAATTGGAGATGGTGTCACTGTGGAGAATTATACCCATGACTCCCTCATCAACTTAGTTGTTCAGGTCCAGGGCAGATCAGACTAAACCTTCATCATTTTGTCATCATATGTGACACCCTTTCTGGCATTTGACTCCATTGTGTTTCAGTTTGTCATAAACACACTAGAAATTGTACTGGACTTTTGTCACAGTTCTTAGTGTCTGCCATCCTTTCAGAAAATTGGGAACATGAGGATTTTAAATAAACAAATTACCTTAATATAGACTTAAACTCTCCTTCTGTTGGCCTTTAATTGAGTGAGCCATACTTAAATGCACAATTCTCTCTTGGGTCACAACTGATGAATTTACTGGCTCTGTTAATCTGGAGGGCAGTTGAGTGTGGTTTATGAAACCTCTTTTATTGCAAAGTGTAGCTAACTTTTTATATCAATTTAAAACTTAACGGGAATAATGCAGTGGTGAGGTTAAAGATTCATGGAGCAGACAAAGCTCCATCTTTATCCCTAACAGTTTTACATTTTTTGTGGTGGGGGGTGTTCTTAAACTCCATAGTGTAACGGGTGCCAGCCTTTAACCTCACTGGTTAAATACTGGTTGTTATTAAGTAAATCTACAGACCACAGTTCTGCTGTGTAATCTTCAGATCAACTCCTCGAGATCTAAAATGTTCGATTGTTTAGATATCATGACCCGAGGACACTGTACCCTTCTATGCTATACTGCAAACCTCTGAAATGCCACCACCACCTGCTACCTTCTACCCACTGAGTAATCCCCCCAATTGATGGTGAAGCAGGATACCATCAATTAGGCATAAACCATGATGATGGATCCCCGGTTAACATAAATCTTATCCCTCCTTTTCTGATAAGTGTGGAATTAAATCAAAGTACAATGGGATTATCTGAGGTATTAAATAACTGCTTGCAGGCTTGTAGAGGGTGCTTAGTCTCAAGCATGGGGCTTGAGCCCAACAGCAATGTAAAATAAATGTTGGGGGAAATTTCACTTAACACCATAAAATTCTAAACAAAATTTATTAAATCAAATATTTTCAAATAAAAATAAAAATTAATACGCCCTATCTGAACACTTCCTAAACTGAATATACTGTATTCCTAACTGAGGAAATGACTACAAAAAGTAATGTGGATTCTACACTGTAATAACTCAGACAGAACCTTAAATACCACAGCTAAGGCAGTTGTTCAGCCATGCCTCTGGAGGAGGAGATGTTGACCCCCAGGGTGTCTCAACCCACACTGACCTTAGCCTGCTCTCTCAAGCTGAGAGACTGCCCTAGGCTAGTTGCCAAAATTAGTTTTTGAAGATTACTAACTAAACTCCTGTACTCGTCGCTTTAAGGTGACTTGTTATTCCAAAACAATTGGGAAATATCTAGACACATGAGCCAGGTTAATTACAATATTCAATAGCACTTGCTTTTCACTAATTTACATGAATTAACAAGCAAGGTGGTAGGTACAAATTTTCCAGTAACGAGATACTTACATATATTCATATTCTTAATGAAGTCAAATGTTTTTGATAACATATGAGACTTGTTCTTTATTCCCAATTGACGTTAATTTTAACATGAGTACTTAACCACGATTGATTATTCCTACTAATTCTTTAAAATTAATATCTGAATTATTCTCCTAGTTTGATAGCTCAACACAGGATGCCTATGGTGCTGCTGTTTTCTACATAAGAGCTCTAATCCCTTGGGGAAGGGATGACCCTATCCTGTCAGGTCAACTACCCACTCACTCCATATTTTTATAAAAGGTGTATCCTCCCTTTTTATGAACACCAACTTTTAATGTTAGATCTGTGGACTTACTATATTAACAGTCCTACTGTTATGATAGGAATGGTTAAAATTCATTTCAGTATCTTGGAGATAAAAATAAATAGCATGGTGATACTATCCTTGGCAATTTAGAATGCCAAGGACATTCCATAATCTATGTTGATGTCTACTGTACTGAAAAGACTACTATCTGATCGTGATTATACAGTCTTGCCAGCGCGCACATTTTCCCTGGCACTTGAACAGATTAGATTGGTCACTTAATGTTTTAACCATGATAACTCAAGAATCGATGAGAAACAGGTACAGTACTTACATTGATAATGCTATGGTGTACTTGTATTACCAGAGACATTGATAGAGATAATGGAAATGGAGTACAAGTATCACAAGGCTCAGGCATGTTAAAGGGGAATTCTTTTTGGCAGCAACTGTATGATGGCTTGGCTGGCTTTCTGCCTATTCCATCCCTCATGTTGATTTGCTGTTGGTGTTTTCTTCATTCATTCTTCTTGATTCACTGGTTGCTGCCTATACTATTGCCTCGTTTCTTTCAGCCTCGACTCGCTCTGATGTTGAGGGTGAAGTGAATGTGTCCTTCCTTTCTCTGGCTGTCGGGGCATTCTTTGACCGTAGTCCATTTTGTACTGTCCTTTGGTTGCAATGTAGCATTTTACTGCACTTCTCGGACTTCCATGGGGTAATTTGGTCAGCCACAAGACTCTTCAATCTAGGGATGTGTGATTGTTTGCTTTTCTGGGGGGAAAGCCCCTTGTGGTTCCCTGAAGCTACTATCTCAGATAGTGTGCCATACTACTGGGGCCTCATTAATCATGGAGTTATATTGCCTACCTATGGCACCAGAATCCATCCCCCACACAGGCATAGAGGGAGCATTGGCATTTATTTACAGTATAAAGGTATTCATTTATACCTCCATTGAGAAAAGCACCTAGAAAGTCGGTGAAAGCAAAGAAACAACTGCCTAGCTTCACACTAGACTTGCAGTCTTGAGAACCACCTAAAGAACTCAAACTCAAACATGACGATCGAAATTTCATGAAACTAGTGCAAGCTCATGTTCAACATCTACCCCCCCCCCCCCTTTCCCCACTCGTTTAGGGGGAGGAGGAAGGCAGCCTGCAGTCAGCTGGCTGCTCCACCCTTGGTTTTATTCTGATGATAGGGTGTACTGGGTTGTCTTTGTTGCTTTCACCCTGATGTTTTGCTTTCAGCCATTGTTTTCTGCCTTTGTGGCTGTTCATATACACACTGGTGCAGCATGAGCCAGGAGTTTAGAACACTTGGAGCTAAATGTGCTTAGGATTCTCTTCTCTGTGTGCTAACTAGTGCTGCCCTTGCGCTGCCTTCAGGCATCCCCCCCCCTGTAAACTCCTGTGGGTTTTGTAGTACTATGGATATTCATTACCCCATCCTTCCCTGAACCTGCTCTCGCTTCGTGCGAGTTTGAGGTACATTACCAGTGCCATGTGCCAATGTTCAGTCATTCTGCCTCTGCCATGCTGCCTGTTGGGTTGGGGACACCTTCAACCCATAGTCATATGGGGTTTGCTCCCATCATGTTGCATTCTTATTTTGACCCAATGAGGTTAGAACTTTTTAGGCAGTGACCATTCTGTATGTTAGGTTTGCTAGGTTACAGCAGTCTAGGTTATGTGCCCATTTGGATGCTCAGGAGCTGCCCTGGTTGACATATAGGGACCTGAAATTCGAGATGTTGGTTAATTTGACCTTGGCTCCATCTGCACCTCCCCTCCACTTGGGCTGGACGGTACAATGATGGTCTCATTTCATGCAGGTCGGCTTTCAATCCCCAACCGTCCAAGTGGTTGGGCACCATTCCTTTTCCCTGTCCCATCCCAAATTCTTACCCTGATCCCTTCCAAGTGCTATATACAGTAGTCATAATGGCTTGGTGCTTTTCCTTGATAATTCACCCTCTGATCCTCCACTCCTGCTGCCAGCCCCAAAGCATTTGAGGGTTTTGGGTTTGGGGCAGGGCTTAGCTCGGGGTGTGGCTTGGTTTTCTCCAGGTTGCCTTTTGTGAATCGGATGCGAAGGCAATTGAGCCTACCAGTCCCTCCGAGGCTCCCGATTCATTATTTCAGGCAGACCCTTCCTTCTTTGAAGCCGCTCCCTTAGACTGCTTCTGCTTGTCGGCCCATTCAGGACCTCCCGTGTGTTCAGGGTGGTTGTTCTTGCTCTTTGAGGCAGTCTGGTAGGGCTGGGGTGGCACCTGTTGTTGGTTGGGGTAGGCCTTCTATGGAGCCAGAAGCTGGGTTGCATGCGCTTCCCTCGGCTGGTCATTTTTCATCTGGTCAGCACCATGCTCGCTTTATTTGGAAGGCAGCCTGTCACGGTTCATGCCAGCCCTTTTGCGGTTTGCCCCATTGATAGGGCAGTAGGGGGGGGGGGTACAGCTTGCTTAGTTTGCCAGTACCTAGTCCCACAATTCAAGGGCTTTTCAGGTAATTTCCTTTGGTCTGCAGTAGAGTTCGTCAGTCTGTCCTCCCTCTGGGAGTTTGGGCTTTTCCAGGAAAGCTTCCTCTCCTCGCCTGTCAGATCATCTTGGAGTGAGTGACTTTGGATGTGGTAAATCCACCCTTAGATTTAGGTGATCCAAGCGATTCCTGGGGGGGGGGGGGGGTAGATAGATAGTTTCTCTCTTTCACATCCCTTTTCCATGGAGTGATCCATCCAAGACGTTTTCTTGTTTTGTTTGCAAGGCATTTAGTTGCTCCAAGGTGGACCTCTTGACATTGGCATGGAACCAGCTTTGCCTTTTCCTGCAGATTGGCCTGGTGGCACACCATGCTGGTTCGTTCTTTACCTTTCTAAGCCTCTGTTATTCTGTCAAGAGTTCCACCATTTATGTGGTGCACTGGTGGTTGTTTTAAAAATAATTTGTTTTGTCGGAACAGGCAGTCGGTTGTATATTTACATGTTAGGTTTATATCGAGGTCTTCTCCGCCACTCCCTCCCAGGTCGAACTACTAACCCTTTCCAGGATGCAACCCCACAACATGCTAACTCTTGGTTACCTATTTATCGTTGGGTAAACAGTGGCATTAGCTGATAGGAAATGAGCCCAACCATTTCTGTTCTGCCCAGGATTAAAACCCAGAATTCCTGATTGCGAGTAGAGAACAAAATGGACTGTACTGTACTCCCACCTGAATCTTCTTCGTGGCAACAGTATGAAGTGTCCTGGTGCTCCTTTCACCTTTTCATCCTTTTTCTGGCATTCGGCACAGATACTCCCTTGGTGCTGTTTCACATAAGGAAATGAAGATTACCTTTACATAAGGTATTGAAACTAGGTGGAGGGAACAGGAGGCCAGACACAGGGTATCAAATGGGAGATGAAGTCCTCCACGAAACAGAGAAAGATCTAGTAGTCAAGATCACACCGAACTTGTCTCCTGAAGCCCACATCAAAAGAATATCATTAGGGGCATTTGTGAGGCAAGCTAACATCTGAACCGTCTTTAGAAATTTGTGTACAGAATCCTTTAGAACCTTGTATACCACATATGTAAGACCAGTCCTGGAGTATGAGGCTCCAGCATGGAGTCCATACCTTGTCAAGCATACAACAAAGCTGGAAAAGATTCAAAGGTATGCCATTAGACTAATCTCAGAACTAAGAGGTATGAATTACGAGGAAAGGCTGCAAGAACCAATAAAACTGCCCCTCACCTCACTGGAAGACACGAGTTCGGGAAGGCATGTTCACCACATACAAAATTCTCTGGAATTGACAGGGAAGATAAGGACAGATTATTTAGCATGGGTGGTACATGCACAAGGACACGGGTAGAAACTGGGTACCCAAATGAGCTAGAGACACATTAAAAAGAACTTTTCCAGTGTCAGAGTAGGTAATAAATGGAATGCATTAGGAAGTGATATAGTGGAGGCTGACTCCATACACAGTTTCAAATGTAGATATGATAGAGCTCAATAAGCTCAGGAACCTGTACACCAGTAAACTGACACTTGAAAGGTGGGACCAAAGAACCGAAGCTCAACCCTCGCAAGCACAATTAGGTGAGTATATCCAGTTCTCTCTCATACAGGTGGCTCCTGCTTCCCCTAATCAATTTTGGTCTGGATCAAGATTTTTTTTATTTTTCCCCATAGTTGGTTATCAGGTGAGGGACCTTCATGCTATCTTCCAAAGGCTTGAGTTCTGCTCTTTCAGCCCTTGTGCTCGATTCTGTCCTTGGCCTTCTCCTTATTTTCTGGCAGAGGCAGAGACGTTCGGATTCCACAGGGGTTTCTGTGGTTTGGTTTATCCAGCTGGTGGTTGTGTCTTCTGATATGTCCTGTTGTGGCAGTCCATTGCAAGCCACCTCTTCCCCCCCCCCCCACTACCAGATACATTGGTTCGTGGTTCATCAGCTCTAGACTGACCATGCTAGTTGCGGGGATGACAGCAGAGCTGGCAGCTCTGCACATGCACGCTTTGGGGTTTCATGCCCAGGTTCAAATGAACCATTTAATTTTGATTGATTATGCAGATGAGTCACAATAACATGGCTGAAAAATGTTGACCAAACCACACACTAGAAAGTAAAAAAGACGACAACGTTTCGGTCCGTCCTGGACCATTATCAAGTCGATTGTGATAATTATCACAATCGACTTTCACTTTCTCTTCACTTTCTAGTGTGTGGTTTGGTCAACATTAATTGATTATTTTGTGGTTTCAGTTGCAACCTGTCCTAGACTCAAATCCATTACATCCAACGGTCGACTCCACTGACACATTCATAAATTTTTACATGCTGTTCATTCAAAACGAGAATTTTCTCAAATATAAATTAATATTACAATATACAGTATTAGCATATTGTGCATATATAGGCATAGATTAAGTTAGGTGTTTAGGTTCCGCTGGGAATTATTTATATTTGTAGTATGTGCGTGAAGCATTTATAGCGTTGTGGTTCGAAAAAAAATTTGTCAGTGAAGCGCTTGTTCCAAAAGTGTTCGAACGTCATCAGTTGTGAGTCATGTGTAAACTGTTCATCATTCATAAATGGGGGGGTTTGGCGGGTGCATGGAACCACTTTTGGGTCTCTGTTAGGAGGACGAGCTGTTCTGTTGTCTGCTTTGGTGTTTCATTTCATGAACCATGCAGGTTCATGTGTTGTCTTACCTGCCTTCTTGGGTTTTCCTGTGTGTGTGTGTTCATAACAATCCTTGCTCTGTACCTCTCCATGGACTGGGGGGAGGGGGGGGGTCTGGTTCTGGCACTAGGTTCCCAATAGGCCACCAGAACTCTAAGACTGGTGAATGTGTCAGTGGGTTCAGGGAACCACTGAGATTTGCCCAGAAAGGGGCATTTCAACATTTTTATGTTTATATTGTACCACAAAATTGTTATTTAAAATGATTATGTAATTATTTTTTATTTAATGTCCAGAAATTTACAATTACTGTTCTGTAATAAAAAGAATTCCTGTTGTTCTTATGAAATGATAAATTCCATCAATTACTAAGTACTCGGTGATTATTTGTTGACATTTATTTACAGGTCCTTGTTCATGAATTGACTGAGAAGTGCTGGGACAAGTGTATGGATCGCCCATCAACACGTCTCGAGTCCCGCACAGAGAGCTGCATCACTAATTGCGTAGAACGTTTCATTGATGCAAATAATTTTGTTGCCAACCGCTTGCAGAAAGTTGCAACTACTTCAGGACTTATGTAATGCTTATACAGGATTTAAAGCACAGAATTTAGTTTATTTTGTGTTTATTTCCATATTCTTACACCCTTGTTTTTAAGTGTCAAATTTTCACAGGACAATGTTGCTCAGAGTGAGAGATTTTTTATACAGACACCGGAGGAAGTTTGTAATTGGAGGTGCAATAATAGGTGGGATTGCTCTCCTTAGTCGTTATGCAGAGCACAAACTTATTGCTTGGCATGATCAACACACACACACTTTGATGGAAAAACAAAAAAAACGGCAACATTATGAAAATACACACAGAACAGCAAATGCAACAGTTATGAGCTTGTCTGTTAGTATGAAAGAAATTATATCAAGGGAACTTGATGCAGACGCTCTCCTTCAAGCAGTAAGGGAACAACCACAACACAAACACAGTATTTGGCAGCAACTCAAGGTTGTGGGATTCAGCCGTGCGGTTTCCACTGTTTATGTTGCAAGTTTGGTAGCCACGGCAGTGCACATACAACTCTTGCTACTTGGAGGATATACTTTTGGGGACCTCATACACTCTGGTCATGCAAACATACCAGTATCCCAGACATTGCAGCAGAAATATCTTGCTGTTCTTCATTACCTTGTTGAAGAGGGCATTCCTAAACTGTTGCAGCATATAACTCGAGCTGTTACTCATATTGTTGCTGGATTGCCTCTTACTCGACCTCTTACTTTATGTCAGTTAGAAGCAATTTTTCAGGAAATTAAACTTGACCTAGCTGGAGAAAATGTATCATATGAACTTCACGATGGGAAAAGGTCTAAGCTAGAGCCATGGAGCAGATATGTTCTTCATATGCCTGTACCACCTGAAGGGGACTCAGAAGATGATATGGCACTCTACAATATGCTAATTGAAACAAATGATATCCTTGCCAGTGAAGATTTTAGTACTGTAATGGACACACTAGTTCAACATGGATTTAATCATTTGTTAGATAGAATGGCTGAATTTTACCCACTCCCTAAAAATCCACATGAGCTCAGTGGTAGTAATGAAAATTGGGTTGACAGTGTTAGAAGAGATATACCCCCTAGTGTTTCAGATAATGTGGTTGAGTGTTCTTCACTAGCCCAAGGGACTCCATCTTACAACTCCAGTTTCTCTCAGAACAGCACTCTTCCTGTGGCCAAATTAGTACCACTTTTATCAGGAGTAGTGCATGCTGCTCTATCCCCTGCACCTGGCCAGCTCTTGCAAAAGATTCTCACCATTGACAAACTTGATTCATTGGGAGCAAATGTTTATGAAGCTTTTGCATTGCCTCTTAAGCAACAGATGTGAGATAATTATTGTTCTAAAGTTTAATGTTGGGATTAATATCATTGAATATTAAAGTTTAAAAGTGTTTTTGTCATGTTGTAATTTTAAATATAAAATGTACATTATAATAAAAAAAAATGAAGTTTAAATATATGTTCAACTTGTGTAATTTTACCACAAAATATATTTTAGGGCCATCATTTAAGGACTAAAATTACATAATATTCTGAAATAATGTAATTGTTGATATTTGTAGTCTATAGTAGAATCATATTAACAGGCTAATTGGTCAAAGAAAATTACATTTATTAAAGATGTTGAGGAACAAAAAAATTATATACACAGTAAGTCAGCAAATTAAATTAAAGACATTAATATTAATTTTCTGAAATTAAAAATTGGTTTAGTATGATTTGTTACTCCAAATGGATAAGCTATTTCAATTTAAAGTTATTCAACTGCAGCTACTGATATAATTTAAAGCAGTCATGTTATTAAATAAAAAAAACAAAAGTGGTTATCTAATTCATTTAATGTATTGAATATAATATTTAACCTGTTTGTGGTTTATATTTAACCTTAATTTGGACTGTTGCATAATGAATGTCCCTTCCCCAGGCCTCTGGAATACTTGCTGGAAGTTTGGCCATGGTGCTGCAGTTTATCAGGATAGTGTTTTTTTTTTTCCTTTACCCACTTTAGCACATGTTCATACAATGTCCTCAGCCCCCTCTTATGCAAAATTACCTCTGAATTATCACAGACATTCTTACCAAGACCCCTATGATGTATTTTGATTAGTTTTCCACATTAGGTTCCTTTGATTCCATCCTCAGTTGTTCATACTGCTCCTCCATGGTAATGGCACATCCTCTGAAAATACCTTTTCAGAGGGAAGCCGGTCGGCCGAGCGGACAGCACGCTGGACTTGTGATCCTGTGGTCCTGGGTTCAATCCCAGGCGCCGGCGAGAAACAATGGGCAGAGTTTCTTTCACTCTATGCCCCTGTTACCTAGCAGTAAAATAGGTACCTGGGTGTTAGTCAGCTGTCACGGGCTGCTTCCTGGGGGTGGAGGCCTGGTCGAGGACCGGGCCGCGGGGACACTAAAAAGCCCCGAAATCATCTCAAGATAACCTCAAGATAACCTTCTCCATCTGAAACACTTTAAACACTAGCACATTGCATTCAAGCCACAAGCCTCCAACCTGTTATTCTTATCTTTCAATTACAGAAGTAAAATCAATTCCTCCCCCAAAGGGAAGAAGCCTACTGTTCAGAGCCCTCTATCATAAAGAGCAGTATAACAATTAGTTTCAATCTTATTTGCAATTATCTCTGCACCCTCACATTTTATTTTGCTTCTTCCCTATTGGAATTTTCACAACTCTCCCACACTGGTCCCTTGCAAGACCTTTCTCTGTTGAGCTTAACTTTGCAACTGGATCCAATTGTATAAATTAGGAGAACTCGTTACCCTCAGTTACTGAGTATGGAATGTTGCATATTGTACAGTATTTCTTTGAACTCTTGCTCCCTCCTCCCCAACAAGTACAAGCGTCTTTTCAGTCCATGGAATGTCCAAAGTTTTTATGCAAATTTATCAAAGTGCCATTTTTGTTAACTATAAAGTTTAAAAAAAAAATCACCCCCTCATAGTAACCAATGCTAATTCTGGACTATTCAGACCTTTTTTTTTTTTTTAGCATTTATTTTTTTGTTAACACTTAGCATTATCACCCATTTTTTTTCAACTTAATCGCCAAAATTCTCACCTAAATTTTAAGCTCATTTAAGATCTTTACCCGCATGTTTATTGTTTTTAGGCGATTTTAATTGCTGACATTTTATGGGACAATAACATTACCAATACCTTCGGCTGCTTTTTGGAAATGTAACATTCTACAGACACTACAAGCCTCACAGAAGCGTCAGAAATTGCGTCACTTAGAATGCAGTTTGTTAGCATCAGCTGAAACAGATGCATGCAACATAAGATGGCTGTCGACAAGTAAAGATTCATTGTCGGCAAAACATCTTAAATGACCTCTTCTCGCCTTGGTATTCAACACTTGGGATCTGCGCTTCGTAAGTAATTATCAAAAGGCGCCAAGTCGGGGAAACTATGTAGCACCATCAAATGTACAGGATATTCAAAGGGCGCTAAATATCACCAAGGATGCCAATACGAGAACAAAATCGCCTAAGATGAACGACATGAAAGGTATCTGAATTCAAAAGGATTCTATCTAGGGATAAATGATCGTGAGGGACAGGAAGCAAGACCCGCACGTCCTGAAAGTCATTGTGGTGCTCCATTAAGTGCACGTGAGTAAAAACATGTATGGTCAATACGTAATACGGTGGTAAGAGGAAGGCCAAGGGGGGACACACTACCTTTAAGCTTGTTAAAAGAACGGAGGTGGGACAATGTGGGTGTAATACGCCTTCACCAAGGCAGCAACAACGAACGTCTTCGCAGCAAAAGGCAGTACGAATATAGACCTCCAAGTTCACTAATACACGCCAGTTACTGCCAGGTAAGTACACTACGGGCTCACCGTAGTCTGTGCTACTTGGAACTTTAGTTTCGAGTCTAAAATCTAAAATAGTAAGACATAAGACATCAGTTGTGCTGCTACACTTGCGAAAGCCAAATTGAGAATGGGAGTAGTGGTGATAGTGTTCTAAGAACCACATCAGACGGACATTGATTATACGTTTAAAAATTTGCAGACAACTTTTTGATACATTTAGAATGTGTCCCCCTGGAAGCACTCGGAAGCAATATATAGCACTTGGGCGAGCAGAGAGAGAACAAGACAGGGAAGGGTGCGAGTGAGTCAACGTGAATTGGTTCACCAGGATTCAGAAGAGACAATGGGGAGAAAGTCCTTCAGGAATGACCCTATAGTGAACCGGTTTCCGAATTCGAAAAATAACCGCCTCATTTATCTTTATTTAATTAGTGACTATTTATTATATATTATATATTATTTACTATTAAGATTACCGTATTTAAGATACGGTTATTCAGTAAATACTGAAACGTGTATGGAGGAAGACTGCGAAGCGTCTCATAATGAATGTCATCTGAACCCGCTGCCGTAGAACCGCAGAAGGTCTGGGCAGACTGGAGTTCCGAAAAGAAATGGGATCGATATTGGGAAGCTGGAGTTGTGTTCGAAAATTTAAGGGACAAGATTCAAGGAGGGGTTTACCCTTTTTACCTTCCTTCCAGTAAGGAAGGCGAGTGTTAGATAAGAACTGGAGCTAAGACAAAAAATCAGCAGTTCAGTCGCATCCGACACCGGATTCACCACAACAAAACCATGGAGGTGGAGGACTGCATAGCAAGGCATCTGGAATACACTTGCTATCTTACTGATTTTCTTCCAGATCTGGGAGAGGAGTGTCAACTGTAATGGTGGAGACAAGATTTCCAACTCACCTTCTGAAACAAAATAAGAGTCAGGCATCTGTGTTGGCGTTGCTTAAAGCGGACATGCAGAGCACAGTCTGAATTCCACCACAACGCACTACCGTGTGCCCCAGGAGGTAAAGCAAGGAACAGAGCTGAGGGCAGCATTGAATACCGTCATGAAAAAGGAGGGGGGACTGGGGAGAGATCGGAAAGAGTAACGTGTAACATGACTATTCCAGTCAGCCTTGGCAAACTGCCACTGTGGGAATATTTAAGGAGGATGAGAAAAATGGTCACTTTTTTCATAGCGCTTGCACCGCTCCTGTGCCAGGTAAGTCCACTACGGGCTCACCATAGCCCGTGCTACTTGGAACTTGTTCCGAGTTGCTGAATCTATAATACCATGGTCCCTTATAGTCATCAAGAACCCGCGATGCGAAATCTAAATGAAGAGAAGACGAGCAGAGAGAAGGGAACTATCAGGGGAAAGTGCCAAGCCATTAGACTAAAAAATAATAATAATAAATAATAAATTTTTATTCAGGAAAAGTACATACATAGTTGATTTACAAATATAATTTTGGATTTATAGATAGAGCTAGTACATACAAAATCTAAAGCCACTAATAAGCATAGCGTTTCGGGCAAGGTGTAGGGGGAAAACACTTAGACTAAAACTTAATAGTAATTGTGATTAGGTATAAATTGTGTTGAAAAAAGGAATAAAAAATAAAAAAAGGGGGAACATGGTAGAAATCAGCAAATGTACAAGTTGGTGAACAAACAGCATTGTATAACAAAAGCAAGACATGGGTTGACAATTAGGGGGTAAGGTAGGTTACATGAAGTTAATTAAGTAGCACTTGGGTTTACTCAAACTGATTGAGAGAGGTACAGCCTTTGACATGATTGGGGAGGTCATTCCACATTCTGGGTCCCTTGATTTGTAGAGCATTTCTAGTTTGGTAAAGTCGCACTCTTGGAATATCGAATAGGTATTTGTTTCTGGTATGATGCCCACGAGTTCTGTTACAACTTTCTAGGAAGCTTCTACGGTCAGGATTGACAATGCAGTTCAGAGTTTTAAATATACAAGAGTACGCATGAGAGGATGTGCAGTGACTTAATATCTAACATATTCAAAGATTAAGGTACCGAGTGCTGTCTGGGGTCAGAGTTAGATATTGTTCTAATAGCAGCTTTGTGTTGAATAATTAGAGGACGTAAATGAATGTGTAGTAGAACGCCAAGCACAAATACCATAACTGAAATAAGGATAGATGAGAGAGTAATAGAGCGTCACCAGGGCAGGGAGAGGTACATAATATCTGATCTTAGAAAGAATGCCAACAGTTTTAGAAACTTTTTGATACATTTAGAATGTGTCCCCCTGGAAGCACTCTGAAGCACTATATAGCACTTGGGCGAGCTGAGAGAGAACAAGACAGGAAGGGTGCGAGTGAGCGAGTTAACGTGAATTGGTTCACCAGGATTCAGAAGAGACAAAGGAGAGAGGACAAATGGTTCAAGGCGGCGGCCTAGGGTATTCGTCAGAACATTGCCCCAGAGGGCATGCCGACAGTTAAAATCACCCAAAAGGAACACATGCTCCGGTAAGGAGACCAACAGATGTTAAAGATCAGGGAGAGAGAAAGGAACATTTGGGGGGAGATAAATGGAACAGTGTACCACTTATTCACATAGATACGTGCAGCAGAGAAAAGAATGAGCTACTGGAAAAGAATGGGGGACAAAATGATTATCATTACGGATAAAGAGAGCAGTAGAGTTGAGGGCCCCAGCAAAATTTGGAGGGGAGGGGAGAAAGAAATAACCGCAGAAGCGACTAAGACGAGTGCCAAGCATCAATTTCCTGGAGACAAATGGAAAGCGGCAAAAATTGCGTTGAACTTCTTTAAGTTGGCATAGAAACCATGAATATTCCACTGAAGAATAGACACTCAAAAACAGAGATAAGCAGATAAAAGCCAAGACAGTATAACTGATAGGATCAGGGATGCCGGAACAACCGTGGACGTCTCAAGAGAAAACTAGACAAATTTCTCCAATGAGTGCCAGACCAACCGGGCTGAGGGATAAATGAGGCCTGCGGGCCCAAACTTTCAGAAGTCAAGCCTGGCCTCGGGCCGGGCTTGGGGAGTAGAACAACTCCCAGAACCCCATCAAACAGGGTCAGTGAAATCAGGATTATGGGGCAGAGGTAAATCTAGCAAATATGATTGAATCATGGGGAGGTAGGATGGGCTCAACCCTACCGTGGAGGTGAGAGGGGAAGCAGAGAGTGGCTCTATGTAGTGGGGGGCTATAGAGCCCGTCCTTCCATCACAGTACGACTCTAAAAGGGGGGGGGGTCTAGTCGCCCACCCCTAGTCTGAGAAGTTGAACGAGCGTCAGAAATCGGCATATATAATAAATAAAATAAATAAATAAATAAATTTTTATTCTGGTAAGGTACATACATACAAGGTAAGATACAAAAGTTGATGGATTTATAGATAGAGCTAGTACATACAATGCCTAAAGCCACTATTACGCAAAGCGTTTCGGGGCAGGAAAAACACTAAGACTAAAACAATACTAATTTAGATTAAAGTATAAATTGTGTTGAGAAAAATAAGAAAAGAATGGAAAAAGGGGGGGGGGAACATGGCAGAAAAAAGCAAAAATACAATTTGGTCAACAAAACAGCATTGTTTAAAATAGAAGACATGGGTTGACATTTTGGGGGTGAGGTAGGTTACATTGAGTTAATTAGGTAGTACTTAGTTTTTATCTTAAACTGGTTGGGAGAGGTACAGTCTTTAACATAATTGGGAAGGTCATTCCACATTCGAGGTCCCTTTATTTGTAAAGCATTTCTAGTTTGACTAAGTCGTACTCTTGGAATATCAAATAGGTATTTGTTTCTGGTGTGGTGCTCATGGGATCTGTTACAACCTTCTAGGAAGCTTTTAAGGTCAGGATTGACATTTACAGTTCAGCGTTCTATATATATATATAAAACACACATGAGAGAATGTGCAGGGACTTAATATCTAACATTCAAAGATTTGAGTAAGGGTACCGAGTGAAGTCTGGGGCCAGAGTGAGATATTGTCCTAATAGCAGCTTTGTGTTGAGTAATTAGAGGACGTAAATGATTTTGGGTTATCTTGAGGTTATCTTGAGATGATTTCGGGGCTTTTTAGTGTCCCCGCGGCCCGGTCCTCGACCAGGCCTCCACTCCCAGGAAGCAGCCCGTGACAGCTGACTAACACCCAGGTACCTATTTTACTGCTAGGTAACAGAGGCATAGGGTGAAAGAAACTCTGCCCATTGTTTCTCGCCGGCGCCTGAGATCGAACCCAGGACCACAGGATCACAAGTCCAGCGTGCTGTCTGCTCCGCCGACAGGCACCCTCAAGAACCCCTCAAGAACTGGGTAGTAGAACCCCAAGCACAAATACCATAGTTGAGATAAGGATAGATGAGAGAATAATAGAGTCACCAGGGCAGGGCGAGGTACATAATATCTGATCTTAGAAAGAATGCCAACAGTTTTCGAAACTTTTTTTGATATATTTAGAATGTGTCCCTGGAAATTCAGCTTGCGGTCAATGAGAACGCCAAGTAATTTGCCATCTACTTTGTTACAAATTTGGGTCTTGTTAATCCTGAGATTGATTTGATATAGCTAACATTAATATAATTTTATCCACAATTGAGCCTCAAACCCAACATGGAGCCACAATTAGGGGATAGGACACCCGACAAGATCAAGATGTCCCTCCAAGGAGTGCATCGTACGTGGATATACACCCCACAATCGTCACCTTAAGATTATAAATCGTCACTGCTAGTCCAAGATCGGGCTCAGCAACGAAGGCAAGACCACGTCAGTACTACAGTTCTACGGGTAAAGAAGAAGGAGAAGAAAAAAGTGCCTTCCCAATCACCCGGCGTCGAAACAACGGCACCAAGTCGGCTGGTAGGGATAATCAGAAAAAGGTGGATATGAAAAATGAAACATCGGAGGGGAAGAAAAGAAATCAGTAAAATTTTAAAGACAGAAGCATAAGGCCTCAAAAGTTAGTTTAATTTATTATGCACCCCATACCCATCTTGTGGGCGGTAGTGTAAGGTGTTACAGAGGCACATAATGTGCTCAGGGATTGATCCCCACAATTCATTTAGCTAAGCAAGTTACAATCTTGAGCTAGTTACAACATTCAATGCACATCGTCACATCAACAATGTGCTCGAGACTAATCATAAGTACAGTTTCGAATTCAAGCAACTGACATATGAGGAGAGCTAGTGTCATTGATATGTTTGTTCTGCACACCGCCCCCTATCCAGTGGGCAGCGGTGGATAGGTTACAGTCACTTAGTTACTACCTACAGTTAGTAAATTGGGGATCCTTTAAGACTACTGGCAGCAGATAATTTTTAATGAAATTTACACATCTCTTGAACATATGTTATGGAGTTGTCTCTGAATTCAAGTATATTTTCGCACTCCATCACAGTGACGGAGGGTGTGCGAATAATTTTGTTGACAATTTACATTTGGTCAGGTCTACATCACCTGATAAAGAGAAGTAAGTAATTATCAATAGAAGGCACCAAACCGGGAAGGCTATGTAGCACCATCAAAAATGCGGGATAATCAGAGAGCGCTAAATATCACCAAGGATGCCAATACGAGAACAAAAACGCATAAGGCGAACGATGTCAAAAGTATCAGAGTCGCCAAGAATTCTATCGAGGACAAACGACTGCAGGGGGCAGTCGGAAAACAAAGACACACGCTCGTCCTGGAAGTCAGGACATTCAACAAGGATATGTACGACCGTAAGAGGGACAATGCAATTCGGACATAAGGAGCAGGGCGGCGCTCCATTAAGTGATCGTGAGTTAAACGGGTATGGCCAAGACGTAACCTAGCCAGAGCCGTTTCCCACCGTCGGTTATGGGCAGGAGGAAGGCCACTGGGACACACGACTCTTGAGAGTACGCAGTTTGTTACCAATAACAGAAGACCAACAACGCTGCCAACGGGCAAGGATGGAGGCAAAACTGGGTAAAAGTCAGAATAAGGAACACCTTTACGGGAGACGGGACAAGTGCGGATAGCGTCCTAGCGGGCAGTATCCGCACGCTCATTTAAAGAGACACCAACATGGCTGGGAACCCAGCAAAACGCAACCGACTAAATTTGCTGGAGATAAGAAACAGCCAATGTTGAATCTCGATGACCACAGGGTGGACGGGATTAAAGGACCCAAAAGCCATGAGGGCACTACGAGAGTCAACTACTACCACGAAGGAGGACTGTCTCCGGGAAAGCAGGAGACGAAGAGCATAGAGAATAGGCATAGAGTTTTGCTGTGAAGATGCTAGCCTCTGGAGGAAGGCGACACATATAAGTCTGGTCAGGAAAAACAACAGAGTAGCCCACANTGCATAGTGGGCTGAGAGGTGCGTTCTGGCTGCTGGGTGCGACATTGTATATATATATATATATATATACACACGCACTAGGGGCACACGCACTAGGGGACACAGGTGGAAACTGAGTGCCCAAATGAGCCACAGAGATATTAGAAAGAACTTTTTTAGTGTCAGAGTGGTTGACAAATGGAATGCATTAGGAAGCGATGTGGTGGAGGCTGACTCCATACACAGTTTCAAGTGTAGATATGATAGAGCCCAATAGGCTCAGGAAAATGTACACCTGTTGATTGACGGTTGAGAGGCGGGACCAAGAGCCAGAGCTCAACCCCCGCAAGCACAACTAGGTGAGTCTAGGTGAGTACACACACACACACACCTTTAACTTATTATATTACCATTTTCTTGCCCCCTCACATTGTATTTAAAAAACCCACTTATTTTCTTATCAGTTTGTCTGGTTTCACCAAACTAAACAGTTCCTTTCATTCTTACACCAGTTTGTGCAACACCAAAACACTTCCATGGTTTTATTAACCACACATTTTGTAAACATCACACGTCACTGAGGTTCATTTGCTTGTTCTATCATTCCAATATCACTACAACTCTTTCATAAACACACACACTGAACAACTGTGTTTCATGCAACATCTGAAATTTCTTATTAACCTCCTGGATCCTTGTGAGATATGAGAACTCTTTTGCCACTTGGTCATATTTTACACAGCACTGGCACATGATCATGGAAACCTCCAGCTATTTCTCTTATTGCTTTTGTATCATATGCATACTTAACATATCTCTCTCTCCCCAGTAGCACATAGCCAAGGAAGAATGCACACAATAATTAATATAAACAAAGAGCTTTCCTATACCAGTATATAAAAGACACCCTTCGAATCAGGAAGATGAGATGCCAGTAATACTGGACTTGGTATTCATGAAAATAATAAATATTGAATGGATTGGGGTAATTTTTAATACTGTATCCATCTTTCTTGTCCTATACTACTGCCCTATTTACTCAATGTTGATGCCTACCCACCCTAAGTAGGAAACAGGGCAATAAAAATTATGATGATACTGCATAATATAAAACATTCGTAACCACAATCTTCACTTTCCAATTCAATGAAGATTTTCTTTTACCACATATACTGCAAATATACTGCAAATATACTGAAAAATTACTGCAATATACTGAAAAATTACTGCAATGTACTGCAAAATTACTTACCTCTGATTTTGGTCTCGTGCTGCTGCTTTGAGATGATTCATGTCCGACATGTAAGTATCACGAGTAGACCGCATTGTATCAATGGTTGCTTTCACTTCTGTCACTCCCTGGCGAGTCTCGCTGATTTTTTGCGTTAGTTCCTTCAATCTATCCTCCTGGAAATAACAAAGATTTTGGTTTAATACAAATAAATAGTGATGGCAGTAAGGTCGTCTAGCTTCCCAAATAAATTTAAACTTGCACATGACCTAACGCACAACTATTAAAAGTCCAAAAACCATTACATGACACTGAAAAATGGAAATAAAATCCCCAGCCAACTATCTTTTACTATAAAAGTAAACTACTTTTGAAGGATAAAATCTATAATTTAGAAGGTGTAACAAATTCATGGAGACAGATGGAAATGAAGAAAAATTAATTGTTTCAAAGTGTGTTAGGAAAATATTAGAGTTTCATAACACCACTTGTGCAATTTGAAGCATAACTTTAATGTGTCTAGACATAATATAAAATAAATTGCTCTTGGATTTAAGCATAATCCCAACAGGTCAGATGGAGTTTCACCTTGGGTACCAAGAGAATGTACATGTTTAAGCTGTCAAATGAGACAAAATTACTACTAAATAAAAAAAGTTTGGTTCAATATTTTGATTTGATTTGATTTTATATATCCCCTCAAGAAGATATGGGGAGATCCTTTGAACATTTCACCATTCAAAACTAACCTTTGTTGTAAGTTCTATGGACAAACTCTGATTTTTAGCCTTCAGTGACAAGAGATTTTCTTGTTGACGCTGCCTTACATTCATTAATTCCTGAAGTCGTTGCTTTTCCCATTCTTGATGCCTCTGAAGTTCAGCATCCCTAATGGAAATGACCATAACCTTACAGTATCAGTAAATTTTGAGAAAGCATTTAATTAACAATTATATACAGAAAACAAATATCACCTAGGAAGAAACTTACACTTAGTTAATAAGTGTAGGATTGTTGGGATTACCTATTAAAAGTACAATATCAGAAATTTGGCATAATGTGACATGAAATGCACCTTTCTGAGCTGTCCCTTGGATGATCCCGCTCCCTCCCTTTTGATCCCATTACCTGAAACATGTGGCTTAGGCAACAAGTGAGAGTGAGTGGAGCTCACCTGTTGTGCTGCCAACTGCTGGCAGTTTGACAATATTTGTTGGCAATATTTGCTTGAAAAGGTTTGTGGAGAATATTTGTCATTGTATATAACAGTTAGTATCTGGACAGTGGCTCGAGTTAAGATCCACCAATTATTCTAGTTATTGTTATGTGAATAAACAAGTCATTAGAATTTCATGAGCAAATTGTGTCCCTTCGTGAACCCACATACACTGCTAGCTCAAGGGAGCAGCTGAGGTACAGGGTCAGAAAGATGCACATCATTTAATACTAATAGTAAATATAATAATAATAATAATAATAATAATAACTTTATAAATTATTAAATAATAAAAACTAATCTAATATACAAAAGAATAATATACATTGCCCTAATAATTGTTACAATGTGCAGTATATTTAATAGGCCACTAATATGCCAAGTGTTTTGGGCATATCTTAAAAGAATTCAGAAGGCTGTATAAAGGCTTGATGAAGTAGACACTTCATCAAACAAGAATAAGTGACACTTAATATTAAACAAGTAGAAACACAGTTAAAAAAAATTGCAAATGATACACAGCTTTTAATGAGGGCATAATGTAAACAAGAATGAAACAAAATGAACATTTGTTATGAGGTAACATTAAATGAGAAATGGAAACTTTCATGAATTGTTGGAAGATATGAAAACAACTGACAATTATACAAGACATTTATAAGCAGTTGTCTTAATAATACTGTATTACTATTACTACTTTCTAAAATTGTAGACAAGATTTTCAAAAAATTATATACTATTTTTTTATGAAATATAACAATAGCAGATATTAATAACAGTACATTCACTAATGCCCTGCTTTATATAGATTAAATTACATTAGTGCAAAGGCAAAATTGCAAGTGCAAAATATTTCTGAACCTCGAATTTTAAAGACTGTACAGTTCACATTGGGCACCCAGGTACGAATGTATAGTATGTAACAAGTTTGATGAAGGTTCACAATTAATTGTCAACATCCAGTAGAACAAATATCCCAAATGTAGGTATGAATTCAGGTTGTTCGAGTTACCAGACCAGACAAAAAAAATAGCGTACCAAAACACTCAAGCCTACCCCTACCTAACCAAGCAACTCATGCATAGGCAACATAAATGTTTGTGACCTGCTATGATTTACAGTACAACAACATATTTTCCACTGGGATTTTGATGTCAAAATGTGATTATCATTCAAGAGAACAGCTGATTCTTTTCAACTTTAAGACTGTTCAAAACAGTTATTTTGACCAGTCTTTAAAATGGGCACAAGAGGGCTATAGTGCCCATTTTCAGTATGGTCATATTTTATTGTATTTCAAATTTTAAATCAATGCAAAAAAGTGCTTCTCAGGATATCTTCTAACAACAAAGCTGCATTAAAATTTAAAGGCAATAAATCAATATACAGAAAGTATATCATTGACAAGAAATGATAGAGCATGATCTGAAAGGCTACTTATTCCTAACAAAAGTAATTTACTTTGAACAAATTGGGCAAAGAAACATGCTAAATAAAAAGACTTGCTACAGAATATTATGCTTAAAATTATCTAATTATTCTGTGCTTCGGATTTTTTTAAACTTAGTACTGCATAAAACATTTAGAGCATGCAATATAAATACGAACTTGCGTGCTTGTCCCTTAGCTCTTCCTGTCGTTTTCTATCTTGTTCTCGTTGTGCTTCCATCTCTCGTTGCCGTTGCATTTCACGTTCTAGCTCCTCTTGTCTTCGCGCTCAGCTTCTGACGGGCCTTTTCCCTTTTAGCCTCCTCTTCACGTTCTCTGTTAGTAATATATAGTACAGTAGTTTCATAATCACCAAGAGGAATATTACATTGAACTACAAGTATGATTGATTTAGAAGTGCAGACACGAATACATTTTAATTTCAAGTCAAGATGAGGCACATTATTACACAAACACACAGAATGGCATCCTTTTTATCAAATAAACTAACATATTTTGCAAAAACCACGTCACTGAATTCTCACATTTTAATCTTTTGCTGATGTTTTACATAAACAGTGTTACAAACGTGTTTTAATAAATTTATATGAACAGCCTTTTTTAAACCCGAGGTAAATTCTTTCTTGGAGTCATTATATGGTTGTTCAATTACTGTATTTCCACGGTTACTGCTAAAATAATAACAAAGACAGGTACTTAGCTTATGACTTGTGATATACAAGACAAGTGTTCGTGTGATTTAATCATAAAAACTATACAACAATGTACGTAAAAGTATATTGCAGAGCAATTCAGTTTCAGAAATATTCTTTGGGGCCCAAAAATTATCGCAGGACGGAAGCACATATCGCAAAAATATGCATTTATGGTGTGACCATATGGCTTCCTTAAATATAGACTAATTGTTTTTAACTTCATTTAACCAAGTTAAAATAGTTATAAACCCACCTGCGAGTCCTCTCCATCAGTCCCGTCTTTGAGCATCCAGAAGGGCCTTACGTCTTCTTCTAACTCGCGTGTCCCCTTCTCAAATTCTCCCGGTCTTTTGTCTTCAAATGTGTCTGAAACAGAAGGTTTGATGATGATTATAAAATTTTGTTTTAGTTATGAATGCTAACCATCCATCAGATATAATAAAAAACTAAGTTAAAAGTAATAAAATGTCCTTTCCGATATCAATTTCAAGTTTATTGAGATATATAAAATACCTCCCAAAAGGATAGAGTAGCCAAGAATATTTCTACCCTCCTTTTCTGGTATGCCCTCGAGAGTTCCCCCGGGTATTTCAGCACTAGTTCTGCCAAGTCTAAATATCACACCAAGGCTCAAGTCTACAAGTGTACTGTAATAAGCTTATT